>JANPWX010019824.1:1539808-1694094 GCA_024734555.1 Trochalopteron elliotii | reverse complement strand
GCAACCGCAACGGAGTGGGGCCGCTCCGGGCGCGCTCCGGGAAAGGCGGCGGGGGAGAGGAGGGCACTGTCCGGCGGGGCGAGGGGAAGACCCCACGGGCGAGGGCTGGCTGGGGTCTGGCGCGGCGCGGGGGCGGGCACAGGCTCGACAGGACGGGGGTGCGGCTGCGGAGCGATGACCATCGCCCGTCGGCTTTGTGTTCTGCAGGCGGCCGCGTCTGAGGCTTCCCCGGGACCGTGCTGCGGAAAGGACGCTGACCGCATCGGTGGTGTGAGGGCGTCTCCAGTCTCCTCCTCGCTTGCTTGGCTTGCGCTTGCTGACGGAAGAGCTGTTGCTGGCCCCCTTCTTCCCTGCACTTGCGGAAGTTAGTGCTGCATGGGCTTTGGAGCTCCGTACCTCTGCCTTCTTTGTACTCTTTGAAATAGTTGGATTTAACATTTTTTAATGGAGGACGTGGAGTTTCAGGTTTACATAGACTAATTCAGGAACAGCATACCAGATCCCTAAGATGAGTCTAAGAATGATTTTTTTTTCTTTTTTCTTTTTTTTTTTTTTTCTGGCAGCAAATCGTATCCCTGTCTGTAGAAAGCTGTCTGGAGACTGCAATCCTCAGAAACCTTCATGTTCTAAAACGGACAAAAAATTGATGCAAATGAGGAATTTCACTTACAGTAGGAGCAGTGATATGAAAGTTACAAAGAATCAAATAGTAACTGTGAGTTGTGCAACATTTTGCATCCTCCCTTCACTTTCACAAATGTATGAGTGTGTGCACATACACAGTTTGCACAGCTTTTTACTAACATAACAGCATGTGAGGTAAATGAAAAGATTCATAACCCAGACATGTGATGTTGGATGACTTAGAATAAAGGAAACTAACGCAAATGAAACGTAGTCCTTTATTCTTTTACCACCAATGGCCAAGGTTATGTGTTTGGGGGTTTTGGTGGTTTGGGTCTTTTTTTGTGTTGGGTTTTTTGTTGTTTTTTTTTTTTTTTTTTTCCCAAGCGCTAGCCCTGGCATCTAGCCTTACTTCAGAAATAAGAAAATTGTTGTCTTTACAGCAGAAGCTTTTCCATTTAGCTTCTTTAGTCAGCTTCCGGGTTATTTTCAGTCTTACCAAGGCTTCCTGTTTCCTTTTGGCTCCTTCTGTGGCATAAGCCACCCAAATCGAGAGACAAACCAAAGGTGAGATAGTTACCTTTAGCCATTGATAAATATGACATTAAAGAGCAGCACCTTGGTCTTGGTCCAACATCTGATCATATTATAATACGATATATATAGCATAATGCACTCTGCAATAAAATGAAGCACTGTTATTTCAGAATCATGCTAAAAATCCACACAGGAAAACTATGTTTTATACCACATTGCAGGGAGAAACAATAAGAAGGAATGATCCATAATAAAATGACTGAGGGTACCTGCAAATTTGGGAGAACATAGTAAAATGGTACCTGGTTTTATTTTTCATAAAATAAAAATCCTGTTATCTGGATTCAAAAGCAGCTAACTCACTGACTTCTTTGAATTAACGCATTTTAATAAAACAAAATGTTAATGACAGCATAACGCAATGTTCCTTAAACTGGTCACAAATTGAGTACCCAGAGATGTTAATTAATAATGAGTATCAGCTGTTGAAAATAGTCAGTTAAAAAAAAAAATCCCAAAAACATGATTTCTGTGGAGTGCTAGTAACATTATTCTGAGGAAATTGCACTGATACCCAGCAGAAATTTTATATGGCATATAGAAGTTTCTAAAATTTGCCACTTCATTGTAATTTTTCTGAAGGTGTATAAACAGCAAGATGAAGTAGTACATCAACTCCAAGAAGTGTACTGAGAATGAGAAATGAGAGTCTCTTTGGAATACTACCACCTTTAGAGTGTTACTCTAAGTGGAAGACAAAGCAGGGTAGCTGTACAAAAAGACTGAATTACTACAAAATAAAAATAGAAACAGGAAAATGCTAAGGTTATCATTGGGGTCCTTGGAGTTTTTCATGAAAAAAGGAGATGCTACAGGTGAAATCTGAAAAAAATTAAAGACTGAAACTTGAGCAGAAGGGATGGCCAAAGAGTAACCATCGTTTAAGGCTTTATTAAACAATGGAACAATAAGAAGCTTTAAAAACACTCCTGTGTCTCTTCAGTGAAATCTCAGTTGTGATGACCAGTTCAATATGTTGTGCATGTTTTGTGAATCTCAAAATGTGCTTCTTTGTAGCGATGCGAATTTTAGGTCTTGAATTTGTATTTGTATTTGTATTTGTCTGTACTTGGTATGTCCCTTCCCGAATCCCTCCACCCATCCCCTGATCCCCTTGGTATCTCCCAGAGGGGAGCCCCTTGTCAGTCACCCTGGAAACTTGAAGAGAAATCATCTCCCATTTGGCCAGGTGCTCAAGCACCTACCCTCTTCAATTGTCCTGCTGAGTGTCCCACTCTAGAACACCCAACCCCTTCCCATCCATTGGCCTGAATTCTCCTGTGGCCTCAGGCTGTGTCCTGGGGTACATAAGGGAAAAGGACAGGCTGAGCCGTGCCTTTTGCACGTGGAAGCTGCACAATAAACACCTTTCCAACCCACGGCAGAAGCCCACTCTTCATTCCAAAGCCTCACCCACGCTTCCAGCTAGCAGATCTGAGGGACCCACACAAACTATTGTGGTTGGTCTGGGGTAAGCAGCCTGCCCGTACCAGCCCTCCAGGAAGAAACTACTGCACTTTTGCAGTAAGATGCCCAGCCTTAGTGCAGCTTGAGAAGCCTGCCAATCTCTTTCGCTTGTAGGTGTTTGGCTTTGAGAAGAGATGAAGCAACTTTGCAGAACAAGACATCGAATGTTTCTGTACTGCTGGCCGTTCAGTCAGGTCTCCATATAAAAAACAGACTTGTTTTTTCCTCTCAGGAGGTACATGCATAACACAATCTAAAAGCATTTTCAAAAGCGCCCATTAGTTCTTAATTGGAAAGGGACTTTGAAACGGTACTATACTTCTATTTTGCTATAAGGCCTGAAGAAAGGAAGGAAAAAGAAGATCACAACCATACTTTCTTAATAATTAACTCTGAAAAAGTAGTTCTTATAGAAAAAAGAATGATGATGCATTTACCGTCAGCTATATTGTAAGTAAAGATTACAGTGCCTCTTCAAATGAAATTAAATAATCTTTGAATCACTGCATGTTCAACGTGGAATATTAAATGTCTCAAAATGCTTCAGCTATTTTTAGTTGTCTTGTAAAAATTTCCTTCAGTCACTGTACTGGCCCTCAGCAGTTTCTGTAGTAAGAATTCAAACAGTGCTGTTCTTATTGGGTTTGGTATCTACAATAAATTTTTTTAAGATTTTTAGCAATGCTTATCCTTGTGAATCTCTGAAGAACTGCTTCTTAGTTATCTTCTTAGTTGTCCTGCTTTTACAAACACATCTCCTCCATTTGACTGTTTGAGAAACAGTTTGACTGGAATTAACAAATGTTCTGCTGGATTAAATAGACAGTGGATTATAAGGAGACCCTGCTTCATTCCCTTAAAGCCTCTACTTGCAGTGTCTGTGAGTTTAGAGTGAAACCTGCAAACAGTGGCTAAATCATCAGAATTGAAGGATGGACACCATGTGCTGTGTAGCTCTTCTAACTGTGTGCTTGAGAAATTTTTCCTTGAGAAAACGTTAGCAGCTGCTAGCAGGCTAAAATCTCTCAGGCCACATCTAACTGTGGGCAGGGTGTGTTGCCTAGTGGGCGGTGGAGGTGGGACTGTTGCCATCTGTGCCAAAGGTGACATTCTTAGTTTGCTGAATGAGAAAAGGATCTGGAAGTATAATGGCTGTATTAACGGGACCTGCATTTTTGTGCCAAAATAGATGCAATTTAGAATTTAGTGGTATGAGATGTGCTGTGGGAGGATCATCATGGTCGCATATCTCTGGGTTCAAATCATGATGTTTACCAAAACAGTGCTATCCTTCAGCTCTGTATAGCTTTTGTACATGCTGCAATAGTTCCTTAGTGGGAATCCCTGAGTTCTTCCTAGTCATACAAGTTTTCATGGCAGCAGACCACCCACTTGCTCAAGCATTATTCACTGGGGAAGAAGGTTTCCTGAAATATATGTCTATATATCACTACTCACTGTTACTAAGTTCAGACACGATATATAATCTGTTCTCCTTTTTTCATCACAAAGGTGAATATTTCACTCTTTTACTTCTTATCACCTATAAAGTGTCTCCATTATGTTAAAAAGTGTTCAGCAGATATGAATCATAGAAACTACAAATCAGAAATTTAATTTTTAGAGGACACCATTCTGGATAAGAAACAATCCCTCTTAAATACCAGTAGAAAGATAACCGTATAAGTCCAGTGCACAATTACTTCACATTCAGTTCCCAAAAGATGGAAGATAAGCATATTTCTTCTTTCTTAAAAGTTGGAAAGGCCAGAATTAGATGCATCTCTGACTGAGCAGAAATTATACATTATCTTTTGTGCTTAATTAACCACCTTTTCTTTCTTTGTTCAGAAGCAGAGGTGTAGTAAATATAAACCCTCACAAAAGATATGATGCATCCCTATTCACCTCCTCTAGATTATAGAAGATGGACATAGAGGGGCATTATGTACTTCCATTTTATTGGAGGATTGCATGAATGTTGGACATAGAAAGACTTCAAGAAAAGCACTGAACTGTTCTTAAATCACAATCATATGAAATCTACCTTAAAACTAGCTTATCATTTTCTTAAATTGTTTTTTGGATCTTATTCACTGTTACTTTGCTCCAATTTCTATGATAAGTATGATGTCAATAACATTAAGAAGATGTAATTTACCAGTGTAAAACAGTATCTTGCAGGTGAAACCAACCTGAATTTTCAAGATTAACATTTTGTCTCAGTAATGTCTCTCAGCTACAGAACATTCGTACTCTTCTAAAGAACAGGATGTAGCTGTTGTTGCTATTCAAAAGCTGTTCTAAATCCTAAAATGTTATTTAGGGCTAATTTGACCAAAGTTCTAGTACTTGGCATACATGTAAAGCAGTAAGAGCAATAGTTTTGTTGACAGGTAAGGAAAAAAATTGACATCGCTTATCCTTTCTTGAAGAAAGGGCAATTTAAGTGGCCAGCCTAAGGCAAATTGTATGTGTCATTACTTCTAGCATTTATTTAACAACATGTTATAACTTCTTTTAAATATTGACATAGTTGTCAGTTAGCCTATCAATACTTTTAATTAAAATACATGTATACAATTTGAACATGAGGTCATGCAAGAAAGCATCTTGTGAACGACAGCTAACAGAACATACCTTGTACCTGCATGAAAGTCCTAGGGATGATGATAGTTGATAAATAACTGGGTCTGTTTCTAGTATCACAGAAACAAGGACTTGTGGCAAGACTTTACAGATTTTGTAATGAATAAACACAATTTATTTTCAGTGTGCTGTTATTTAAGCCAAGCCAGCAACTAAGTACCACACAGCCATTTATTGACTCCCCCAGAGTCAGTCTGGGGAGAGAATTGTAAGAGTGGAATTGAGAAAAATTGTGGGTTGGGAAAAGGACTGTTTGATAGGTAAAGCAAAAGCTGTGTGCACAAGCAAGGCAAAACAAGGCATTCATTCACTGCTTCCGATCCTCGGGTAGGTGTTCACCCACCTCCAGGAAAGCCAGGCTCCATCACATGTGCTGGTGACTTGGGAGGACACATATCTTCACTCTGAACATCTACCGTTTCTTCCTTCTTCCCCCATCTTCATATGCTGAACATGATGCCATATGCTGTGGAATAGGTCAGTCGGGGTCAGCTGTCCCAGCTGTGTCCCCTCCAAGCTCCCTGCACACCTCCAACCTCCTCACTGGTGGGGTGAGTGAGGAGCTGCAAAGGCCCTGGCTCTGTGTAAGCACTGCTCAGCAATAACAAAGACTCCCTGTGTTATCAGCACTGTTCACAAATAAAAACATAACCTCATAGCACCTACTGTGAAAAAAATTAACTCCATCCCAGCCAAACCTTCACATAGTTGTGCCTGAAATAATTTATATTTAACTAAGCAGCCATTTTTTTGGCAGTATTCTTTGGGTAGTATTGTAGATATTAATTTAAAAAAATTACCATGCATTCAAAACAGTTTCTCTAACGCAGAGCCATTTCTGCCATCATCAAGATTCTTCACATGGAGATAGAAGTATTCCAAAACCATCCATGCATTACATAATAATCCTATGCTAGCAATTGCAAGACTTCAGTCACTTGGTAAACAAAAGCACAATCTGGTTTCAGTCCTCCTCATATTTTGGATGGGTACAAACAGTAGCATTACTTTTTTCAAGGAGCAGGACTCTTGTTCTAATGTATTAAATAGTCCTGGGGGTTGTTCTGTGGATTAGATGGCAAACAAATGGCCTTTCCACACTCCTACTACCAAAATCTCACTGTCTCCGAGAAAGGCTGGCTGCATTCACACTCTCTGTGGTCCCAGAAATCATCTGGGATGTTGTTGTTTGAGGCAGGTGAAAACCAGGCTGTTTTGCAGTCTTTTCTCCCTGGAGGTTATGCTGACCAAGTTCCAGTGCCTGTATCCCTAGTCTGCTTACTTTAGTACTTCATATGCAGCACTTCAACTTCTGTTTACCTTACAAGATGAATGGTTGAAATTCTTAAGACCTTTGGTTAAATTTGTTCTGTGACTCTGTCACTTGACTGCGGTACCAGATGGTGATAAAGAAAAAATAGACTTTGTTGCAATTCCATAATCGAAAGCCAGATGGTGATACTAAGGCTGATAGAGAGAAAACAATAATACATCACTGCCCTACTCCGCCTCAGATTTCCAGCTATTGCTATCTAACAGAAAATGCATCTGTTCAGACATTACTCATATTTTGTCATGCATTTTTGGAACAAAAATTTCTGAAACTGCAACAGGTGCAAACACTAGCAAGCCTAATATTTTCAAAGTATATTAGAATAATAATTAAGATGTAATTTTAAATCCAGTTTTGGTCAGAAGATGAAAATGTCTGAATCTCTTCAACAAAACCCAACTTTGTGTTTTACATGAGGACACAAATCCTCAGTATTACCTGGATAAAATGGATTTAACCTAAGAGATAACGAGTCACTTAGGAGAAATGTGCTTTCAGTTTTAATGCAATGAAAACTGAAATTTTATCTCTGAAAATCTGTAAACAGGCCAACATATGTGAATGATAATTATTTGCTAAAAATTTTTGAGAGTAATTTTAGAAGATGTTGTGCATAGCTGCCAGGTTCTACTGAAATTGCTTTGACAATTATTGTAAGAAATTCTCCTATGAAAATTTGTTTGAGTTTACTGATTTGACTCCTTTTGCACGAGGAGTTTTTCACCACTCATCAGTGATTGCCTGACCAAAGTAATACAATAACTGTAGATGTTAAACAAAAGTTGAAATTGGCAGGCAGACAGTGAGACAAAAGAAACAAAAAGAGAAAAAAAAATGCTTATTATTTAGAATTATGTTAATTTCAATAAATAAAATTGCAAATCAAGGACATAGAGATAATTAATGAACTGCTTTTGTGAAATGATCAGTGTTGTTCCTATTCACAGAAAGGGTATCAACATTGCATACATTTATCTACAATTCCAGCTATTGAAAAATATTACTGATGCAGTAAAAATGGCACTCTGTGATTTTAATTTTATTTTGTACCGTTAAAAATAAAAGGAAGCACTGTGTGTGTCTGACTTGTTGCTATCCTATGCATTCCAGGACCTGGGATGAAATTCACCCTCACTGAGGTGAGTAGAACCTTTTGAGCAAGAGCTAGCTGATTTCATTGTTTCTGTGTTGCAGAGGTGGCTGTGCTGGTTGTTTTAAGTGAAGGCACAAAGAAAATTCTTACCTCAAAAGAGCTCCTTCAGTAATTTGGGTAACCTTAACTCAAATTGCTGACGTTGCATGATGTGCTCAGCATGCAAAGAATTTAGAACAAAAAAATGAAAGCATTTCAAAAATAAACTGCTTGATGAGGATAGGGAATATTTTTACTGTGCATCCACTTTCAATTGAACTAAAGTTGGTACAATATTTAATTATTTGAAGATTTGGGTTCATAGTCCAAATTTGAAAGAGAAAGTTGTGTAATTCATGAATAAGGTGAGTAGATCTGCCCTTAGCAAAAGCCTTATCTGGCTCAAAATTTAGGGATGTATCAAAACATCTTTGACTTGGGCACACAGATGACAATTGGCAGAGACTGCTGAAGAAAAGTCACACAAAGAGACCGAGACCGAATCCAGTGGAAGGGCGTAGTGTTCCTCTTCAAGCCCTTCCCAAGTGGAAGTCTTCTGATGCAGTTGAGAGTTGCAGAAAACAGAGACATCTGTTCTGTGTGAATTCCTGTTCGCTCCTTCCAGTTCACCTACAAGTAACTTTTGGAGAGAATAGGCCAGGCTCAGAACTTGAGGTTGCAAAAACTGTCAGGAAATCTGCATGTACAAAGACTGATCTGCATCAGCTCTGTATTGTGGTGTCTTCCAGATGTGGCTTATCTAGCTAAAATACACATGTAGTGACAAGTTAATGAAGTTGTGCTCAAATGTCTGTCTCTTCCTGCTAAAAGCTTGAGTAAGGCAAAAACTATTGTGTGTTTGTTTTTGCTTTTTTTCTGGTTTTTTGTGTTTGGGGTTTTTTTGTTTGTTTTTTTTTGTTGTTGTTTTTCTCCTGAAAGGCTTAATACAAGATAGATAGTTTTCTTCCTGAAATTCCTTAAAGACAATGGAGAATACATATTCCTTATTTTGAGTGTTGCTGCCTGGAAGGACCTGGAACAGTGGCAACCCATTTAGCAGTAATTACCGTTGAAATCCCACACCCAAGCACTGTTTTTTTCTTCCACAGTTTCTTATAGGTAAAAGCTGTGTACATTTTGACACTGTATCAGAGAAACCACTTATGAAAATGTGAAGATGAACCATATTTGGTCTACTGAACTGGCCTTTATTATCTCCATACCCATGCCAATGCACAAAAAATTTGAAAGAACACTTTACATGGACATGTTTTAAGGGCATATAAAGGGCGTGATGAGACATGTCTGTTTCACCTGGTCAATCAGTAGCTTGACATAGGCAGTTCACACTAGGCATACACAGAGAGAGCACACATGTAGAACACACACACATATATATACATTTATACACGTGACCAGGCACAGATCACAGGCAGACATTCCTTCCTGAACGTATGAATCTTGCCTTTCAGAACAGCGAAAATCCCATCACTAGGGATAGTTTCTGACTCCTCAGTTGATTTAAAAGGTGAATGGACACAAGTAAGCCATCACTTCAAGCAACACTTGATAGGGCAGAGTGACCTTTTCTGTTGCCTGAAATCAGTGTTCAGAATAACTGGGAGCAATACACCACACAAGGGAAGAATGATCTTTAAGGGACCGAGAACTGTTTGGCCTTCACACAGAGACTTGGTAAATACCTCAGAAGCTTCATAAGGAGAAGAGAGAAAAACAGATAGTTTAGGCATTTCCTCATAAGAAATAAAGACTTCCATCACTCTAAGCATAACTAAGAGATCCTTTAAAAAATCAAAGAGCAATACATGAAATAAAACTGTGCAAAGAGAAATTTTCTATCTCTAATTTTGACCCAAGTCAAACACTTTATGCTGATCACAACACATTTTTCAGGTACAGCAGGCCAATGTCAAAAGCAAAACCACATCTCTGTCATATTCAAGGACAACCCTTTAGTCAAGGAAATCTTAGTTTTGTCTTTAAAAATCTTGAGAACCCAGTGTCTAGAAATACAGTTTCTATGTATGTGTATTTAAAGGACTTTACATTTTAAGCAGTGCAGTTTCATTATTCTACTTTGCTTTCCAGAGGGATACCCTATGAATTTCTCATCCACAGAAATAAAAATCCTATGACATATCATAGAAAGTGTTAAGAGTTTATGTTGCATACAAATAAATTTTTAAAAATCATGCCTAAAGTTTTACATTAAAAAAAATATTCATATGCTGGTCTTCTCAACAGCTATGAATTTATTAATGTGTAGAAAGAACAAGAACTACAATAATCTCTGATAGCAAGTCATGTTGCTTGTACCGAAGTGGTTATATGTACCAAATGGTAATCCACACAGGAAGATGAAGCTGGCAAAATGAACTTTAGAAATCTACATCTTGGTTATAGCACTTGGAAAACCATGATAATGAAAGGTAGAGGCTGGATTCTGGTGCTACTACAGATAATCAGAAAAAATACATTGATAACCATGATTATAAAAAAAAAAAAAAAATTAAGATACACCAAGAGTTTTTGTCTGTACTTGTGACTATTATATTTGGATGCACACTGTCTGTGTGAATCAGACCAGATCACTATCTAATGCATTAGTTGATTGAGGTTTACTCTGTTTTCAGTGACTTTTAAAATGTGCTCTTAGTGGCAATTCTAATTCAACAATATATGTCCTCTAAGTGCACTCTGCAGCATTTCCCTCCCACACCATATGTGAGCTACATTTTTATAATGAGAACAAAGAGGAAAATAATGGATCTTTGCTACTGTTTAGTGAATGGAAATTTTTAGAGTTGCTGGATAGTACTGCATTAGTGGTGGGAAATCAGGTTTTCCCACAGGGGCTGAAATATTCTGACTGACAACTTTGGCTTAAGGATTCACTCAGGAAGGAAGCACGCTGCATGTTGGAAGACAGTCCCAGTTATTATTGTGCCACAGATGCTTATCTGGATGTATGTAATTCCCATTGGGCCATATGAGTGTTTCACAAACACTGGGATAGATTTAGCCTCCTTCTCTCTCTTACTAAAAATAGAAAAGTTAGAGGAAAGGAAAGCAGCAAAACTGCAACCTTTAACAATCCTTACCTATCCAAAACTTAGCTGTCAGCAAACAGGGAAGATTGATGAGACTGTGACAGTGTAAAGTGTCTTCCTTTTCTTTTAAATGAATGACTACTTATAGAAAATTGAGCACAAAAAGTAAAATAATACAGAATTGAAGTGTCACAGTTTTTCATCACACAATTCCTATAAGAGACAAGTAAAACAGTATCCGTATTTCCTATCAAAAACTTTAATTTTCTTAAACTGGAATTGTTTTGAATCATGACATAACTCTTTGGGAACAGATAAATTGATATTTTACATCTTTCATTCAGATCCTTACAGCCATTAATTTATTCCTACAAAACTAGCATCATTATAAGAAACTCATTGGAGTCTTAAGGTTCACAGTCTTCAGGCTAAATGTTCATTAGACATTTTCAGGAGATTTATCTGAGGAGAATGGTAGAACCTGGCATTTATGAAATATGGATTGATTTTAAGTTTCAAAGAGAGAATTTTCTATCATCCTATGGATATAGAAATAGTGGAAATTCAATTTAGTTGAGGTCAGAGCAGGAGCAGTTTATTACTATAGCTATTGTAGAGTTGCAGGGTTTATATACCTCTAGGATGTACAGTCTGTACTTCACCATACCCTGTCAGATACGCAGGACTATAGTACATTGCAATAAAAAGGAGTAGTGTGTGGGTTAGTTTTGGAGACTCCACACAGTCAAATAAAGAAGAGGCAGTAGGAAGTAGCCCCTAGGCAGTAGCATGTTTTTACAAAAATTTCACTGCTTTGTTAATTAATTTGTGCTGACTCGGTTAGGTCATGCTGACTTGTATTTCTTAACTAGTGGTGTCTGCAAAAGACTTAAAGCCACTGTAAAGTTCACACTAATTTTGAGAGTGATTATTTCTGTTCTTGAAGGATGACTTTCATAAAATTTTGTTTTGAAAATTCATTCTGTTGGGGTGCTGCGTAGAAAAAGGTCTATGATACTGTTTACATGTGAAAGATTTTTTCAGCTCTGGTGAGGAAAAAAAAAATTGAGATTCCTACTTAAACTGGTATAAACAGTGTGCTTTTCATCAATTCATGGCAGATGTGAACTGATTTTTACTTGCCATCTCTGCAGTAATGTTAAGCACTTGGAAAGGGCTACTTATGTGTTAAAAAAGACCCAGATCATTAACCCTATGGAAAATGGGTGCAGACAATAAGCCTAGGGAACAGTCACCTGCCTTGCCACAAATACCGTGTAATTTGGCAAACAAGATTGTAAGAATAGAAACCATTTTGTCAATTCCTTGCTTGAGTGACAGGTCCTAAATGAGAGAAGGACTGAAAAGCTATTGTGTATGTCCAAATTTCAACATAAACAATCTCAACACCCTAGACTTTATCCTTCATATAATATGAAAATGTTGAAATATTGAACCCTATATTTGTATGGTGAATAGATCATGTGGCAAATAGATTGAGGGACATTCCAGGAAGAGGCATAATTAATCTTTAATTTTTTCAATCAAAGGAACTGTAAAAAGTCCCAGATAGTTTTGCTTAGCTGGTTAGGCACAGAGCAAATTCATATTCAGTAAATATCCACACTTCTTTTGTCATGAAAGATTCCTTCCACACAGCAGATTCTGACACAGGCCATCAGCCACTCTCCCAGTCTATTCCTCAAAATGCTATTTTAATGGTCAGCTTTTCTCTCTCACTTAAATAGCTTTTAGCCAGCCATTATGACTTAAACAGCAACTGAGTCATGAAAAACAAAGTAACTGTAGTGTGAAGGTTAGATGAAATGACAAACCATTGGCTGTTCACTACTGAATTTCTTCTTTTATCACAAACTGCATTTTTCTTGTCCCTGCATTTTCTATATATTATTTTTAGTGCAAAAGGATGCTACTCATGTATAACTGGTGGTATGCGGTCTTTTCAGCAGTTCTGGAATCAGTGTGTAGCATGACCACAGAAAATATCCAGAAAACTATCATTTATTTATTTGGTGTAAGCTTATTGAATATGTTTGGGGAAAATAAAATCATGCTCTCACTTTTTTTTTTCCTTTTTTTTCTTTTTTTTCCTTTTTTTTTTTCTTTTTTTTTCCTTTTTTTTTCTTTTTTTTTCCCTTTTTTTCTTTTTTTTTTTTTTTTGATTCCTTAGAGGATTAAAAATCTGTAAAGAAAGGAGAGAAGTGAATGAATGCTTTTACAGGCAAGATACTTGATCATCTTTGTTTACAGAAAAATGTCCCTTTTACATTACTTCTCCATGTCTACACTTCACATCTAGGCTTAAAATTCTTAGAACAGAAACTCTAGGATCTTATTTCTTTTACTTGATTGTTTAGTATTTTGTAAAAATTGCCTGGATTGATTACTGCTTTTATTTTCTCAATATCTCACTTGCTAGCTACTACTCACTTGCTTGGAGGAGAAGAAGCCATCATGAGATTTTTGTTCGGTCTAGCCTCTCATTCCCAGTCATGGCAGCATCCAAATCTACTTTTTCTAGCTTAGAGGTTACTGATAGCACTCTCAGCTCAGAAAGACTGACTAGATTTAAAAAGTTCAACCAAGTCAGTTAAGAGTCCAATGTCATGAAAATAGTTAGGCAGCTTGGCAGCTTTTCTGTCTGTATGACTATCAGCCTGTAGTCCCAAAAAGCAGGACAGAGTTGAGTTAATTTAATCTCTTCTCAGGAATCCAGGTGAGAGAAAAGTAATAGTGATAATCACATGTGATTTCAATCTGAAGTACAGAGGAATGTAAAGGTTTCTGTGTACTCTTCTTGCAGCAACTGTAGTGTATCCCTAAGTGGAAAGTGTCCCTGTAAATTAATGCTTTTCAGAAATGTCCTTCTTTCAGTGCTCTCAGAAATATAAAAGGGGATCATATGTACAAAAAGATAGTAGAGAAAACAGGTACAATTTTGTTTGTTGGTGTTTAAGAACAAAATACCTTCCTTTTAAGATCTGGAGCTCATTTAAGGTGCCATAAGAAGCCAGCTGGTCTATATACACACTTTAACCATGAAATCTAATATACCTGACAGAGCATAAATTAGATGTCAAGGTCACAGGCTACAGCACCTGTTTAAGCTGACAAATTTCTGTCTTTAGAGTGCAGTAGTTTTGCTGCCAACAGTAGTCTGTATTTCAGTTGGCGAATTTCCACACAGACAGAATGATGTGCTTATGCTGCAGCTGACTTATAAACACATCATGTTAACAGAGTAATTATAGACTTACACAAGCAACACAGTTTGCAAAACAATTTTTATACTTTTCAGTGCTAGATGGTTTCATTTCATTCCAAAAAATAATTCCAAGTTTAACTTATCTGTTAATACTTTCTGTTTTGCACCTTTGAAATGGAAACTTTACAGAGAAAAGCATAAGGTCCATCCATCATAGAAGGATGATATAAAATTCTTACTGACTATGTCTACCAGGGTGAATTGCATGCTAAAGGCACATAAAAGAATACTGTGAGCAAATATCAGACCTGTAAGAGTTGGAGTTTCATTACATATGGACTGAAAAACTAAAATTTAAATAAAAATATAAACCACAAATCATTCAGGAATGGATTCCTTATACAGAATTGAAAGATATCTAGGTAAACCGCCTTTATAAAACTGTGAAAACTCATTTTAAAAGAGCAAAAAACCAAACATAAATCCAGCAATGTAGCATACAGAATCTTGAGATTCAAGATTTGAAATACAATATGATCACTACTCAGATAACTTGTTTAGTTTGTGGTCAACAATTGGTATCTGGGGATGAATGACCCTCTCCCCCCATTACTCTAATGATCACACCCCACACTCAAACAAATTCCATGTGGCCAAATATATCCAAACTACCACTGTATCTATGTGGACAATCTGTTTCATTTTGGACATCATATTTAATAAGGCTTATTTAGACTAGACTTGGCTTAAAATCCTCAAATATCTTGTGTAAATACCACTTGTGGAATATCACAGTAGTGTAAAGTTAACAGATGGAGAGTGTCAAATAACATAACATCTTTGTTAATATTTTTCTCAGGAGTTCAGTGTTTTTTCCAGGAATACAGTTTAGTCACATGTCTATTTAAAAGGCTAATAATGCAAAGTATCTTTATCCAGTTACCTATCATAATATGGTTTTCACAAAAGTTTCATAAGTCTGCAAATAGTGATGCCAGAGCATTACTGAATGCATGAAAAGTCCTCAGTACAATATTTGTACCCTTTTTCCTGGATATACACGGCAGGATATCTAACAGAAAATATTGCAGAACACGTATAAAATATTGCTGATTTATTGCAGCATTCAGGGAAGTGTAGCACATTTCTGAAATGTCTGGAAAGCACTTGTAGTGGCAACTGAACATTCTTTGTATGGAGGCAGTAATCGCCAACACTCTATGTGTGAGTGTAGCATTTCTCAGTTTCCCTGCTCCTTCTGCCCTGCTCTCTTACATGTTACAGATAATGTTTTTTCTCAGGACAATGAACAGGACTGTTTGGCCCTTTTTCTTGGGCTGTCACTTATCATGACTTGCATCCTCAGATTTCTGCAGGCTCAATTCATTAGCCTTCTAGAATACGACACCAGAATTAGCTCTTGTCATCTCTGGAGAGTGCTGACAGCTGGTCATACTGGTCCAAGTGGTGAGCCCTGGCTCCAGCTCTCCATTTCTATTGGTGCTGGAGCCCATCTTCCTTTCAAAGAGTCCTAGTCCCTTTTCTTTCTTATTGTCTAGCTTTTCAAATGTTTGTGAGACCTCATAACTTCAAGAGGTGCCACCACTGCAAAAAGTTTTCGTTCACATGATCAGCTTCTCACCACCAACTCTACAGGTCCCATCTCTGATCCCATGCCTGTGGGACATTCCTCTGTTTCTCTTCTTTTAGGTCAACATTAGGTTGCAAGTCCTATTCAGTCAACAGTAAGGTTTCATCTAAGCCACATATCACCAGGAAAATGCCTAAATTTCAGGAATCAGTACAGTTTGAAAGCTACTGTTTCCCTCCCTGGGATGACTTACAGAGCCACTGATTTGTGTGCATCCTTCTTGTATCAGGACCTACTCAAAACCCCTTTTGATTCATGGTTTGAAGTAGGAGGAAAGGATGGGTGAACAGTCATCTCATTTCATTGCAGTGTGAGTAAGGCCTGAGACATAGCAGACTTCCAAAGAGCCAGATGGTATTTTTTAATTTGTAGCAGGTAAGGATTTTTCCTATTAAGAAAATCTACAACTTACAGATATTCTTATAAGCATAACATAAAACTTTATTCAAGTAGAAAGTACAACCTCCCAGGCTGATATTAATAACAGAGTGCATGATACATTCCCTCAAAATAATACATCTGAAAATATACCAACAAACATTTAATAGGCATACCAGTTTTTTGTGTAACAGTTCATATACTTACATTGAACTTAAACATCATTTATCTTTGAGTAAAATTCAGCTTTTTTTGAGTTAAAATGATTTTGCTCTTTAATTATTTATGTCTTACATATAGCATACAAATAAAAGTTTTGAGTGTTTAAACGTGTAGCACAAGTGCTGTATAAATCTCATGCTTCCCTCTTGATGCAGCTACACCAGTAGAGCAAAGCTGATTTGCAAAGTTGATTTACATTAAATTTAATAATATAAATTTCAATGTTCAGTTTCAAATGCAAAAATCTTAAGGCTATTGTTTTCACTTCCGCAGACAACCACTGAATTTGTATTAGCTCTATATGGAATTTAATTAAAATTGAAACAAGTGGATCTAGATGGGGATGTGGCTGAATTCCAAATGTCTTTTGTCGGTCTGGGACAAGCTAGTGGTAGGGTCACTTTTACAACCAAGTAACGCCGTCTCAGAAGTGATCCACGTCAGTCCTTCGTGCAGTGGCTCAGATATCAAGACACAATCTAACACTCAAACTATTGCAGTAAAATATGGGGTCAACTTTTGCCTGTTGATCAGCTGCACCACCAGTTTTCCATCATGCAATGCAAAATTCCCCAGACTCCAATGAAACAGCCTTTATTACTGCTTCCTGCTGCTTTCAGGGCGGGGTCCTTTTCTTTATATATACAGTACCCTGTTTTCTGTGGTTTTTTTTGGTTGTATTTTTTTTTTTTTTTTTTTTTGAGAACTATGGTGCTAGATAAGAATGAAAAAATGGCAAGTACTGTACCACACTTGAAATTCTGAAATTCTCAGTACTAAAGTGCTTTTCTATCTGCAAGGCACATAATCATAGAAGTAAATATCATGTGCTGGTAATACAATTGTATAGTCCCTGAAAACACTGTTGAAAAGTTGCCCTCAAAATAGTTCTGTCATGGTGTTCTTGCATGCATTAACTGTGTAGGCAGTTGCCCAGAACTTATATTTGCTGGTGAACATTTCATGTTCAGAAGATGTATTAGAGTAGCATATATGGGTGTCAGCATCTTTCAAATACACTGAGTATTGCAAATCACTGAAAGCCAGTAATATAACTTTTTTATCTTTACTTGGTAATGGGAGGGAAAGAAGCTAGTGTTGCTTTGGTGTCACATATTTATAGGCTGTGACATTAAATACTTTTATGTATTATTACGCCTTTCCATCTATGTGTTCTCCCTTGAGCCAAGCAGCAATGTCCAATTAACTCCTCCAAAGGAAACTGTAAAGGCTCTCCCAGTTTCTCAAAAACCTCTTGTCCCAAACTCACTATACAGTCCTGTGCACTGCCTTCACAGATAGTGTTTAAGAAAGTCAACTGACTCTTCAGATCTTGCATAGTATTACCCATGGCCTGACTTATGGAGATGCTGACTATTCACAATATGAGGATGTTAAGAAAAGAAAAAAAGCTTCAGGAAAAAAAAAATCTTTAAAAACAAGCCTTTGGTATCTGTGGATCATATAGCTAGCATTTGAAGTACCGGAGATCTGTAACCACATTTGAAAGGTCTTACATGTGAGATAGTAACAAGAATTTTTTCCCTTACAAGGGAAAAAAGCAAAAAGCAAGAAACACACCCAAATAATCTGGAGCATTTTATACAAGCATGCTTATCAAAATCAGTCTTCTGTCTTACTGTTTAAATAAATTTCTGCTTAAATATGTGTGCCTTCTGCCAGCTTACCTGGCAAACTGACTTTGAGGAAGAGGACCCAGTCATCTTCAAAGTAAATGAATCTTTGCTTGTCCAAGATTGGTGTGTTCATATGTTTCTGGTGTACGGGCTCTTGTGCAAAGGAAGGAGTAAACTCAAGGATGAATCATTTTGGTGAAGTGAAGCAGAACAAAACTTGGAGTAGTTCCTGCAGATTTGCTCATTTCTGTAACATCTCTGCTTGGTTTGGCAGAAACCTTTGTTCTTCTAAACGTCTGCTATGTAGCCAAGCTTGACTGTGTACTTTGTCTCTTATGACTATTTTTCTGCCTGTAGCTGTATGAAAAATTAAAGAACTTATTCATCTGTGTACATCCTACCATTTTCACATGGCTAGTCCAGTTAATTGATCTAGTAAGAGTGCATTGTCGTGCCTGAAGTAGTCCAGGCTTTAACAGATGCCTTGAACCTCAGCTTTTCCTCTGCTGGCCTTGGATTGTTTGCGTATTTGTCATACAAAATATTAAGCGATTTTTTTTTTTCCTGAGGTCTAAGGTAATATAAAAAGGTGCTTAAAAACATCTAGCTTTCTGGAATTAGAAGGACTCCCAGATCTCTGGGAACACATATCGATGGGGGGAAAAAAGTGTAAGAGCAATTCTGTCAATGCTCTCTGTAGGTATTATTATACTTTTGGGTTTTTTCATGAGTTCAGAATACTGAGGTTAGTCGCACAGAATAAGAATTGCTGAGGAGCTCAGCAGCCAGGGTGGCAGTCAGGTTTCCAAAACAGTTCACTTTTCATTTTAGACATCAAAATAATGGCAGCCTCATTCATAAAATTGTACAACATGCTATAGTCAAGATATTTTGAAAATGAACTCTATGTGTTTTATCTATATGACAAATTGGAGTTGAATTTTTTGTTGTTGTTTTTAAAAGGAAATAGTGAAGAAGTAGAAGAAGTAAATAAACAACTGAAAAAAACAGCTCTTCCGTCTCTGGAAAATCTCGTCTTCAATGGTAACAGTGGGCCTTTCTAATAGCAGAGCATGAGCAAATTGTAAGACTTAGGTTATTCTACTTTCCTACAAATTCAAATGCACCTTTCATCTTAAATCATTTCCATGTTGTATCCATTATTAGTGCTTGCTTCTGTGGTCTGCTGAATTCAGCCGTTGGAGATGGGTCACTCTCAGAAATGTCAAAACAGCTAAACAAAATGTGGACAAATTAACCCAGAGTCTGAGGCAAATGTTTTTTCAGATAAAAATAGCTATTTTATCCTTCAATAAAGACAGAAGAGGAAAAATGTACTATCACAGCTAGCCATGACTTTTTTTTTTAATCATATACAGTTAGTCTTTCAAGAGAGTGCAATAGCTAAACAGCAGATACACAACTCTGCCTAAATACTTCAGCAGTTCTATTCCTGTGCCACAATGTCCCTGGAATATCTTTGCTTTTGTTAGTGAAAGCTGGGTAATATTGTTTTATAATCACAGCATCACAAGAATTTCTAAAACTAGAGCTTCAAACTCAGGCATGAAGCTTTATATACAGAAGAACCAGTATCAGTAGTATTATCAGAACCACGCATCCTTGCCCAGTATTCTCAAGACTTCAGTGATCTGCCAGATTATTGGTCACCTAATTTGTGGACCCAGGCACTTCAAATTCCTCTGTCCTCTTTTGTCATAACACTACTTCTCAACATCTGTCTGAAAACGTGTAGTCTGCTCTTACTTGGTGAAAGATTTCTTTTGGAAACAGTTATATGTAATAGCTACAAAACTTAATTCCACCCCTCTAAATCCTGGCTCTCTCCATCTGAACAGAAATGTAGCTGTGAGGTTTGTGTGTCTGGGTGTGTAATAAAAAAAAAAAAATAAACAAACTTGAAATGATATATATTCCTAGTTTTCCTCTCACTTGTGAGTACACATGTTCCAGCTATTGCACCATCAACCTGACAAAATAGCAAAATATTGCTATTGTTAGCTTAACCCAAAATTTTCCTTTCAGCAGAAACAACATGATTACCTAATTGCTAGGATGGTCCCCTTATTTCAGGAGTATCAAAAGGTCATCTTATCAGGGTTCAGTGAGCACTTAAAAGCCTCAGTGAATCTCATCAGCTTCCCATGGAACCTTCTACCAACACAGACCCAGGAGCCCCGTTTCTGCACCCTCAGAACTGCATGTTGGGGAGCACACAACTGTCACTGGGATTGCCATAGGTCCTGGCTCTCTGTGCCTGAGGAAGCACAGCTCCTACTGCTATTGGACAATAACTTGCCTGATTCATGCTCTTTGAGTTTCTTTCTTCAGAATTAGCATGGAATTCCACTCACTGCTTTGTTTAGAAGAAATGTGAAATTATTACCTAGAAACTGAGTAAAATAGCATCAAGCCATCTTAATGGAGCATCAAAATGTCGGGTTTTCAGATAATAATTAGATGCACCACAGTTTTGGAACTTCTGAACACATTATGTATGTATATATAAACCCTCACCTGGAGACTTGTGGGATTTCATTTGTATGTAAATGGGAATAACAGGTCATTATATTCTGGAGAATGACTGTAAACTCTTGCTATATGGAGAAGCAGAGAAGAAGTAAAGCAATGTAAATTTACTTTCTTCTCTTATTCAGAGAACCACTAGCGTTAAACGTTGTTTTGCTGGATTTTACAAAGAAAGGGAAAAATCTTTTAAAAAATCTTCCAAGAATGCTGAAGAACAGCATCTTCTTTCTTTTAAGATTAAGAACATGACTTTCCCCTGAGGAATATTGCTGCAGTTGTACCAGAGCCAACTACAGTACATTAATTTATAATAGCAGGTTATTCATGATGCTTTGCAAACAAATGAAAATGCAGACATTCCATTTATATGAGGCTATTGCTGTATTGTTCCTTACAGACATATATTCACATTCAACAGAGCCACAGAGAACATGTTTGAATGAGAGGTCAGGCAAATTTATGGAAAGGTATGAAAATTTTGTTATTACTTATGCAGTGCCACATGTATTCTTAGAGACTTTCTGTCAGTGAAGAATAAATGATGAAAACAGAAAACAACGTCCTTCGGCTCAAAGACTTTCCTGCTTCAAAGTGCTAGAGTGTTACATGCTGGACATACAGCTAATGCAAATTTGGGACTGTTTTTGTGAATAGATTAAAAAAATACTGTGAAAAAAATAATGTTCAAATTATCTGAAACCCAGAGGTGAACTCATGTTTTCTGTAGTGAATTTTCCAGAGCAGATTAAAAGTTTTTAAACATTTTTGACATAGCCCTCGCAGAGACAACAGGCATGTCAACTTGGCCAGATGGAAAATATTTATTTACAATCCTTCCTCTACCCCCTTAGCCCTCCATTGCAGATTTATTCTTTCAGGGTTGATTGAAATTGCTCCACCTTCCTAAGTGGGAGTAATGTTTATTCAGTCATTTCTAGTAATCAGGAAGGTTTTACATGCTTTTCAAAAGCCTGGCTTCTCCCAGGGTTCCTCAGACATTATTAAAAAAAGGGGTTCTTTTCCTTGCTGGATCCAGCTCTGTGGGCCACAAATTTCTCTGCTGGGCAGACTCATGTCAAAGAGCATGCTCTGGCCAGAGGGTGTACTTGACCTTCTCCTCCTCCAAGAGTTTCACCCAAACAAATAACCTGGTAGGTCAAGTGTTCATTGTCCAGCTGACACAAGTATATGCTCAGGAAATCTCCTTTCCTTACTTTCCTGGTAATTGTTGCTATGTTGTCAGGGCAAATTCTTATACTTTGCATCTGAACAAGAGTAAAGGCAAGGGAAGCTGTATAAAGAGAAGATATACTGACTTGGGTAGGGATTGTTTTAGTCTTATCCCAGTTCAAGGGTTAATAATAATAAACTTTGTTTTTCATAATGAGAGTATGTATGTGCCACATGTAAAATTTCCATGCCTGTTCTTTTTTTTTTTTTGGTGTGGTATATGGCAAGACAAGACATACACTAGTCCATAACTGATCCAGAATGTGAAATGAGTTGTAATCAGAAAGAACACTCTGTAGCTTCAAAGTTACTGAACTTACAACTTGGTCTTGAACTAAGATTTCACATGTGATTAGCCCAAAAAAATTTAAAGGACTATATCTTTAAAAATTATAAACCATATCCCTTTATGATCATTCAGTGTACAAAATAGGTATCACCTTTTGTTTTGCAAAATATGACAAAAATTCTTCAAATCAGTTGCATACTGTTCCAGCAGAAGGTGGACTTGAAGTTTCTGAGAAAGATAGGCAATCTTCTTCAAAACATCTGAAGTACTAGACAAAAGTTAAACTTATTTTTTCTTAAGTCAGGAAAATTAAAGGTCTGATCTGTGCAACAGTCATTGAATGACTGAAGACTTAGAGGATTTGAATAAGGTCTTTGGTGTACAAATAGTGTAATTCTTAAAAAAATGTAATGTCCATCATATTTATCATTTATGTTATTGATCTCAATATGATTTACAAGCATTTTTTTCTCTATTTTCACATCTATACATGTTCCGGTATATATTCCCCTGAAGAGAGATAATTCCTGCATCAATAAGTCCTACAAGCAGCATCAAAACACCAAGACTCACAATATTGGAGTTTTAGGGCAACATCATTCACATGAGTGATAACTAGGATCAACTAATTTCAACTTGTCATTATATTTTACTAATAGAAGTAAAGGACTAATAATTAGCATCTAAAACCAAGACTCTTGTTAGCACCTTCTAGACTTTTGTGTTCTTGTCAAAAGCAATACCTGAATTGCTGGGAAAAATTCAGCGTTGTTTCTTTCCTTATAGGAGTATCAAGTGGAGAAGCGTGAGCGGTAGAAGATTTCATCCCAATTTTGTTGTCTAAGATTCAAATTCTAAAGGAATTTGAGAATACAGATACAGAAAGGAAAGAAAGATAGACATTATTTAGAAGCTGGAACCAAAAGCTAAAATCTATGAAAAAAATATTATTGATAGTGGTATACACAATATTAAACATAGACTATTTTATCTAATGCCTTAAATTAGGCAGAAACTAAGGACCTCATGGCTCTCTTTCAGGGTTTGAGTGTGAGCTTCTCTGTCTTAGCAGGTTTTAACCTAGTTTTTTGGGTTTTTTTTTTAAGTTTTATAGTAAAAGATATGAGGTCAAAGAAAATCATATATTATCATAGGCTCTGAAGAGCTAAGAAAACTGTGTCTGATGCATTTTTTGCTAAGTTTCCATGTCTTTCTCTGTTTTCTTAACCAAAGTTTTCTGGGGAGTGGGAAGGAATAATTATTTGCTTCAAGTAGGTGTAGGAGTGCATTTTTCAATTTTAAGTTTAATTAATAAGTTAATGTTCTTTTGCAAAATGGTTTGTTCTCTGTACCCCTTTTGTTACCCACTTTTGGTTTATCCCTGTTTTTTCCCCAGTGACAGTTTTGTGATTGGTTCTGTATTCTCGCTAAGTTTTTCCCCCCAGAGGCAGTTATCTGTCCATCACTTCATGGATAGCCTCCTGTTGCTGTCTATCATTTTTGGGGTTGCTCCCCACTTCTGGAAGATTCTGAGAGAGGCATCGAGTGATTGGACAGAATCCTGATTGTCACCTTCTAATGTTCATTGTATGGTTGTTTTGAATGTTTGTTTATGATATGAGCCACCCCCTTGTAAAACCTTATTGGTCCCCTCTCTGTGTTACACCCCAGTTATAAGGTCTCACCCGAAAGACAGTCGGGGTCTTCGGGCACACTGACACCCGAGCTGACGACTCCACTCCAGAGTTCCAGTAAACTTGTTGTTACTCAACAGCTCTGGAGTCCCCCCTTTTTTATCCTCCAGCCATTGCCACGCAGGCACAGCTGAGTGAAAAGAGCCCACTGGAGTGTTACTGGTGCCAAGGCTAGCCAGCTTGAGAAACGGGCACAGTAACAAGTAGGGACATTTTAGAAACCACTATCATCTAGTATTTCCTATCAGATAAAGATATTCTTATTTGGTGCTATCTGTGTGACTTGTCTTCAACATTACTTGAATGATGCCCCTGAATTTCCTGTAGCAGCAGATTTGCAAAATGCAAGGAAGAACCACGTATGTCATGAACCAGTCAGCACCAACTTTGGAAGAAGGTTCTGGACAAGAAGTATGAGGATATTTTACCTCTTGCCACAGTCTGTAGCAATGAGCTATTTGCAAATACTTCAGAGATTTGCAGGCAGGCACATGTTAGGAAATTTTAGGGGATCAACATTGCCTTCCATTGACTGAGAAACAGGTTGTTGCATAAGAGCTCTTATGGGTGGCACTAGACACTAGGAAAAAGGTGGCACTAGAGAGAGCCTGGTAGAAAAGCATGTTTTATCTATGTCTACTGAATTCAATCTCAAAATCAAGGTGACAGCTCCTTGTAGCAAGACTTCATTTTCTAAAGAACTTGAAACAAAGAAGGACTACTGTTAAGATTATTTACATCACTCTAACAGTCAGGCAAAATGAAAAGCTAATGGAAAAAAAAATATGGGCTTTCCAAGTATTTCCTTACAGCATTTCTATTCTGTGGCAGACACTCAAAAGATGTCTGATTTGTCTGATCTGTCTGATGTGAGGCTTCAGAGCAAACTTGTAATGAACCAATTAATATCTGTGGCAGAGAATAGTACCATAGGTCTCACAACAAGCACACCCGCGTTAGTGCAGGCAGAGTTTAAAAAGTCAGCTTTTTAACAGATTAACTTGCAGACCATACTGCCACAGTGCTGCTCCATGTTTTTGGACCACGTAGAAACACCTAGAGCATCTTTGTAAAACAGCATTCGCAGACTTGAATTTTAGAGATGATTGGAATGGGGGTCAAGAAAAAAGTGAAAAAAAAAATTGGATAATTTTAACAAACACCAGCATTTGGAAAGACAAGAAAGCAAGGATATAAACAGTATAGGATCCTAGCTTCAGGAACCACTGTAGCTGTCTCCTAAATGGTGTTATTTGCCAGTGAGATTGATGATGCATGAATTTTCAGTGTTCTACATTCAGCTCCATGATCTTGTTCTTGTTGTGCCCTGAACTCTAGGTTCATATTGCACCATGCCTTCTTCTTAGCCACATTTTTCCTGCAAATTAAGGTTGTTTTAAGTGCTTTAGTGTGGTGCAAGGCTGTAAATTCAGAGTATAAACTATTACACACTGACTTCTTCAAATTGGCTAGACCTGAGATTTCTGGAACAATAATTGACTATCACACTGGGTATTTTGAAACTCCTTTAAGTATGGTTTGAAAGCTTAAAAACCAAATTCAAAAATAATACTTGATAGATAAGAGAGCGTAGGTTTAGTTTTAACTTCCTGAGATATGGAAACAATTTGAAGTATTTTAGATTGGCATTTGAACATTAATATTTTGCCTGTAATTGTCAGAGGTTGCAAGGCCTCAATATTTTCGAAGATGTTTTGACCATCCATTTGACCACTCCAAAAAAATCTTCTACTTGAGTAGCAATGGTTACCAGTGTGCTTGGTAACCATTGCATACACCCTCTCTTTTTGGACTTAAGATCTGTACACCCGGATGTGTACTCATCTCTTTCAATAAGCACAAATAGTACAATAATCTGGAAAAAGGCCATTCTGCTTGCTGTTGATCTTTTGGTAGGGTATTTGTGTTTAAAATCCAGTTTAATTTCATGTTATAAAAATACATACCAGGCATAATGAATGGCCAGTCCCTGGAAAACTAACTTGGAAACATGTCAAGTGCCATACTCCCATACTGTACCAGGCACTTCTGCTGTGCTGAGTAGTTGAGAGAACGTGAAATTTGTTCCTAGCTGCATCTAGACTAATAAAGAATAAGTGTTAGTTCAGGATATCATCTCTTCTTCAAACACATCTACAGGAAGTTCTGGAAAAGGAAGAGCTGAAGTGATGTGCATTGACAAATGTGTCTATCAGATGCTTGTGGACTTCCCCCTGCACAGAGGTACACTGATAGTCATACAGAGCCTTTTGCTGTGCAATAACAGTTCAGCTGTACGCTTGCATATTTCTTAAATACAGGGTGAAACATCATTTTTTGGCATTTTCATCATAGCAAAAAGACATAGAGAGGATAATGTAGGGGCTAGACAATCTGCTCTCTGGTCACAAGAGAATTTCAATATTGCAGAAACTATAGTAACTATGCTATTTCATTAACATTCAGAGAAACCATAGACAAGTTAGGACATTTGTGTACAGGTAGACACTGAGTCCTTCAGAAAGTGCTTCACCTACATTACAGTAGTATTATTAATTTAGAGATTTCAAATTAATGTAATTTATTTTAATGTGGAACTTGCTGCAAAGATCATGTAAATATAAAACCAAACTAGGTTGCCAGAACAATATTTTCAAATAATTTCAAACTTTCAAAATCTGGGTACTATAACATGTTACTGTGGTTTTTTTTGAAAGATGAAGCACTTCTAGGAGATGTTAATATCTGGGGCTTTTCCTCTGGGAAAAAAACCCTTATCTTCTCTTAAAGTGCTCTAATTCTGAAATCTTTTTGATTAACTTGCATTATTTTGTAATTAAGAGACATCTTTAATGAAAGAAAATACATAATATAAAATTTCAATATTTAAACTCCTTTTTTTCCTCAACTATGACTTTTTTTAAAGTTTCCAAATACATTCCTATTCACTAATACTGCCTTTGAATGTCACTAGATAAAATTTCAACCATTTTCTTTGCTTTTTCCTTATTTTATCAAAAGAAAATCTGCTTGAGCTTTTTCTGCTCTAACTGAAATGATTCAGCTCAGTCAAGGGATAACCAAGCAAGTTAAATAGCTGTGCACTCATTATTATGCATACTTTTCTTTACAGAGGTGCTATGTGTTCCTGCTCATTTGCCAAGAGACCAGTAATTTATAACCATGAGTTTAAATTACCATACTATCTTACTGCTCATCTTCACTGCAAAACAACTGGGCAGCAACAGACTTTTAGCACACGTGTTCACAGCATGAATGGGAACACTGGGCACTGGGTATGTGGATGAGCACTTTACCAAGAAGTTGCCAAATCACAGGTCTTCTGACAACCTCAAAGGATCTCAGCTGAATGCAGTATTACTTTCAAAAGATGAGAACAAGGAAATTCTGTTAAATAAAATGTATGGTAAACATCACTGAAAGCAAAATCAAGGCAGCAAGCAATCCTACTTGGCAAGTTAGTCTTTAACAGCTTTTGACAGAAATTTGCATTCTTTATGCCTGACAAACAGACTGAATAAACTGATATCAGACTGCATGGGATGAAAGAGGACTGCACAAAATGAGAGGGAATGGTTGTGGGGCCAATCCTGCACCTGAAAATGCTTTGAATAAAACAGTCAGTATTTGTGATGTTACTTACTGAAAAAACACACCCAAGCCACCAAACCAAAACATCAAAATCACAAGCTCCATATCATCAAACGTTTTTTTTGAAGAACACTGGAGAACATAATATCTAGCATGACTGACTTAGCACTGAAAAGTCATCTATCACAGCAAATCATAGAAATCACTCAAACACATTTTTACTTCTATTCTGTGACTTAAAGAAGAGCTTCACAGGAGATCCTCTAGAGCAATGATTTTTATATTGGCTCTCTGAGCTCTAGAACTGTGCAGCTTATATCTTACAACAGCATAGCATAGATAAACTGTACATTTTGCAGTTTTATTTTGCTACTTTTTTCAGTGAGGTATCAAGTTAATGAAATGTATAAAAAGAACTGCATTATTAAAAAAAATAATTGTAAGAGCAAGGCTAAGTTAAAATAGATTTTGAGTATAGAAAGAGCAGTTACTTGTATTTTTCAATAATTTCAATATTTTTATATACCTCTTAGGTGGCTTTTCCTTCTATGAAGGAAAGCAAAACCTTTTAGAAATAAGAATTAATAATGGTGAAAGAAATAGAAGCACATTGAGCTTCATGTTAGAACTGCAGTATAGAGAAGCACATCATAAAGAATGTTATCTACAGAAGGGACAGAACTCAAGTGTCCTGAAGTTTTGCATGCAGCCTTTGTTTTGTATCTGTTGCATGCAACATTACACACTCTAGATGGCTAAGAAGCAAGGCAACACAGCAATACTTTGCATTAAGTCATGCTTATTTCCCTGACACAAGCAAATTCAAACTATTTCTGTGCAAGATTTTAAGAGCAGAGTCTTGGGAGACATATTAGACTCCATTGTGGATACACATCAACAATTACATTACCTTAGTAACAGCCACAAAAATCCGTGCTGTGGATGGTGATGTTTAAACTAGAATTAATTTCCCTGACTTTGCAAGGTTGGTAGCTAAAGAAATCCTAATTTTGGTGATCCTCTGAAAATTTTCTGTTCCTGTGACTTGTATTTCAAAGCACAATGGAAGTGAGCCAACATGTCATTGTATGGTATATTATATTTTAGAGGCTGCATTTCAATCATCTAAGATCACTTACTTATCCATTGAACAAACACAAATACAAAACTAAGCCATCTAAAATGTAGAAATCACAGAGTTTCAGTGTGGGTTTTTTTGGAATTCTATATTATTGTTTCAGCATGTCAATGAACACTGTTGTTTTTACTCCTTTGCAATTTTGAGGTCTAGCCTGAGTCTGAGGACACTGAGGGAAAGGGTAAGTTATGCCTCCATCCCCATCTACAAATGTGAGAATATAGGTAGAATTGAAGAGCATCATTCATCCTTTCCAGTGGAAGGTTCATAAGACATGTTCATGTACATGCAGAGAGGAGGCTGTCTAGCTGGAACAGCCTGGATTTAATTTCAGCTACAATAGTTGAATATTATAAAATTACAAGATGGAATTTTGAACTGTTTAAGGATTTTTTTCGGACCATTTTACTTTCAGTTTGGTATAAATAGCCTAAATGCAGGGGGTATTTCTTGACCTCCTGCAGAACTCTAAGCAGATTTTATTCAGTTTTCATTTCATTAAAGGACACACTTATAGGTGTTTTAGCTAGATGACCCACGTAATGAATTCAGTGTAGCTTCCCTCTGAATAGGGATAGAATTATTTTATACATGGATACTGTGATATCAAGGAAATAATCATGATAGTCAAGGCAACACATGAAGTGTGGATTAATTTTTTACAATGTTTTCTCCAGCCTTCTGCATCATGCACTAAATTTACTAGTTCATAATTTACATCTGTGCTTTGGCTATACAAATAGACTTGTGAATTAAAGATAGACTTGTAGAACACACAGAACAATGTATCATAAGTTACATGTAATAGTTTCATATTTAGGAAACAAGTTGTCTCTGGGCTCCATACTGAAGCACTGGGTTTCAATGTTGCTACATAAATTTACTCAAATTCAGGATTGGGAACCCTAAAACTGTTCAGTCTCTTTGATTGCTCAATTTGCATATTCTGCAGACAAATAGTCACAAATCGATCACAGGATTAAGTTTTCACAAGAAATCAATATCCAAACAAAACCAGACAGACATCTTTAAGTCAGTGCAAGAAGATTTCTGAAATGTAAATAGCATATAAGTATGTGCACAAGGCCACAGTCTAGACTTTGGTAACATTTGGGTCCATGGACTACATTCTTGCAATGCAGATTTTTTTTTCTGACATTCCTGGCCTTTTTCCTTCCCTAAAGTAATTGAAGACCAAATTATTATAAAATATTGTTGATTTGGAAGTATCTATAGATGCAGATATATCATCCTTCTGTAGATGCTGAGGTTTTGCTTCCAACTGTAGGATAAAAGATGGGCCAGCTGAATAATACTGTGGTAGAAATTAATTCAGACTGAGTGTTTCATAACTGCCTTAGGAGACTAGTGTGATCCAGGCATTTTGGCACTCTCACATGCTTATACCCCAGTAAAAACGTCTTAAATTACCTCGCCATAAAAGTTTTCGACTTCACAGAAATAATAGACTTAATCAAAGCAAGGATAGAAAGTCTACATAAAATTACAGAACGGTATTAGGGGAAAAATGTAGTAATCATTAGCTCCACAACTCTGATAACATCCATGTCATGGTAATCCATTATTCTTGATTCAGTATGCATTACCTTTAATGCATAAAGACATAATAGTCATGTTTTTTTAACCATAGCTTTGTAAAACTAATTTCTATGTCCAAGGATGCCAAAATCCCCCTTTTTCCTGGCTTAATTTTGTCATTTCAAGTTTCTGCTAAGCGCTGATACTAATTTTTACTTCTGTCTCTTTACAAGATTTCATAATACATTCTGTGTTCTTAACTGAGGTTCATTTTCATGTTAAGATTTCTGTTTTAATGCTTCAATACACCTTTAAATATAAAACATGTATCAAGAAATACAGGCATAGAACATCTTTGGAAGATGGTTACTGAATTAGGCTTTTAAATGCAGTAAACAGCACATTTTCCTAGTCATTAATGATTAATTAATTAATTAATTATGATTAAGTGTAATACAAGAGATTAGAGAAAAAATAACCTCTAATGGAAAAATATTTGTGATTTCTAAGATGATCACATGATATCAAATATACTTTTTAATGATAAAAGCATTCTCCCCTCTCTTTCACTTTAAAGCATGGAAGAGACTCATGACTCTCAAAATTATGACAAATAGACTTGAATTTTTAAGTAGTATTTTTTGTGCAAGCCTGCAGCCTCAGTTAACTGTTCATATGAATATGCCCATAATGTAGCAGTATTAAAAACAGGTTTTTTGTATGAATAGAACAACTGATATTTTATAGAAAGCTTGAAAAAAACTACACCTCACAATGTGCACTGCTGCAAATTAATTAGATTATCACATTCCATCAGCAATATCCCCAGAGAAACAGCATATAAAAGTACTATCTTTCTTTTGCAGATGAAAAAGTGGAGATTTTAATTTCTTCTTTTCTCCACAAGCTGCAAATTATGGAAGTGCACATGTCAGAGTCCCTGGGCTAATTGTACTTTTGATCCATTCAGATTGCCAGAGGCTGTATTTCGACATCAATACCAGTTAGATTGTGTGGCCTCACTGCACGACTTCTCCTTCAGGAGCAACCACTGCAATAGACAAATGCAAAATCCTCTTAAAGAGTAACTAAAGAATTAGGGAGAGAAGAGGTACCCAAAGGAAAAAGAAATAGGCTATGTAAATATATAAGCTTATTGAAAATGTGATCTTTTTCTATGACAACTCTCATAGATAAAGCTTTCTTTCCAATACGTACGTCATCCTGAAAAAGTTTATTTTGCTTTTCCATTACCAATTTTCCTTCAACTCAAACACTCAGTGACATGATGACTAAATTTACACATGATCTTGTCAGCTGCATCACACTGCTATTCTATAATAATGCCTGACAGCTACAAAACTGTTAACAGGAACACCCATGTAAATTTTGGGTTTGCCAGTTTTTCAACTAGGGATGAGAATCTCTTCATTTAATGAATTGCACTGTCTGTGTTTGAGCTGGTAATACAGCTGAGATATATTTTAATTAGACAATATGTTCTCACCGGATGTTTATCCTTTAGGTTTTCAATAGTACTCTAGATTTCAGTTGGAATTTAAACTTTTAGCAAATAAAATACACAAATACACATATGCTTTCTGTGTACTTTCATGACACACAAGGAAGAAATAAAGCTTAAAAGAGCACAATTTACTTAAAAAATAAATTTAAAAGCAAATAGACATGACCTGCTTTTCTGATACAGAGGAATCTAAACCCAGACACAGACTAGCAAATAAGCAGTTTTATATAACGTATCTAGTTAAAAAAAAGAATACTGCTATTGACATTGAGGAAGTGACTATCATATAAACACTTCAGAAAGAACTTCTTTATGCAAGGTGTAATTAAATTAGAACCTGCAAGGATATGGAGCTTTTAGAGTTTTCTCAAGGAAAAGCCCTAAACAAGAACACTGCACACATGCTACTGTTATCACCATCAGGTATTTTGTAGCTACAGCAAGAATTTAGTGGATGCTTTCCAGTCTCTAGTTACAGTAGAAGAGCAGTCTAAGTGATAAATTTGTATGCCACGTAGTGATGCAGAAGGTGGCCATCCTGGTAGAACTGATCAGAGAATATGACTCGATATGAGATTAGGTCAGATGAATTAATTGTGCCCTGCTACTTCTGCAGAGATTCACTCTAATTACTAGAATCAGTAGAGATTTGTCACTGATCACCAGGTGAATGGAACATAATAACCCAACACCTACACCTGCCAGGCACAATAATGGGGGCTTAAAAGACAATTTTCATGGTTGTCAGTTCTGTAGCAAATATTTTATGGAAAATATTTTCAATTTGTACAGGAGTAGCAAAGGAAGACATCACTAAGCAGTACTGTAATTCAAATATAATCACTTATCAATGGTATTGCATCTAAGACAACTCTTTAACAGGTGAAACACCTGTCATGATATCAGTGTACACAGAGGGACTTGAAAGGTGGTGTATTTTAAATGGGGATTTAGAAAATTAAAACCTTAAATGGTGATTGAGACATTTTTAGGATATTTTTCCAAGAGAATATTTTTAGCTTATACTTTACTCAATCTAAATGTAGATATGTGTACTTCTCGTATTTTATTGCTTTTCATCTTGCAGTTTGAAGTTCATAAAAGCATGTTTGAACAGAAGCATTGCACACCCACATGTGAATTAACATAGCAGTGTTAAACAGATCTAGTTTCCTTCTTCCATTTTAGGTTCATGATAACTACTCAGGCTCAAGGCTTGTTGTTATTAAAATGTATATCTCACAGAAATTTAAACTTATAATTTGAATTCTATTTAAACCTACATTTGAATTCTGAAAAACTACTTTCTATAGAATGAAGAGGAAAAGCTTTGGTTTAAAAGAAGAAAGTTCACAGAACTAATAGATTATGTAACTTCACTCCCTGTTTCAGAAAATAATTTCCTTAGATGAGGATCAAATATGTACCTTAAGCTAATTCAGAAAGGAATTATGTGTAAACTTGAATGGTATATCACAAAAGTTTACCTGGTTTACTGTAAAAGCTTCCTACTTGAAGCATTTGAATGATGTGATTTTTTCCTGCTGCAAATTTGTAAAGTATTACTTCGAAACTTCAGCAAGGCACTATCTTGATTCTGTTGAAAACTTTAAGAGTACGACTCCTTTTCAATTATTGTTCTTATTAATATGCATAAAAATAGTTCTTCTATAGACAACAGAAAATTCTTCTGTAGTTCATAGTCATGAAACTTGTACAAGGTAAGAGAAAACCCTTGGCAACAGCATTTCTTCAACCCTTTTGTCTGAAATAAAATGTATTAAAACCTGAGAGAAATACACATAATATAGGCGGTGAAGAAGAAAGTATAAAAAAATGGAGCTAAGAGCAGCAGACAGAACTATGGATTTATATCCTTTTCTGCCTTTAAGGATGATCCTTTGCAGGAAAGCTGACAAAACAATTTCTGTACCTGTGATGGTTTTATTAAAGTTTTATGGACTTCTGAACATCACACATTGGCCTCTTTAGGAGCCTGGTTAGCAGAGTTCTCTGGCAGTCTGTCCTGAAGGTCAGTGGAGTCCAGAAAGGCTGGACATTCTTAAAGAAAGGCTTCTTATAAGCACAGGAGCAGGTTGTCCCCATATGCTGAAAGATGAGCTAATGAGGAAAAAGACTAACCTGGCTGGACAGAGAACTTTGGCAGAAATGCAGGGACAAAAGGAGACTTTATGACCTTTGGAAGAAGGGGTAGAAAACCCAGGAGGATTACAGTGATGTGAAGTTATTCACAGAGAAAATTATAAGGGCCAAAGCCCAGCTAGAATTCAATCTAACTATGGCCATAAAAGAAAATAAGGAATGTTTATATAAATATATTAAGAATAAAAGGAAAGTTAGGAGAATCTCCATCCAGTATTGGATGCAGAGGAAAACATAGTGACAAAGAATAAGGAAAATTAAGAGGTAGTTAAGGCCTTCTTTTCTTCAATCTTTAATAATAAGGCCTGTTGTTCTGGGGTTTCCCAGTCCCCTGAGCTGGAAGACAGAGACAGGAGACAGAATGAAGACCCCATGCTTTGTCTGACAGCTACAAAATATTCTGAAGGGACAGACCAAGAAGGAGAGCTGTGCAAGCTCTCTTTGTGTCAAAAATGGGGCTGATTGCACAGAGCTGTCTTCAAAGGGCAGCAATGCACAAGTTGAGAACTGATGGGTGAAAATTAGAGACCAAGAAAGCAAGGGTAACTTTCAGGCAGGTGTCCAGTAAAGACCCCCTGATCAGGATGAGGAGACTGATGAAAAGACCTTTCTTCAGCTGCAGATAGCATCATGGTCACAGGTTCTGATCCTGATAGGGGTCCTCAGCCACCGAGACATCTGCTAGAAAAGTGCAACAAGTAACATCAAACAGTCCAAGAAAAGTAGAGTGCATTAAGGAAAACTTCCTAGTACAAGTGATTGAAAATCAAACCAGAGGAGAGGCACAGCTGAACCTAATATTCAGTAGAAAAAACATTGCAGAAGAACTTATCAGAGAGGTGGGGTTAGAAGTAGAAGAAAAAGCCAGGCAGGGAAGGCAGGAGGAGGTCAGTATGGCTAAGTCAAGAACTCTTTGCCAAAGCAAAACACAAAAAAGAGTGGAGACCACTGGAGACAGGGATATGCTTCCTGGAGAGATGATAGGGATGTGGCCTGAGAGTCAAGGAGAGGATCAGAAAATTCAAGGCAGAGGTGGAATTGAACTTGCTTAGGGATGTGAAATACAACAAGAATAATTTTTTCAGGCGCTTAGAGTAACAGCAGAAGATGAAGGAATCTGTATTATCCTCCTTGAGGAGTGAAATGGACAATACAGCTACAACTGACATGGAGAAAGGTGAGGTATTCAAAATTTTTTTTGCCTCAGTCTTTACTAGCAGGAAACATAGCCACACAACCCAATTCACAATATCCAAAGGAAAGGATGGGGATAAGATAAAATTCAAACCATCTTGGGAACATCAGTATACTCAAATCTGTGGGACTTGATTAGATGCATCTGAGGGTTCTGAGGGAATTGGTGCTAAGCCCTTGTCCATGATACCAGTGTGGCATTCTGGTGAACTTTCCAGTGATTGAAAGATGTGTTCCCTATTTAAAAAAAAAGAAAAAGGAAAACTTGAGGAATAACAGGCCAATGAATACCAAATCTGTGCCTGGAAAGATCATGGAGCAGACCTTTCTGGTAAGTATGTTATGGCACATAGAAAACAAAAAAATGATTGGTGACAGCCAATGTGGCTTCACTTAGGACAAATCATGCCTCACAAATTTAATCTTGTTCAGTGGTGTATTACACCGTTTGTGGAAAAGGAAAGAGTCACTGATGTCATCTGCCTATACTCATTCAGTGTATTTGATATTGTCCCACACAATCTTCTTACCTCTAAAATGAAGAAGATGCATTTAATGGATGCATGACTTAGTTGAAAACAAATGAGCTGGATGGTTTCATTTACAGAGTGTGCATGCAGCAGATACAGGTAAATTATGGTATAAGGTTCAGTCAGCAGAGGTTTAGGAAAGGCTGGGTACAGCTTGATCAACCTGATCTCCTTCCACAAGAAGGTGATCTGTTTAGTGGATGAGGGAAAAGATGTGTGAATGTTTTTTTACCTGGACTTTAGTAAAGTTTTTGTCACTATTTCCTTCAGCATTTTACCAGAGAATTAGTCTCATACCTGATCAGACTCAAAACTTTAGTTCTCTTGGTACTGCACAAACAATGGAAAGACCTAACAGGAGTGCCTGTCATTGTTGAGCAGGTCAATTGCATCATATCCACTAACAAATGAAAGTAGAACAGTTATGGTGACAGGAGGAAACTTAAATCATTCATAGAAATCCAGCCCCAAAAAACTATTCAAACTTAAGAGAGAGCACCCTCTATTTACTTAACAGGATGGATAATTCTTTTGTTTAAAGTGCATATTTTCTGAAATTATTTTCTTATCTGGAGCAGTAAGTGCTACTTCCCTAAAAGAAGAGGAAGAAGAATAAGTGGTTTGAAAGCAAAACGAGTGACAGGCTTCAAGTCAGAAATACAATTTAATAGGAATAAAATAAAATAAAATAAAATAAAATAAAATAAAATAAAATAAAATAAAATAAAATAAAATAAAATAAAATAAAATAATACAAAAGACCACTCACAGAGTCAGAATACAACCTGGGTGGGATGACGGAAGCAGTGATCCCATAGAAAGGTCTGGTAGCTCTGATCCTCTGGGAATACAGTGGGTAAGGTCCCCCATATTGTCCCAAATCCCAGATTATATCCAGGTGAGAATGCTTGGCTCCTCCCCCTGGGCGGAGCATCTCACAATGGGATAATGAGTAATACAGGGGGTCCTTTATGGCCCATTAAAGAGAGATAACTCCCGGAGGGAGTTACCTATGAATCATGCAGCAGGCCATTAACAGAAGACCCATTAACAAAAGACTCATTAGCAGAAGACCCATTAGCAGGAGACCCATTAGCAGAAGACCCATTAGCAGAAGAGGGAGGGGGAAATCTGGAAGAACTGCTTCAGCAATTGGTTTCAACAGTTCATGAAGATGGTGATAGAATACTTTGTGCATATCTTATACTTGCAACCCAGGACAATAGGTCAACTTCCGTTTATTTAAATGGAAGTTTATTTTATTTATTTTAAACTTTCATGTTATTTTAAATTTAAAATACAGCATAGGTATTACTAGTAAAGGATGAAAAAAAAAAAAGAGATCTAGACAAGCAGGAAGAACTAGAAGCCATGGTGCAACAGCAGAACTATGATGTAGTCACCATCATGGAAACATGGTGGGATGACTCACATGGCTGGAGCACTGCATTGGAAGGCTACAAGCTCTTCAGGAGAGATAGGAAAGGGAGGAGGGGTGGAGGGGTAGCCCTTTGTATTAGGAAGGCTTTTGATGCCATGGGTATTGAAAATAATGATGATGGAGTTGAATGCCTATGAGTAAGAATTAAAGGGAAGGCCAACAAGGGTGACATCCTACTGCAAGTTTGTTATTGTCCACCCAGCCAGGAAGAAAATGTGAATAACTTGTTCTATAAGCAGCTGGAGAAAGTTTCAGGATTGTCAGCCCTTTTTCTTGTAGGGAACTTCAACCTACCAGACATCTGCTGGGAACTTAATACAGCAGAGAAAAGACAGCCCAGGAAGTTTTTAGAGTGCATGGATGACAACTTTTTGTCACAGCTCGTGAGTGAGCCCACCAGGGGAGGGACTATGTTAGACCTGTTGTTTGCAAATAGAGGTGGGCTGGTGGGAGATGTGATGCTTGGAGGCCGCTTGGGGCACAGTGATCATGAAATTACAGAGTTCTAGATATTTGATGAAATCAGGAGGAACATTAATAAGACTTTTAATTGGACTTCCAGAGGACAGATTTTGGCCTATTTAGGAGACTTATTCAAAGAGTTCCTTGGGAAGCAGCCCTTAGAAACAAAAGAGGCCTGGAAAGGTGGGTGTGCTTCAAAAAAGAGATCTTGAGGGCACAGGAACAGACTGTCCTTGTGTGCCAAAAGATGAGTCAACAAGGCAAATGTCCATCCTGTATGGGCAAGGAGGTTCCGAAGGAACACAGGAATGAAAAGAGGATGTATCATCTTTGGAAGGAGGGTCAAGTCTCTCAGGAAGTATTTAAGGGGGTTGCTAGAACATGTAGGAAGAAAATTAGGGAGGCCAAAGCCCAGTTCAAACTTAATTTGGCAACTTCTGTAAAGGATAATAAAAATGTTTTCACAAATATTTTAAAGGCAAAAGGAAGGGTAAGACCAACCTTTGTTCTCTATTGGACACGAGAGGGAACTTAGTAACTGCAGATGAGAATGTGGGAGTGTTTAACACCTTCTTTGCCTCAGTCTTTAGTGGGAAGATGACTTGTCCCCAGGACTACTGTCCTCCTGAGCTGGTAGATAACAGGGAGCAGAATGGTGCCCCTGTTATCCAGGAGAAAACAGCCAGAGAACTGCTGAGACACTTGGATATCCATAAATCTGTGGGCCCAGATGGGACCCATCCCAGGGTGATGAGGGAGCTGGCAGATGAGCTTGCAAAGCCACTCTCCATCATTTACCAACAGTCCTGGCTCGCTCCTCAGACCTCACAACAGTGAGGTCCCAGATGATTGGAAACTGGCCAATGTGACTCCCATTTACAAAAAATGTAGGAAGGAAGATCCTGGTAATTATAGGCCAGTTAGCCTGACCTTAGTACCTGGTAAGGTAATAGAACAATTTATTTAGTGTCATCACACAGCACTTACAGGATGGCCAGGGGATCAGACCCAGCCAGCATAGGTTTAGGAGGGGTAGGTCATGTTTGACCATCCTGGTTTCCTTTTATGACCAGGTGACCCACCTGGTGATGCAGGAAAGGCTGTGGATGTTGTCTATTTGGACTTCAGCAAGGTCTTTTACACTGTCTCCCACAGCATACTCCTGGAAAAGCTGTCAGTCCACGCCTTGGACAGGAGCACTCTTTGCTAGTTAGGAACTGGCTGGATGGCCGGGCCCAGAGAGTGGTGGTGAACAGTGCTGCATCCAGATGGCAGCCAGTCACCAGTGGTGTCTCTCAGGGGTCTTTTCTGGGGCCAGTTCTGTCCAATATTTTTACTGATGACATGGATGAGGGTACTGAAGTCTTCAGCAGCAAATTTGCAGATGATGCTAAGGTGGGAGTGTCTGTCCATCTGTTGGAAAGTAGGAGGGCTCTGCAGAGAGACCTGGAACAGTTGGATGGATGGGAAGAGTCCAATAGGATGAAGTGCCAAGTGCCAAGTCCTGCATTTTGGCCATAATAACCCCCTGCAATGTTATAGGCTGGGGACAGTGTGGCTGGACAGTGCCCAGGCAGAAAGGGACCTGGGGGCACTGGTGATGGCAGCTGAAGAGGAGCCAGCTGTGCCCTGGTGGCCAGGACGGCCAAAGACATCCTGGCCTGTATCAGGAATGGTGTGGCCAGCAGGAGCAGGGGGGTCATTCTTCCCCTGTCTTTGGCACTGGTGAGGGCACACCTTGAGTGCTGTGTCCAGTTCTGGGCCCCTCAGTTTAGGAAAGACCTTGAGATGCTTGAACACATCCAGAGGTGCCAATGAGGCTGGAGAGGGGCTTGGAACACAAACCCTGTGAGGAACGACTGAGGGAGCTGGGGTTGTTTAGCCTGGAGAAAAGGAGACTCAGAGGTGACCTTATCACTCTCTACAACCTCCTGAAAGGTGGATGTAGTCAGGTGGAGGTTGGTCTCTTTATCCAGGCAGCAACTGACAGAATGAGATTACACAGCCTTAAGCTGCACCAAGGGAAATACAGGCTGGAATTAGGAAAAAGTTTTTTACAGAATGGGTGATAAAGTACTGGTATGCCTGGGGATGTGGTGGAGTCACCTCCCTGGATGTGTTTAAAAAAAAGACTGGAAGTGGTACTCAGTGCTGTGGTTTAGTTGAGGTGTTAGGACTGGGTTGGACTTGATGATCTTGATCTCTTCCAACCTAGTCATTCTGTGTGATTCTGTGATTTCTTCTGGGCATTGCAAAATGACAATATGGGTGTGTTCCCTTTTGTTTACTGGTAGATGTCCAATTATTTATTTTATAGTTATACAAAGACAATATTACATGTTGCTTTTATTTAGAGATAGAAATGAAAAATGGAGTTCTTTTTACATTTTCCAATTTTCATACATCAAAATATTAGTTTCAAATTAACTCAAACTACATTATGCAATCCAAGCAGCAATCTAAAGAGTGCAACATTGAATATTTGAGTCTATCCAAACATATTTTTAAAATCCTCAAGAGAAAACATCCTTAAACAGAATACAATGGCAGTAGCTTGAAGTGGTTAATGCAAAATTTGAAACAAGAGTTGCATAACAGAATACTTCATTGAACTTGTACTATTTTAAAATTTTAGCTTTTCTAGTACTTATTCACTCAAGTGATCTGTCTGTGCTTTTCTAGATTTTTCTTGCATGTCCAATGCCAGCATTAACACATTCTTGTGTAATGGAAAGAGAGATAATAGCCAAGTGAGCCAAAACTAAAGGTACTGGTTGTTTGGAAAACAAGAAAGATCAAGAGAAGAATCTGGCAGATACCACTTAATTGCCCGTAACAATTGCATTTGGCCATTAACAACCAATCTCACACAGAAGACACATTCCTACAATGATCTGACATTTCAACCTCCAAAGCAAAACTTTGTAACTTGATTGAGAGAAAGTAAGAAAGAGATGGTAAGAGATAATCTGTGAAAGCTAGCACCATAAGACATCTGTTGACCTTCCTTTCAGTTAGAGGACATTTTTTTTGTAGTGACTCCTACAAATGAGCAGCAGGTGATTTCTTGCATGCAGCCACTCTCATACAGAAATGTATCAGTGACACCTTCTGTTCCCCCAAATTATCAGGGCTGGGCCAAGGAGGCTGTGGACCCAGGACAAGCAACACCTGGAGTAGAAGAAAACATCTTTTGCAGCAGAATAGCTCTGTGAAGAGCCCACAGCAAGAGCACTATCAATCCAAGTGTATTGATCTTCATGGGGGACAGTAACAAAGTCACTCAGAGAGTAAAGTAGGGCCCAAGTATATCGCTTTCTCTAATTTCTCTGTGGTTCACCTTTGCCAATTACTCTTACAAGCTTAGTGTGTAAACACACTGGAAACTTAGATGTCTTCCTGAACAGACCTGCTGCCTGAAGATGATGTTTTTGAACTGAAAATACAAAAGCCAAACTAAACACAAGGAGGTGAAATATAGGCAACACAGCACTTATACCAGTAAAACACAATTAAATGGTTGAATGATAGAAGGGTCATCTGCATTCATAGGGGAAAACTTGACCCATGTCTTTTGCTATTTGTTTCTTGCAATCAGCCAAGTCACCCTTAACTACCCAGACACTGTTAGTCCCTATATTGAAAAGACCTTTAAGGACTGCATATGGAAACACATCACTGTGCATTGCAGACTATGCAGTTCACTAAAATGAAAACCCTTCTGTTCAACTTTCCTCCCTCCTATACACACCTCTGTATCTGTACATTCTGGCTCTATGTTCTGTTGCTCATTAGGAAAAATAGTGACTGCACAGGTGACAGGCTGCTGGATGCAGAAAAGCAAAGTACACACCATCAGATGCCACCTGCAGATGAGGGTGAAGATTAATCACTTTTGTGTATGACATAAAACATCCAAGCACTCTGAAGCCATGTCTGGCCGGGCACCTCCATCATCAGCTTATAGATTTATTCCTAGTGGTCAGTAGGAATAGCAGTGTAGGAGGAAAGAGTCAGTAGGGTCTGATAGGTAGAAAACCATGAAAGAGATGTACATCTGAGCTCAAGGCTAAATGGATATGAGACAGTACCAGACTCAATTATTAACTTCTGCATAATCAATCTCTTTAGAAGATCCCTTTGTAGGCCTAGAGACCATGACTTGGAAATGAACATTGTGCCACAACAGTAGTTCAGGTAACTCACTAGCCCCTCAGGTCTGAGAAGGGTGCTGAGGCTGAAGAGTATAAGGCAGAAGTGTTACAGGTGTCTGCGGGTGACAGCAGATGTGTTGGAAAATCTTATGGACCCATGTGGGCAGCCCAGAGCTAGTCATGCCCACGTATTAGAAGGTCCTGAACACCAACTGATGCTGTCTCCGCATTCCCCACTCTCTTGCTGAGAGTTTCACAGTGTGTCTAGAAGTAAAGGTGAAGGCAGTGTGGGTGGTCACGAAACTGCGCTTCAAAACTACCCCACAGCATGACAACCAACTCACAAACACCAGTGAAAATGACCTGCACAGAACCAAAGCATCTCTCAGCTCCACAATACAAAGAGACTTAGGAAGGAGTGAAAGAAAGAGAGAGAGAGAGAAGTGGGGTATGCTTCCACACTACTGCTTTACTCTACCCCATTGACTAGACTCATCCAGATTTGGAATCTGCTGCAGACATCAGCCATCACTACTCTGTTTCATAAGACCAGAGCCAAGCACTCCTACAGGGACTCAAGGTACACCTGAACACACAGCTGATAAGCTGCAAGCTGGCCAAGAAAGCTGAATGTTAATGCAATTCCAGACTATGCAAGCAAGCTGTCCCATGGGAAATGTATAGATATCCAGTGCTCTCTACTAAAAGGTAGTAAAAGCCTCTTATAGGACTAGAACCAAAATATATCTCTGGCTGCCCTCACCTCAGGCAACTGTTGAAATATAAACAATATGTTTAACAGTGAGAAAGAAAACAGCTTGTTGCTAGAAGTGGAAAACCAAAACACTGCTTGCATCAATATGTCAAATACAATAAAATCTTTTGGAAGATGTTATAAAATAATAGAAAACCACAGACCACCAAATCACAGACATTTTCCCTAAGTGCTGCTGTATTCTGTGGCTTTGAAATTATATTGTATAGAAAACACAGATATAAGGAGATGATATGTCTTTTTGTGAACTTCTAGTTGCTGAAAAGGTTGAAACTAAGTGGAAAAAAAAGGGAACAGAAAGTTTTAAAACATTTGTATTAGATTATCATGAAGGACTTGTTTTTGTAATGTTATTCATAAATTTTTCTGGTGTATTTGCTTTCTGGCTATCAGAGGAAGCTCAGGATGTGTAACTTGGAGTATTCAACAGTCTTTACCATGCTGGTGAAATCAATATTTCTGAAATCCCTAAATCATGGACATATTTAAAGTTATACAGTTTATGCATTTATTAAGTCTTCCCATTCCCTCCTCTTGCCTCATGTTAATCACATCTGGATTCTGCTACTGCTCCTCGGTAACAATGAGCATCAACAGAATTCCTCATGTAAAACCCTACATTGTAATGATAGCAGGTTCTGGAAATACCTGTTATTACCTGTAGAACAAAGACCAGCTGTTCTGAAACAATGGGAAAAAAGATTTCTATACTTGTAGGGACACATCTCTTCTACCATCCGCTTCTTTGGAGGCATTGGTTTTGCAGCAAAATGTTCCAATAGAAACTGATTTGTTTGACAAGTGCTTCTCCGCAACTTAGGAAAAATGCAGAATCAACATAACCAGACTTCCAAACCTGCATGTCAAATCTGTACATGGCCTGAAGGCTCACAAAATTCAACTATTTTATCTATTCAAATGAATCGTTAACTCTGATATCTAAATAGTTATTTCTCATATTTATGTGAGAAATATTTCATCTCATATTTCTCTGCCCCATGCAATATCAATCTAACAGGTTTCTGCTTAAAATAGCAGCCAGCTCCATTAGTCACATAGGAGTCAAATCTTACCCTTCATGTATATTCCCCAGTCTCCTAACTTTGAGAAACAATTACATGTTTTGAAAAGCAAAATCTAGAGTCATTCCAGATGAGCAAAGCTTGAAGATAATTTTATACTAATTTGATATTTATTGCCCCTTAAACCACATAATATCAAATTTATGTATTTTTCCACTGTGATTTCTGGTTGCATATACAATCACAGAGTCATAGAATGGTCTGGATTGAAAGGTATCTTAAAGATCATCTAGTTTCAGGCCCCCTGCCATGATAAGGAACTCCTTCCACTAGATCAGGTTTCTCAGAGCCTCATTCAGCCTGGCTGTACACACTACAAGTGATGGGGCAGCCACAGCTCCTCTGGACAATGCATTCCAGAGCCTCTCCAACCTCACAATGAAAAATTTCTTCATAATATCTAATCTAAACCTGCTGTCCTTCACTCTGGAGCAATTTCACCTTGTTCTGTCATTACATGCTCTTGTAAATAGTCTCTCTCCACCTTTTTTATAGGCTCTCTTCAGGTAGTGAAAGGGTGCAGTAAGGTCACCCCCAAGCCTTCTCTTGTCCAGAGTGGACAGTCCCCATTCTCTCAGCCTCTCTTCATAGAGAGGTGCTCCATCCCTCTAAAGAAACATGTGGTATTAAAATTGCAATCCTGGCTGCAGAACTAAAGTGCAGCCCATGGCAGATTCTGCAAAAGCATTCACTTCTGTTTTCAATAACAAGTGTCTATCCCTTCACTTAAGGCATGTGCATGAGGTTTTTCACACATTATACGTTCTTCAGGACAGAGGCTCCAGTAGTAGAAACTAAAAATTTGCCTTCTATTTTTTTCTGTTATTTTTTCCACCTTTTTAAATTTGATATCTGGGAGCCTGAAAATGCTGAGTGGAGCAACTGACTCAACTAGATATAATCCTGATTAATAGTGATGTAAAAGTAGAATTAGGCTACATGTTAATGACCATATCAAATCCAAATCATTAATAGTATTTATCTCATGGAAAGTGCTAAATGCCAATGCAACAATACTTATCAGCCTTTCAGTTTCTGTTATGAATTGTCGTCATATCATATATTACACTGTATTTAATTTTCTGCCCCAAGCAGTTTTTCTTGTAAGCCTGTTAATAGATAATTCATCTACTTGTAGCTTCATCTCCTCTGTTGCTCCTCGAACAGACCCAGTTTAGCCTCAATTTGTCAGGGAAACTGTCTAAAGCAGTTTATTTCTGGTACTGTCCTCAAGACTCAAGGCTCATTGTATTTATTCCATGCAATGCTAAGATACATAATTCTGTGCTGAAGTGCACAGACAATCAACTCTGATGATGAAACCTTTTTTCATACTAGGTTTCATAGAAGTTATTAAATACATATTTGTGTGAGATGGCTCTTCCTGGTGAGATCTTCAATACTTGAGGGCAACATTTTCACAATTAAAACAACAGTAGCATATCTTGGTTTTGATTGACATGTGTTTAAGGGAAACACCTTCATTTCAATATTAACTTCTAACAATATTAGAGTGTTATGAAGTGTAGAGCATTAGGTTTTAAAAATGCAGCTAGATCTTATTTTATTATGTGGCCATGCCTTAACTGCTTGGCCTTCTTGTTGGATAAATAAAGAGGGCCAATCAATGTACTTTTAAAATTAGTATATCAATGTGCTTTTAAAATTGTGCATTGGTACAAGGTTTTTCTTTTCACGAAGTCTCGACCATTCATGTTCATTCTTTCATACTTCTGTCCAATCACCATTCAGATTTATGAGTTTTAAGCGTGATGCAGGCCTAAGTCATCAGAACAATCACTAAAATCTTGGATAGTTCTGATATGTAAATACTCTTATAATTAAACAAAGCATTTAAATAGTTGTATTGATAGGATTGGTAACACAGACTTGACAACTGGCCACATAATCTGAGGTGCTGAGTTTTATTTGAATTTCCCATTTGTTGATTTCTGTACAACAAAGTAAATTGGCTGAAAATGAATATACATATGCATTTGAATCAAACCACATTAATCTCTTCCTCTTAACTACAGCGATTTGAATTTTCACAAAATTTTTAGCTCATAATTACGCACTTCTTACCTTTTCCTATCAACTGTGCAGGCAAATGTTGCTGTCAGGGAAAAGCATTGCCAGAGGTTAGGTGGATTTTGCTGTGTGAAAGAGTAAATGTTGCTAAAGCCCATTACTTGAAAAGTTACAAACTAACAGGACAAAGAGCATCACCGAGGTGCTGGGAAGTTCATGACATCTTGTCCCAACAACAATACAGAGGTCAATTGATGCTGTTGCCAGTGTCCTAAACTTCTCACTGAGCCTTGCTTAGGGATAGAGGTAGATTTTGTGCTATCAGCTTGTCTGGTGCCATTCATGACTGCATGAACTATCAGGTTCTGGGAAGTGCTGACAGGTGCCACATGAAAAATGGGATTTGACACAGAAGTCACCCAGCTAACTATAGGCAAGATGATTTCACATGTGACTGGTAGATGCCACATGGAAATCCCTCCCCAGTTCTGTGGAATCAGAGCAGCTGCACTGGGGGGGCATCTAAACACTGTTTGTCATGTGAATGATGTTTTGGGGTTCCAACCTCTTGCTTCTGCCACCAGATTGGCCCCAGCTGGGCAGAGAATCTCCGTGTGGAGTAGTGCTGGGCAGTGCAAAAGCAACTGACTGTTCTCAAGTTAAATACAGTCCAGTGATGGTGCAAGTTTGTTTGTACCAAAATAAACTGCAGGCTTCTTGAAACATCTGTAGGGAGAGTGCAATGCATAGTGAGTGATTTCATAGCTGGAGCCATTCTCTCTCCTCCTGGCATGCTGCAGTTTCAACACACAGGTGTGTGAAATGGATGTACTGGCATCTCTGTCACAGATCACCAGGTCTTAGGGCCTGCCAATGGCTCATTATTTTCCCTGGCTTTCTGAGCAGGCTAGGAAAGCACAGTTGTGTGCAAATCATTTCAGATTCTTGCTTGGACTCCTATAGTTAGTAATTTCTGAATGTGGGCTTTTTTGTAGATTGCAAAGGGCTTTTTACAAATTAACTGTATTTTTGCTGGAAAACTCACAAAATCCATATCTTGGGTTCCAGCTCCACTGAGTGACACTAGTAGGTTCACAATTTTATGAGACAGTTCACCTTCAAATTTAATAATCCTAAATTGCAGAAACCTCCCCAAATTTAAAAAACCTACAAAAAAAAAAAAAAAACCCTCTGATTTACCTAAACGAAGTTGAAGTACTGTACTGTCCATATGAACTCAACAGTGTTAACAACTGTAATAAAACAAGCTGTTCTTAAAATGATTCTTCATGTCACCTTCATGTTCTTCATGATCACAAAACATGGTGTTGCTAGCATTTCATAGCTCAGTCAGTCTGAAAGCATAGATATTGCCTGTTTTTTACAATGGAAAAAAGAACCCTAAGACATCCCAAAACTATACATTACTAACATGTGAGGAGAAAGTAATTGTGTTTTGTTAGTTTAGATGCAGAATCTTTTGGCTTTATTTTATGTGTTATTAGAAAGACTGTGTATAAAGTATGTTATTTTGCACAGGTTTTTTGTTTGGAGTTGTTTTTTAATATGTTTTTTATTTTTGCTATAGCATGCATCTGGATGACACAAGACAGCTTCTGTTGTTTTAAAAAGTTCTAACTTCAGATACTTTATTTATATATGTGCATAGACACCTTTTTTATTTACACTCATGAAGACACAAAAAGTCATCTTCTCTAAACAAATGTCAAAGGACCACACACTGAAAATGGTTCTAAGGAGCAACTGCACTGCATCTTGTTACAAAGTGTACTTATTTTTTTATTCAGCCTGGAGTGTAGTTATGTCACTTTCAAGAGTAACTCCTGTCAGTAAGTTCACACCTATTAATTTTCCTGGTAGACTTTGCTTTGGAATGTGCAGATTTTTAATCAATTGGAAGCCGTAAAAACCTACATAAATGTCAGTATCTTCATAGTTCAGTCACTGAGTCAGTTAGTGATATTTATTGTTTTCTACTTGCATTGTTTCTTGTTTATATTTTAAATTGTGATGCAAATACTTACACTATATATGCTTATGCCCTAGCACTTTTATAAGTCATAGTTTGTACATTTTTGTCTCTACTCCTATGGTTTTGAGATTTTTATCTTGTTTCTCTTGCATGTTCAAGAGATCAGGCCTCTACCATCATTCATGGCTTCATTCCACATGGATACACAAAAAGGGCCAAAATAATTTTCAAACAGTTTCAGCTTAATTTAACTTAATCACTTTAAGCAATGCAAAGCCCTCTTTTCTGAGTTATATTTTCTGTAGAAACTTAAACTTTTGAAAAATTAAAAATGGAGGGCTGGGATACCTTGTCATTTTGCTGACTGACGGTCTGACCACATTTATGTTGACTATTTGAAAGACTAATTCTGCTTTTGCATTTGGTTTCATCTACAATTATAAGACTGTTTTTCTGCATGGAGATCCTCCAGAAAAGAGTGAAGTTAATGTTTTATTTCCCCAGAGGTTAATCCCACTGCAAAGCATTTATTGAATCCCTGTGCAGATACTTTAATTTAGAAGTCACATGGTTTCAGTCCAGTAGAGCTGAATGAAATCTCTTATGGAATAGGCTAGCAATGGTTGCTTTCCTTCCGAATGAGGGAATTCACATGAAGCCTTCACATCCTGTAACTTACTCTTATTGTTCCACACCTTTGGCTAATTTGTCCTACCTGCCCAGACAAAGTAACCATCAATATATTTCAAAATTATACTTCAGTACCAACATTAATAGTCTGGTAAGTGATGGCTTTTCATTTTGAGTAAGCATGCTAATAGGAACTATACATGTATAAGAAATAATATACAATCCTGCTAAAGAAGTAATTGCACATTTGTAATGGAAGTGGGATATAAATCTCCTCATAAGTACCAAGGAGTTTGAATTATCTGGTGGCTTGTGATAACCTGTGAAAATTATAGATAAGTAGGATGGGGAAATAATCACCACTTGTTCCTTGTAATAGTTTTGAGCAATACCTTCCCTCCCTGTATTTGGCAACCAGTTAAAATTGTGTACAAGATCATTCTGAATGACTGAAAAATCATATGATACAGCAAGGAAATTGAACATTGCAGAAGGGGTCCCCATCACCACTACCAGCTTCTGTTCTCACAAGGCAAATTCTGGGAACTTTTGTCTTAGTAAAATCCTAAGAGAACTTCTGTATCTGTTCAAGGGAGACAGATTTGCAGAACATGTCCTGTTTCTGAATATTAGGAGTTAGTTTTAGAAGATAAGCAAGGGTAGGAAATAATTTACCCAATGTTTTTCCCTTCCCATCCTGCTGGGTCCAAGAAGCCACCCTGCCTCAACCAGTGCAAGCAGACACACATGAGATCCTACCTCCCCTGCATGGACCAGGTTGTCTCACATTGGGCACTTGGTTAAAACCAGACTGGCTGGAAGTGCAAGCACCATCCCCAAGGCCTTGTTGATAGCATGTGTGTTTATTCATCTGAGACACAACATCTGTAGGGTACAGAAACGCTCCTTATGCCTCAGGAAGAGATTTCAGCTTTTGGATTTCAGGTATTATTCTCTTTTATTTTGCTGTTAGACTGCTCGGAAAGAGTACATATTCACTCTCTAAACCTTAAAAACATGCCAGACCATGGGTGGGCGACTTACCTTGTATGATCTGTCACAAGGTACTAATCTCAGTAGATGCCTATCCTCTTCCTCCAGGTCTGTGTTAGCCCAGCAGCTGGAAGTAGTGCAGCAGAAACTCTCGAGTCAGCCACTGATCCCGAGCTCAGTCCCATCTGGTGCTCCAGAGGCAAAGGCCTCCGTGAAAACCATATATCACTTCACACAGAATGTGTTATCATCACGGGGAATACTTTCTTTGTATATTTGGAGAGTAACATAATTGCTATGCAAAGGTCACATATGCTTTAAGGCTCATTGGCCAAATTATAATTCTCTCAGAGAAAACTGAGAATCCTGTAACCTGACACAGCAATATGTAAATCTATTTACTTGTAGGCTCCAGAGTCCTGTGAGCTACAATTATAAAAGTCACAAGGCAGCAGTTAACACAGATAAATTGTTTTCCTTTATTGCAGAGAAGGGTAGGTACATACCTCTTGCTAACAGCCATGGACTTCTAGCTAATAGTTTCTTCAACACAATCATGCAGTCTATACGTAAATAAATAAATAACATAACATAACATAACAGGAAAACAATAGGCAAAAGAGGACATAATTTTTAGGTGTAATTATTTTTGGCTTTGAATATGCTGCTTATGGGAGTGAAACCCAAGTGGATTAAGAATGAGCCATAATAGGAAAGAGAAGCACTAGAACAATATTAATTCCCTTAAGGGAATTCATAGCATTAAAATAATAATAAAAAATAAGAAATACTTGAAATGTTGGGAATGTTTACACGCAAATATAGAGCAACATCCAACTGTTCTAAGCATCACACATGCTTGGTATGTGGTAAATGTCAACCTTTGTTCCAAAGAATTTGAAATAAGGATAGTATAGGTGAAAAGCTGCAGAACATCTTTTTCCCTTGGGCATAGGGAAATCTTTGTGTATTCAGATTGCTACAGGTTCTCCATCAGAGTAGGGGCTAAAACAAGATTCTCAATCCTCCACTGCTTGGACTGAAAGAGATTTCACACCTGTTGCACTTCTAGCACTTTTCATGCCAATTCTTGAGTTTCTCAGTTGCTGCTTTTAAGGACCCTTCTTAACTCAGATATTTATATTGTTCATTCAATAACAAAAGAATACATCACATGTCAGTGAAGTGAGATACCAATAATCACATGAAAAAAGACCTCTGATTAGCCATCTGAACATCCTCAGGAGAGAAATGCACACACGTACATGAAATCAGATGTTACTCTAATAGTGTGAGGAGTTAGTGAGGATTTCAACGTGACTGCCTTTCGGTCTGCTCACTGAATTCCCATCTCCTGCCATCATCACTGGTCTAAAGCTCCATGTAAAATCCAGTGTTTCAGCAACAAATACCAACACACTTTGTCACAGGAAAGCATGTTTGCATTTTTCAAACTTAAGCCTTCTCAGAAGAGTCTTAACCATCAAAATACCCTACTTTTTAACTAAGGACCACAAAGAGAAGACAGCTCAAGAACCACACCCAGTAGTTAACCAGAGCAATTGAAGGCTCCAGAGTTGGAAGACTGTACCTCTTTTCAGGTTATTGCAAGACAGGGTGATAGCCCTACCTGATTTCTGTGGTCAGTGGCGAGGGGTTAGGCTTCACCCTGGCAAACAGGTCACTCTCCATCAGAAAGGGGTAGGGTAAGCATTCTGTCTCTCCCAAGGAGGATTTTCTCTTGCACCATGAGAGACTCTGAAGGCCCTTACTCCTAAACAAGGAACAATCTGGGGTTAGACACAGTTGTGGGAGTCTGATATTAGTACCAGAAGAGATTGTAATGAATGGTATTCTTCAGCAAAACAGAATTGATATTAATAGCTGGAGGCAGCAGCAAAGAGGGAATAGCAAGAGGAGTGCATGAAACTTTCCATGAAGCCATGATAATCCTTAAGATCATGTATGACTAGACAGTTCTGGTGATCTGATTGCCAAGAGTACCTTTCAAGATCAGTGCAAGAAGAAAAAAGATGCTCTGGAAATCTAGAACTACTTGACAAAGTGGTGAGTGATTCAGAGATTTCCAATTTCAGTTATCTCTCCATAAGAAGTTTAGTAATGCTGGAAATTAAAAGAAAAAACAAAAATGTGCCTAAGAAAAATGTGTCTTTTGTATTCTCAAACCTCCCCATGTACTCATTAAGAGTAAGGGAGAAGCAATATTTTAGTTCATCTAACCTTTAATTACACATGATAAGTTCCTGAAAGCTCAGCTTTGGTATTGATTCTTGTTGTGGGTAATTCATTATATCTACAATCTCCTATGTAGAAACTACTAAAGTGAAACTAGGGATGGTGCTGTGATGTAGACATTTTCACAATATTTCAGCAGCAAGCAGAGTTAAAATAAGTGAATAGAAAAACGATCAGATTAGAAACAGTAGAGTGACACCAGAACAATTTATTGTGGAAAAAGAAGACTGGCACAACTTTTTCTGAGCTTTTTAGATTGGTTTTTGTTGTTTTTTTTTTCTTTTTGTTTTGTTTTGTTTTGTTTGTTTGTTTTTGGGGTTTTGGGGGTTTTTTTTGTTGTTTTTGTTTTTGTTTTTTGTTTTTTGTCATTCTTATTCTGTTTATTATTTTTTCAACTCAGTTTGCTTCTGGTTCACTTAATTTTGACATATGACTAAACAAAATTGCCAGGGGCACATAGATGATGGATGACACAATGATGGCACACTTATTTTCATTCCAATTCTAAATTCTTCTAAACAGGACATTTTTCTTTCTACAGTCAACATACTGCATGTATGAAAGTGGTGAAGTTCACCCGATCTGACTGTGGAGGAAGAAAAAGGAAGGGAAAGCTGGACTGCATTTTTGCAGCAATATAAACTTTATTTAGATTCTTCACCTCTAGCAGTTATCATGCCTTACAAAAGTACAAAGAGATATGGGTGAGTGCTTTTGCCTTCTGATGTGTTGCATGGTGATCTTAATGAGCTTCTTTCTCTGTCCTACTCAGGAAGCAAAGAAAACCATGGCAGAAACATCATTTTTTTTTTTGCTGTTGCAGTGGTGAGCTGAGTGCTGGAAATAAGTGGCAGTAGGAGAGCAGACTATGCAGCTCAGCAGGGCCGCATTATTAGTGAACACAGAGGAAAGGCTGAAGAAACAGGAGCCTGTTATTCATAGCACATGGCTGCTAAAGGAACTTTGTGGGTTGCTTGTGTCTGTGTGTCCACTACTTCGACCTGTGGCCAGTGGCACATCTGCTCCAAAAGGAAAAGAAGGAAATTCTTGCCAAATACCAAATATCAAATACCAGAGGTAATTAATTAGGCCAATGGCATCTTTTCCTTTATGTCAGACCTCCCTTTACCAGGTCATGGAGAAGACACAGTTTTAATTTTTGTCCCTTTCTTTTTGCTAATAAACGCCTCTTGTCTTACCAGTAGTAACAATAGAGATACTAATTTTGGAGGTTGAACACACAACTGCTTCCCCCCCAAATACACACTGAGACTTTCAAAAAGAAATAACTTGCTGCAAATTTCTTGCCAATGAAAATGTGCAAGGTAAATGTCAGAAGTTTTTGGTGATCCACAACATTTAGGACTGTGATATTAGAGCTCTGTTTGAACATTGTTTTTCTTAAAGAAAGAAAAAAATGATAAAACTAAATATGTTCACTGTTACACATGATTTTCGCTCCAGTAAGACACATTTTGAAATACCACAGAATTCTCTGAGGTGTAACAAATGTGAGACACGACAATCTTTTGTCACTCCTGAAAAAAAGGGCAAAAGCATGATACTTGTAGACCTTGAACCATTGGTAGGAGATTTTAAAACCTGATAATCTACTGCCTGGCCCACAGTTAGACGTAACTATGAAAACCACACTAACTAAGCCCACTAACTAGACCTGCAAGTCTTGAAATGACAAAATGACAGAAAGAAGAAATGACAAAACTTAAGAAATGACAAAATCTTTTCAAACATATTTTGAAATTCTCTTAAATCAATGGACCTCAAACATCCTACAGACTTGGCAGACTTCTGCCACTACTGCTTTATTGTCCTATATTTGCGCCTTTTCTTTTATACCTTCTTTCACAGGAAGGCTTACTCCCTAGCCCTCTACTGCTATTTCTTTTCTTACTTGTGCTGTGACCTTTTTGTTCTCCTCATCCGTCATGCCATCATCAGTAAACCAGGCTGGTAATCACTCTTGGTTTGAGCCTATCACCATACCCCATCAATAAATTTGGCACAAAACACTGGCAATATTACTCATTCTTTAGAGGAATGCAAGAGAAGATACTGTTTACATGAAACTAGGACTTCAACTCCCTAGTTTGTTGTTGAGCTGAGCTTGGAGAGATGTTAGGGAAAGGCAAAATAATCAATTTGGACTGTACATCAATCTTCAGGATCAGATGATTTTTTTTAATTGCTAGTCAGAATCTCTTTTGTTGTGGGAGGATTAGAAAAAATTGCTTTCATTAGAAATTTCTTGAGTGAAGTAATTTGTCCTATTTTTTAACATATAATTATTAATATTTGGCAAAGATGCAAATGACCACTTAGAAATTGATGCTTCTGTAGAGAAAAATTGACTTGGTGTGCATCCAAAGTCTACAATATTTACAGAAGACAAGGCCCTGAACAGAAGCGAGCATGAAGTTGAAGATATAAATTCTCCAGGAATGTTTGATTTTTGGCTAGTGAATCACACAGAGCACTTAGGACTTTTACTGTTCAAGTCAACTTTCCAAAAGACCCATTTCTGTTACTTTTTGGAGGGTTTTTTAATGACTTTTTTTGTTGGTTGTTTGTTTGCTTGTTTTCCCCAAACAGAAAAGGATTTAAAGGTACTAGTGAGATTCAGACATCCAACTTAAACAAAAAAAAACCCCAACTGTTCAACTTTTCTAACTTTTCCCTCATAATTGATAAATCAGACAGTAGGATAATGCTGCAATTTCCAGACATAAGCAGCTGAAAATTTTAATTGCTGAGTGGGAATAAGAAGTTGTTTCAAAAGAGACTGGCACTTCTAGAGTGTCTTTTCATTCAATCCTCATCGCTTCACAGCAGCAGTTCCATTCTTCCAGGCTTCAAACTGAAAAACCACAGCCTTTAGGGAAATCTTTCATACATTGTTTCTAAAGCAGCCCAAGCAATCAGTTCCTGTAGTGCTGCACTCGATTAACCCCTTGTAGATATTTCAGGATAACAGAAAACTAAAAGACAGAGATGGAAGGTAGCCAGGCATACTAGTCTGATCTCAGTAGGTCAATTCTAAGTGAGGCTACATTTAAAATATGCAATGCAGCATAGAGTTAAATATATAGAAACTAGATCACAAGGCATGCTAAACACCATAAAGGCACTAGTTCATATACAGGAAAATTCTAATTTCTTACTGTGCAGTGTAAACATGCATTGAATTCCATACAAGAAATATTGATCTTTGAACACATTTTCTGGCATAACCTTGACTACATGACTTCTTGCACATTTCTCTAGGAAGTATTTGCTTTTTTAATACAGCTGTTCGAGGAAGATCCTTTGTCTGTCTTTTCCATGTCACATAGACTAGATCTTTCTCACAGTCTCCTAAAGACCATTCTTTCCTAAGCAGAAAGGAAACGTATCCTTCAAAACTGAGTTTTACTTTAGCCTTGTGTTTGGCCACTTTAATAGCTATGCCTGATTTATGGCAAAGGCCAAATTATGGCTGATGAATTGATTTTGGCTCATTGTATGCAGACTCATTATGACAACAAATGATGGTTCTCAAAATGAAATCTGGGCCATGATGACTCACTGTCATAATCTGCAGTCAAAACTCTTATTTATTATTTAGCATAAGTAGGTAGGGGTAAAGTTTTCATAGTTTAAAATATATATTTGGCATCTTGTCTCAGTCAATTTTATTGCTCCAAAACATCCAGAACAACTTAATCTAGTTGTACTTTGAGGTAAGCATTGAACTTTGAACTCCAGAAATCCCCCAATGTACACTATTCTATTTTATGGTATGCTGACTATATATCAATAAATAAGCCAACACCAGCCCCAAACGTTATGTTCTGTCATACGATTTTTCCACTAAGAGTGATCTACTTTCTCCCTTCTTCACCCCACAAATTCATTTAATCAGAGAATTAGAGTCTACCTTTGGGAAAGTCTCTTGCTTAAATAAAGATCAGGACTGAAATTTCAGATCAAGGTACTCAGGGTACTAGGGTGCATCCATTCCTGGAAATCTTTAAGAACTGCCATCCCTCTTGGAAACCTCCTTCAAACTTCATTATATTTAAAGTGAATTTTTCCATATGTCTACTTGTGATATTCCCCATTTTTATTTATATCTACTGTCTCTTTTCCTGCTTGCAGGCACCTCTGTGAAGGTTCCATCCCCTTGATTCCTTCTCCAGAGGCATTTGATTACTGTCAGGTGCTCTGAAGCTGTCTCTGCTCCAAGTCCTGGCCCCAGAGCATCTCCTCATTAGGGTGAGTGCTCCAGATCCACCATCCAGTGACCGTCCCTGAGCTCCTCAAAATTGCAAGCATCCTTGCCATGCTGGGAGACTGTAAACTGAATTTGGTAACTGCATAGGGACTAACAAATCCTGAGGAAAGGTGTATCATCATTTCCCCAAGTGTGTTGTTCACATAGCCCAAGAAAAAGATAGTTTCAGTTGTTGTTCAGAAGCACTGCTGGCTGATATTTCCTTACTGAAGAGTTACAGAGCTGCTCCCTGGCTGATGACCCCCCACGTCTGTATCATAGCAGGAGGCATAATTATTCCATCTCAAGTGCATGGTTTGGTATTTGTCCTTGGTGAATTTCATAGACTTCCTGTTTGTTTGCTCATTGTTTTCTGTCAGGTTCCTCTGAGTGACCATCTTGCCCTCCAGTGTGTGTTAACTGGTGCTCCTGGGTTGAAGTTATAAATGAACCTGGTGCTCTCAGCTTACTCACAGTGTTTTTAACAGCATATATTTGAGAACAGACCCTTGAGGAACATCACCTGTAACCACCCCCTACATGAAACATAAACCAGTAACTACTACAATGATCCAGCTAATTCTGTATCTACTTTTTTGTCCACACACCTACAACATGACATCCCAAGGTAATAGAGATAGATTATATCCGCCCGTTTTGTTCCCAAATTCTGCCATTTCATCATAACGTCATGCATGATACACCTTCAGCAGCCCACACTGACTTTGTCATCAAATTCTGGTTCTTCATGTGCCCAGAAATGTGCTACAAGAGGACTTGGTCCATTTTGCATCCAAGTGAAGCAGACTGGTCTACACTTCCCAGCATGATCCTTTGGGACTTTTCTGAATATGAATGTGACGTTTTACTTTCTGCAGTTGTTGCAAATTGCCTAGAATCTCCATGACCTTTCAAAGATAACACAGTCCGGCCTTTCAAAGATGTTGCCTGTGCACCTTTAGACATAGTCCTCCAGGTCCCATGAAACTTCATAAGTTGAGTTTCTTCAAGTGACCCATAAACAGGATCTTGTCCATTATTGATTGTTATGTTTGAAACTTGCTTTTAGAAAAAAGACTTGGGAGACCTTGCTGGTAAAGGGAAAATGAGAAAGGAGTGTTGTGTTCTTAGAGAGCAAGACAACATAAAATACCAAAGTGTCTATCTCTAAGTAGTAAATAAGAGAGCAGCCAACATTGATCTTTGAAACACTGAGGGACGCAAGCTAATGTATCATTGTGAGACATGAATCTCTTATTGGTTGTATAAGCTTGCAATCATGTGCAAAATTTCTGCATGGGGAATAAAACCCACTATTTTATCACCAATAATAAAAACATCATTTTCAGGGTTCCTGTGAGTTCTTTTAAGCCTAGATGTTCCTCAGTGCAGTAATAGAAGAATGTTGGTTATTATTTCCACTTTGCAAATTCATTTTGAAGTAATTGCACCTTGAATTCATAATTAAGGTGTATTTTGCTGATTGTGTATCCAGACAACAAAAGGAACACAACATTTCAGACGAGTTTGGAAATCAAAGGCCTCCTTAAAAAATAAGGGAATAAAAGAACCTGTATTGGATCACAGCAGGAGCCACACAATCCCAGTTCTGTCAGCTGCATCCTGAGAAAAATAAATCGTTCACATACAGGAAACACCTTTTGTGAAAGAAAGGAGATAATCGTGTGGGGTTTTTATGTTTTACAGTGTGGGACCACATATAAGACGGGCTAAGAACTCCTGAGATTAAAAAAGAAATCATATTGTTCTGTCATACTGATTAGCAATGCTTATGAAAATCAGCACAGAGACCGGGGAAAATGATGACATTAGCATAGGCATCTATCAAGTATATTGGGCTTAGATCTTTAAAGCTGCTTAAAGGACTTGGATATCACTACTCAGTAGCATGTAGGTCTAACAATTAGGATTGAGCAAATCTAGGGGGAAAAGAGCTGCTTAAACAGCTTCTAAGATTTTGAAAACATAAAAACAGAATACATGGTCTACTTCTGAAAACACCAAAATAGGAGCAACTTTTCTCTTGTCAATAATCTCATTAACTCAATGGGACTGCTGACATGAATATAATTACCTCATACATAAATAAGTGTTTTCAGGTTTCCATATATCATAGACAATACCTCTCAGCACCACAAAAAAAAAAATTAAAAAATTAGAGCTTTAATAATGAAATCTCATTAGTTGCAAGTGTCTCTTTACAAATGTTTGAAAGTAAGCTTACTGGCAGAACAAATATGGTGTCAACAGAATATTGCTTTGCTGTGTTTAGGAAATGGTAAAATACATACTTTATGAATTAAGAAAAACAAATGAAGCACTTTTTTTTTAAGCTGTGAGTCTAGCACTTCAGTTATGCAAGTGCACTTTACACTTGGGATGCAATTCAATTTGATGAAAGATCCTTTAAAATGAAAAGGTCTTCTGAATAAGAATACTCAGTGGGAAATAATGATCTAGCAAGAGTTTCGTTTTGGAGTCTTCCAAACATGAACAAATATCTAATATTTTAAAGCTTTTTCTTTCGAAGAAATGTTGTCTGGACTCTCCAACAGTGAAGAATTTTTTGGTCATCCGAGAAAACAAAATTTCTCCACGTCAAATGACAAAAACATATTATCCAAATTCAGGCAATAAAATGACATTTTGCATGATCCAAAGAGGAGAAAAAAATTATCTTGTCAGATATCCAGATGTAGCTGACTCTAAGCAGTCAAAAAGCAAGGTGATTCTATTTGAAACTGTGTTTCCTTACAATTTATATTACAATTTAATCACTGGGGTTTCTAAACTGCATATATTTCTACCTACTTATCAACAGGACTTAATCCACATACAGAGGTCACAGAGCTTGAACTCTGTGAGCAACATATTTACATTTTTAGAAAGGAAACTCACAAACCTCGGGAGTAACAGAACATGATGCCTTATGGATGGGTGATTGTGGTTCTCTGAGTCATGCTTTTATGAAGAACCAAAGCAAACGACTGCATACTAAAACTCTAGTGATTGTTATGTACTTTTACTCCCTAAGTTATGTACGCCAAAATGTGATGAGTTCCAGCAATAATTACAAAAATTACTTCCCTGTCTGTGTTTGTCCAAGCTGCTGGCCAATTTGGGCAAAAATTCACAGCATGACTACCTGTGCTCTTCATAGAGGTTAAAATAAAATTTCAAGTATGTATGTGTTTGAATCTCATTCCTACAGTCACAGTACCCATTATCTCCTCTGTCTATTAACAACCATGAGTGAGAAGACAAACTCATTTTCTCAAACAAACCAACAGTTTTGGGATATATATACAAAATAGTACATGAAAGGAAATGAAAATTAATAGATAAATAAATAAATAAATAAATAAATAAATAGATTAAAAGACTGGAAAACACACAAAACACAGAATTTCTCTAGACATTCATTGTCTTTTGTTGGAAAGAAGGTTTTTTCTTTTTAGCTATTGACACTTTTAACAAATCTTCAGCCAGTGGCCAGACTGAATCTGAAATGTCTGCTGGTTGATAGCAAGGAGACAAGACACCCAAAGACTGCCAATTTTTTTACATCTTTATCTTTTCTATCACCACTCTCACGATACTTCCTAAACGATAATTTCTTAATAGAAGCAACTGTGGAGGAAACATTTTCACTGATAGTTTAACAGTTTTGTATTGGAGAGTACCAGAACCAAAAATATGTTTTCATGTTATTTTGGTGGCATTATTTAAAAAAAACTCCAAGGATGTTTGCAGCAGAAATTCTGCTCATACCAAAGAATTGAAACAATGAAAGTAACTGATGTCTAGAGCAATATAAATAGGTTTGAAGTATGAAATGATCTTCAGGTTGGAATCAATGCTCAGCACCACTGTATGACAAGTGTGTATAAAAAATCGTGTCGCTAAAGATGGAAGACTTCCTAGTCTAACCATACTAATTCTGCATGGCATGGAACAACAGCAGCCTCTTCTCTTTTATGCTAAATGTGACTATTCTCTTTCACGTCTTTGCTATATGGAGGTTTGAAATCAAGTACAACAATGAAGCTGACAGGATCTGCCTTCTCTTCTGCTTCTCCTGCTTTGCTTTAAAGTGAGTGTCAATGAACATCTTTGTTCATTTGGACAGTGCTCTTGGGCACATGGTATTGTCCTGTGCAGGGACAGGAATTGGATTTCTGTGATCCTTGTGTGTCTCTTCCACCAGAGGATACTCTAAGATTCTATGATTCTTTGTCACTTTCAGCTATAATGACTGCTAATTTTCCTCTTTGACTAGTGTTGAGGGAGAAAATATCTATTACTGTAGCAATTACACTTGCATAAATAGAAGAAATACCACTAGTTGCTGATAATATTCCTCAGTTTGTCTCTAACAGGCCTCTCAGTAACTCATCAGTCTACCTGGAAAGAGGTGCAATCGTACTGAGGAGACATGAAACAAAACATTTTAACAAAATCAAAAAAGCAGTGATATGGTTGAAGGCATAATTGGTATTCACCAAATTCCACAAAGTTAGAATTATGTAGCACTTCCTGTAAAATGGAATTACATTAAAGAGAAACTAATTCCTTTGTTTTTACAGTGAATAGTGAACTTGCAAATTTTTTGAATGGACTCTGTGAAGGGCAAAAATCCAATGTCAAAAACTTGGGAAAAAATTAGACAAATGGTAGGATTGAAATGGAAATACCAAAAGGAATAGACAAGAATGTACCTCTAATAAGTTTTACCCCAAATTATAAATGATAGAGGCCACATAAGCATGGTGAGTGTTGAAGGTCAAGTTGAAGAATCAATCATACATTTTACTAGGAAAAAGATGAGAGGCTGCCATCATGTAAGTTGTACAAATGAGGTACTTTAAGTTCAACTTTTGGTTCAAATACAAAAATGATGAAGCTCACAAACTCACCTGCTTAAAAATTCTTACCTTGAAATATATCATTCACACTCAGTGAATTTTATTAATATTTGATTAGTTAATGATACTTTTCTTTTTATTTTCAATATCATTCCAGGTCCTTGACACAAAAGCCATAATTATAGGTTTGTTAGTGAGCTACCATCTTAAAGGGTTTTTATAAGAAATGAGAATTGTCATGGCTTGTGTCATGTTTTCAGCTACGATCAAAATACTTTTAATTACTATGTGATGTTTTGTTTATTATCCTGCCTTCTCTGTTTTGTTCAGACATATAATTTCATATTGAGAGGATTTTTTTGTTTTTGTTTATGTCACTGTAGTGTTGTGATGAAATTTCTGAAAAGTAGGAATAAATGGATAATGTATGAGTGAATAATCCGTAGAAAAATTGCACGAAATATGTTCCAATTTATTTAGCTGGCCAATGAGAAATGAGCCTTAATGGTAAGACTGAATATTTTTTGAAACCATGCCAGTAATTATCAACTATTGCAGGACAAACGACAGTCAAAACTTCTTTGCCAATTGCCCTCCCCTTTCCTGCACTTGCACACAACTACCTGTTATCAATCAAAATCTCTGCCTTGATGCATGCATTTCCCCACTTGTGAAAGAGAAAAATCTGTATTTTCCCATGAAAGAGGGGAATAATTCAACCTTGTTGAATTATTATACATAATATATGTATATATTGAATGTTGACTATTATACATATTTAGTATTCTCCCACAAGTATTTTCATTCCAATTATATCTTAGTTTACAAAAATAAACAAATAAATTATCAATCAAATGAAAACATTCTCTCTGTTAAGTGCCTTGTACTCATTTGTATACTTCTATCCATTGCTGAAGAGATCATTCATACATTAAGAAATAATTGAATCTTGCAAGCAAAACTTTGATAAAATTAGGTTGCAAAAAGCTAGCAGTATATAGTCTCTGGAAAATAGTTTCTTCTCCTTGGTCACAAGTCAGGTAATTTTTTTTAAATGATCAACACCATGGTCAGAAGCATGTGTGTATCACTGTCTTACAAGCTGCACTCTTGCATATGATGTTCCATGATTCTGCAGAGCTATATTTGCTCATTTATTGGAGCTTCTATCTGCAATCAATCACTAAGCTAACAGTGTCTATCAAAGGTCTTGAAAGGGGCTATAGAATATAAATTTGATGATGCAATGGTAGCAGGTGTTTGCATGCATTCTCCCCTCTAACTCACACCCTCTGCCATTCGAGTTTCACTGATGGACAACAGGATTTGTCCTAAGATAAGAATGCAAGGTGGGAATTTCAGGAAGAACTGTCTCAGTGCTCTCATTCTACAGATGTGTGAGTTATGATGATTGAGATTGACTTTGTTACATCAACCTGCAAAAGGATAAAAAATGCTGCTGGAGACTGGGCTAACTAGGCAAAATATAAGCAGCTTCTAGATGGACGCGGTGGCTAAGATTGGTTACATAGAGAGAGAAAATCCTAAAGTAGCTCCATAGCTCCTTTTTTGTCTTGCAATTTGCATTCTGCAAGGCCAAAGACTGTAAACTGGTACATATCTAGTGGAACCTGTGTAATATCATAACCCTTTAGAACCGTTTGTATTATATACTGAATTGCCAGTATTTAGATAATGTATTGGCAATAAACCTAATTGTAATGGGAGACCAGTTATCTTATCTTTGAACAAGTCCCACCTGGCATTTTTAGGATAAATCACATTGCCCATCAGACAATTGCAAGGGAGAGAGTAGTGTACATGGCTGAAGACGTGGCTATTTTCATTGCTGTCACGAGCTGGAAGGGAAAAGGCACTGGAGGCCCTGTGGTGTCCACTGAGGCATTATCAAGATTGTCAAGCAGGTGAGCCAAAGTGGGAGCTCCTGAGGCACTAGGGCTTTGAAAGCTAGCTTTGGTGATTGTTTCTTACTCCATGGTTTCTGGTATGCCTGAGTATGCAGCATGAGATTAATTATCCCTCAGAAAACCATGTGAAGACATTCAAAAAATCATTTTTTAGCAGTTGAATTTCTGCCACAAACTATTTCTATTCTGTTCTATCTTACCTTAGAAATGGAAATATTTAAATGTTAAGTAGATGATAGTGAAATAAATTTTCAAAAACCAGTTTTGTCAAATATTTTTGAAAATAAACAAGCTTTGTATTTTCAAAGTTCACATTTGTTGTTAAAACAAGAATCATCTGCAACAGATCTCCCTGAGCTGCTAAAGAGCACTATAAAGTTTTAAAACATTCATTTACCAAAATTAAACATAACTTTTTCAGACTAGATTTATCAGCGCAGTGTAACAAAATTTCAAAACCAACGTAATTCATAGGTAAGTCTTTCTTGGTAGATCATCTTCTCTAGTCTTCTAGAGACATCTTGTTATTTTCTTGACTGTCCCTGTTATTTATTTAAATATTAGGTCTGTGCCTGGTTGCAACATTTTTTGTTCTTTGCTCCTGGTGTGTATAGCTTATCCTCTTTGTTTTGTGCCTTGATTTAATATAACCTTCTAGTTGTACCATAACACTCTAAATATATATAACATTTTTACATTGTTTCTAATGAAACGAGAATAAGTTTGTCATATTTCCACCTAGATTATCATAACAAGTAATAAAGTACCCCAATATGAAGCTTTTGCTTGAAACTTTAACTTTGAAACTTTTACTTGAAATCTAGTTTTCCTTTAGCACTCTTTTCCAATCTCTAGGCCTGTTCAGTGTCCAATAGGAGTTTATGAAGTGCTAAAGACCATTCTAGGAATTGAAGGAATTGATATGGCAATAATGTTTACAACTTCTGTCCTTCTGCCACAATGTTCTAAGAAAAATCCACTTTTTCAGTTCTTGACATTTCCTACCAGGCAAAATAAATAAATAAATTTCAAATTTATCAGCACTGCATGCGTTAACAATTCATTGTATAATCTTTTACTTTTAGCCTCACAACATCTGACTACTGTTTATTTCACAAAACAGAACTGTTTAATTTCTGAAGTCCTAAAAGAACTTCATCTGGAGGTATGACTTACAGATTAGAAATAAAATCAGCAAGAGAACAATATCTTCTCAGCATATCCCAGAATGAGACAATAAAAATCCTGACTGATTAGGAAAAAAGGATATGTAGAATTTCACAGAAGATGAGCTTAAAAATTATGGTTTGTGAATGAGTACATATTAAAACAACCCTGAAAACAACTAAAAATATCTGTTTATATACAGAAAATGGAGGGAATGAGGTGCTAGTTCAGCCCATGGACATCAGTGGGAGTGCAGACACAGTTTTTTGTGTGCATTTTACGTGTGTTTTATGTATCAAATATATTAGCTTCAATAGTCAATAAAAACCATGTCTGGAATAGCAGATACCACATTACACATAGTAACTTCTTAAAGAAGCATGCTTTGTGATTCATTTCCATGACAGTGTAAAAACTGATTGCTATCGTCAGATATTAAGAGCTGAATAAATGACTGGATTTATATTCTACTGACTTAGAAATCTCCTTGGTTATTTCTTACTATATGTTGTTTCTCCAAATAATCCTGCAAAATAGCACTTAATTGCAAAATGTAATGAAACTTGAGCAAGTATGGCAGCCAACAAAAAGAATCATTTTTTTCAACATGCATATAGAATCTTAATAGAAAGAATTTTTACATTTTGTGTTGATGTTGAAATAAAAATTCAATAATATTCAAGTTTTTCTTTAAATGTTTTTACTAAACAACTAATTTTTTTTACAGCAACACTCCCCACTCCTCTTCAACCAACCAAACGACCAACCAAAAACCAAAACCAAAACTCCAGACCTGGTGGAAATAAAATCTTGCTTTAACTGGCAGAACTTAAATATTCATATGTTTTTACTTCAACAAGGAAAAGGTGCATAGGCATGGGTGATTATTTGAGCAGAAATCTGGTTAATATTAGGTATGGTTTTAGCTGATAGTTAAGTGGACATACTACACAATGCATTATTGGTATTTTGCCATTTTCATTGTGCTATAAGTATGGGCTGCTGACAAACAAGATGTCACAAAAACTGTACTCCCTTATATAGGGAGCGAAAAAACCATAATCTGAGGACTGCACTGCACATGCTAAATCCAAAACAAAGAAGTGTGTGACTTGTTTTGCACAGCCTGGTTTTTGGTAGTGGGAGTTTGGGGGGGACACAGAGCTGCTTTCTGTGAGAAGCTGCTGGAAGCTTCCACCATGTCCAGAAGAGCCAATCCCTGACGGCTCTGAAGATGAAAATGCTGCTGGCCAAAACTAGAGAGGTTGGTAATGATTCTGTGATAACATATTTAAGGAGAAAATCAAAACAAAAGTGTGTCACAGTTTTTTCTTCAGGCCAGAAAAGAGGAGGAAGTGAGAACATGTGAGGGAAACAACATGGAAACACCAAGGTCAGTGGAGAAGGAGGGGCAGGAGGTGCTTCAGACACTGATTCCTCTGCAGGCTGTGGTGCAGCCCATGGTGAAGCAGCTGTGGCCCTGCAGCCCATGGGGATCCACGGGGAATGCAGAGATCCACCCATAGTCTGTGGGGATCCATGGGGGATGCAGAGATCCACCCACAGTCCTTGGGGATCCACGGGGGATGCAGAGATCCACCCCAGGCCCGTGGTGGAGGTGCCCCATGCTGGAGCAGGTGGGTGCCTGGAGGAGGCTGTAATCCAGTGGGACACCTGGTGGAGAGAAGGGCCCTGCTCCCAGGCTGGAGTAGCCTGTCCTTGGAGGGCTGCACCCTGTGGAAGAATGACCCATGCCACAGCAGTTTGGGGAGGATTTTTTGCCTGTGGGAGGGACTCACATTGCAGCAGTTTTGGGAGGACTGCTGCTCCTGAGATTTGGAGCCATGCTAGAGAAGTTAATGGATGACTGTCTCCCATGGGAGGGACCCCACGGCATAACGGGAAAGAAGGACTCCTCTCCCAGAAGTGTGTAAGACCTCGGGTGATGAACTGACCAAAGCCCCATGCCCTATCCCCCGCACTGTTGGGCAGAGGGAGGGGGTTTGGTGGAAGAAATTTGTTTTTAAGGTTTTATTTTACTTCTCATTATCCTCCTCTGATTTTGTTAGTAATAATCTCATTTTGTACTTCTAAGTGAGCCTCTGTTTCCCTTGGAGAGTTTTCTCCCAGTCCTTAGCTCATGAAGAGTTTAGTTTAAATTTTTTCTCTCCTCTGCCCAGCTGTGGCAGGAGAGGGTAAGTGAGATTTCCATGGCTGCCTGGTGTTGGGCCAGTGTCAAACCATGACAACTTGTAAAACGGAAAGATTGAAAAAGAAAGGCAAATATATTTCCTCTTCCAAAATTTGAGATTTAAAATCTCTTCCTGGAATCTGTTATGATTCTGCTTTTTACTTCTGTACTGTCTGTAACTAAATGAAACATTTCAGGAGACTGAATGACTTTGGATACTTGTGTCATACTGCTTCCAGACCACTGAAGCCTACTGAAAATAATTCATAATATTATGTGTTCTCTAAAGAAAAACTTTGTCAATACGTATTTCCTATGCACAGAATCTTTCTATCTCCACAAAATGAGCAGTAGAAATAGGAGCCTTTTACGACCATCCTTCACAGGACTTGAGTAGGGAAAAAAGAAATTAACTAAAAATATTGAAAGAAGAATTGCAATGGAAAAGAGAAGTGTTTTCTCCAAAGCTACAGTTGAGCAGCTTAGCAATTTCAGTCTTCTAAGTTTTCTTTAAGGCAAATGATATGAGTGGCATTCATGGAAATCTTTCAGACTACTTTTGTCACCTAGACATATGTCACAGAACATACCCTGTTTCAAGTTTGGATCAATCAAATTTCTTTGGAAGTGTGAACATGCATTTCATCATAATTCAAAGGAACCCCGTTGTCCTGAACACCGGCCTATTACCTGGTGCAGTAACAACTCACACCCAGGTGAGATATTTCTGTGTTTTATCCTAGTGTGAGCAAAGGAAGGAGCTGGATGGTAGCACACGAAATGCTGTCTCCCTGATCTTTTACTCTATTTATACATTTTAACAAACAAAAACATCAACACTCATTGGTCACAGTGTTTCCACAGCTTTTTCAACAATTAGTACTCAACCCCCTATTTGCTCATTATATATCCCACTTCCCATTATAATTAGTCCTCAGGCATAGTTCTTCCCTCCTGAAGTTCTTCCTTAGTCTGACTCTGGGGTCTGTCTGGAGAAGGTGGTCAATGAGTTTGTGGTTGTGATCTTCCACTGCTGGAATTACCTTTCTCCCAGTTACAGCTCAGTCCTGATTTCACTGCTGGTGGCCCTCATCCAGACAGTCCCTTCTTCTTGGGAGTCTTCCCTTGTCCTTGAAAACAATTTTAGCCAAGAATACAACTCTCACACTGCAATTGCTTAATCATAATTGTCCAGCTACAGCTACTGATTAACAATGATAAAAAAAAAATCCTAAGTTTGACTCAGATCTTGAGGGGTTCATATCTTGAGGAGATCAATTCTACTGTGGCAGAAATTCTTGAAAATATTTAAGGTCTTAAAAAGACATAAAACTATATTTCTTCCTAGCAAAGAGCATGAACAACGTGAGAGAATAGTGCAAGCATTAAGATGCATCTCTTATCAAACTGCTGCCAGACTGTCATTTAAATTTTCACTATTATAAGATAGTCTGTGCAACAACATTTGTTTTGTCATGGCACAACTCCACTGTCTGCTGAATTGTTGTTATCGATCTTAAATTAAAGAATAGAAAATTAATTTGATTTTCACAGTGAAAATTGTCTTTGTTTATCTGCTGGTGTATTTCCTTTTAGATGACAGAAGGAAGTTCCTAATACAAAAGTAAGAAAAAAAAACTTTGAATGCCAAATGAAGTTAGGAATATATAAATATATGTTTTCATGATAAAGCTGTTATGATTACATATTGATTCCAGAAAAAAAAAGATCTTTTAAAGCTTTTACATAATATTTCATTTCTACTTGTCATACACAAATACTTTATAGATACAGAATTTTTTAAAAATCTGGTTAATACTGATGCCATATAATTTTCTCAGCATCTTACTTGATTACTTCTAGTTGTACATTTCTCCTCTGTGTTTGATTCAGTACAGGTGGTACTGTAGCTTAGTCACATATTTCTGTGTATGTATATGCATATATTCAAATCAGTGAAGAACTGTCTTCTGTAGCAGGAATATTCTAATTATACCTGTCATAGTTTGAAAATAACTACAACATTGGTTATATAAACAAGGTAGTTTAAACCCCATTCAGGAATCCCAGTGCTATTCTGTTGATGTAACATCTATTCTTTCAGCTGCAGAAAAGCCTGGCTGTTTTCTCCTTTTTCTCTGCTCAGAAAATAAATTCAAGGTCTTTCAGTCTTATCCTGTTAAGAAAAGCAGGTTAATTACAAAATTTATAATGATTTTCAGCATCAATTTTAAGTCTAGCTTTATTTTGTGGTGTACAAAATACATTTGATATCAGGAAAAGAAGTTGATATAATTTTGTCAGAGTCCGGGTCATTCCTTTGGTTGCCCTGGATGGTCACAGACCTCGGCAGAGAGGCCTGGGACCCAAGAAAGAGAGTTTGAATCCTGGACAGGGGGGTCTGCCAGGGGGATTGCCTGGCTCAGAGACCAGGAAGTCACAGTTTTTGACTTTTGTCCATGGAAAAAGCTTCCAACATTAAGAGAAGAATTACAAGTCACAAAGGTGTGAAAACAGTAGTTTAGCACAGCACAGGGTGGAAAATTTGGTAGTTTTGGGATTCTTAGAATGGAGGTGAATGGGGAACAAGATGGAGATTTTAGGGCGGTGCCCTGGGTTCTTCTTGTTCTCCCTTGGCATCCATCTTCTGATGTGACGTGAGCACAAAGTAGGTTAAGGAGACAAAGTAGAAATTACCTTTTTAGTATAGATAATAGGCATTGGCACAGAATTGTAAATAATAAGTATGTAACTATCTGTATAAGAAGGCAGTGACCTCCCATCACGGGGGGAGTCGGCCTGTGTCCGAGCTGCTGTGAACATCTCGGCCGGGCACAGAGAAATTTGTAAGATAAGAAATAATAAACACGCAAGAAACCTTGAACAAGATGATCTTGAGACTCCTCTTCATTCTCGTGCCAAGCTCCAAGCCTTCAGAGGGCAAAAAAGACCCACCTGAACCACCACCTGAAATCTCTGGCAAAAAGAAAACCCAAAAACCCCGAGACAGTTTGAATATGGAAAGAGTCTAACAGTGACATAAATGAATATAACCCAATATAAGTCAACTACAGAAATTTTCCCCAAAACAAGATTTAACCTGAAGAGTCAATCTGTTCCCCACAGAAGTGTCATTGTTTCTTCTCTGACCACAGCAACCATGTCATTCTGACCTTCAAAAAATTCTGAATGCTATGAAAACTATCCTTTATAGAAGTAAACAGCTCATGAAAATATTCTTTTTTATGTGTCTGACAGATGGTCTTACATTATAAGTGGAAAAGAAAAAAAAACCCCAAAACTATCAGTTTGACTTTTATCTTAAATAAGTTGTGAATACAGACTACAGGATAATATTATTGATACTTTTTTATGTCTGTTTAAAAGTAAATGATGTGTTGTGTGTCTTTTTACCCTTAAAAATAAAATCTAAAAAGAAAACTCATATTAGTTGTAATTGTTTTATTCTAGAACATTTTTTTTTCAAAAATGTTTCAGAAATCAATGGTTTAAAATCTGTGATACTACATTAGGTTGTCATTTTTTAAATACAGCAGTGTTTTGATGAAAAGCTGGGGTTTTTTTTAAATAATGTATCGTAGTGTCTTTCTACAATATATCTGTATAATATGAATGTTTTCTAGTGTACCACTGAATAACTGTAATCCCCAGAACTCCATGCATTTTACTTTAAAACAGTGCTCCAGGTATCCAAAAATTTGCTCATTTTTGGCTGTCTCTGGAACTGCATATTTTAATCGAGCAAATATTCCTTGCTACACTGAAAGCCTTGTGCTCTGGTCAACAGAATTTGGAGACAGCCCGAAGGGCCTCAGGAAAATGAACCTCAGTCACCACAAAACACTGCAGTGTGAATGCATAAAACAAATTTTGATATTTTAGTGAATGGATTGATCGTTGTCTAACTAATAACTGAATAAATATGAACATTCAAGAGACTCCTGGACTTGCAGTAAGGAACATAAAGCCTTCACCAATTTTCCCTCTCATACCATATCTGTAGTGTCATGTAGAGATATCCATTTCCATTATATACTCCAATTAAGGCAGAGATACTCAAATCTAAACACTGGCATAGGTTTATTCTTTCTGGCTGTCAATCTGTTATATCTATTATTCTTGCAAAACTGATGGTAATGCTCAGTACTAGGTGATGAACAAGGCAGTAGAGATGTAAACCCGCTAAACCCTCTGGTTTCTCTCTTTGTATCTTGTAACCATTGAGACAGTAGTGCCTTTGCCTCAAGAAAAGCAAAAGGAAAACTTTCACCTGATCACTCACACTTCCTAACTGCAGTAAAACAAAAAGCTTTTAAGAAAAAATCTCTAAAATTGAACTGGGAATTCCTTGTCTGCCAGAGATGAAAAACCTTTTCAGTAACTTGAAGAAGCAAATGTAATTTGCTTACCTTTTATAGGTTAGGCAAGCAAGGTTTTATTTACATAATACTTCATTTCTACTTGTCATACACAAAAATCAGAACTACATTCCTTTCTTTTTCAGTAATATTCAATCTTTTAAGTCTTTGTTGCTTTACATGATCATTTACAGCTGAGCAAAGCACATGTGAGCTCTGCTGCTCCAATTTGCTGTTTTCTATTCCAAGTCCTCTCTTCAAGAGCAAATTACATATGAATATGAAACCATAGAAAAAGCACTAGACTTCCACTTCGGAAAAAATGTAATACATAGAGTGAGGTAGTCCCTGCAGTCTTTAAGGGCCACTTACAGTTTATGCCTTTAAGGTCCACTTGTAAGTGTATGAGAGGTTCTTCAATTTTAGGACTAGTAAGGGACATTGAATTTTTTAACAGAACATACAGAGCCAACAATCTAATCTAATCTAATCTAATCTAATCTAATCTAATCTAATCTAATCTAATCTAATCTAATCTGAAGAAGAATACTTTTTTCTACAAGTACTTCAACAGGCTTTGGCTCCAACACTCTCATAGTTTCTTTATACCACCTATTAATCTATTTCTAAAATATCTAACATCTACTCTAATATTTTGCTTCCTCTTTGCCATCATTTTACGGGATTAAAATTTGAAAAGTTCCACTAACTCTCAAGCTAATATTTTCCAGTGTCATTGTAACAGGACAGTAACACAGTTAAACAAAATTTGAGACCTACACGGAGGACATGTTTGCCTGCATGTCTAAGATCTCTTTAGGAAGTTCTTAATTACTGCAATATCTTTAATTGGAAGATAAGGCCTGGTGTTGTAAACTGTTTAATCCTTGCACTTGAAGGTTTTGTCCACATGCCTGCTAGTTACAGAGGGGTTCTAGATGGTTAATGTCTATCTTAGGTCTCAATTACTATCTTTCCCGTACTATTCTTCTGCCTTCCCATGTCTCGTGCAATGAAAAAGATACACATTTTGGTTTCCTCTCAGAACAGCCAGAAAAAATATTCTGAAGAGTAATGAAGATAATATATTACAGTAGCTCCTGCTAGACCTTTCCTAACCAAGGAATACTGGCAGATGTAAAGAAAGGAATATCAGAAGGGTATGCTTACACACCTGTTTTGATAGGTCTTAGAGAAAGACATACCAACAGAGGAGTGAGGTGTTAATGTGATACAGTTAAGACTGTGTCACTTTTTATTAACAGTGGCATGTCCTTCTGGAATACATTATATCTCTTATTATATGCTGAAAGAAGCGGGATGGGCATTCATAGAATCAAAAGATAAGAGAATGGTTGAGGATGGAAGGGATCACTGGAGGCCATCTAGTCCTGTGTCCTGCGCAAGCAGGGCCACCCAGACCCATATCCAGACAGCTTTTGAATATCTTCAGGCATGAAGACTCCATAGCCTATGTGACAAAAGTGTGCCAGTACTCAGTCACTTTTACAATATGAAGTTCTGCTTCATGTCCTGAAGCAACCTCCTGTGTTTCAGGAGCATTATGCCCCTTGGGTTTGATCACAGCAAAAAGCTAAGGAATTTTATAAAGTAAACTTTCAGATGTAAAATTATTCTTGTTCATTCCGTTGCTACTTTTTAATTTCTCTCATATATAGAATGAATATAGGTAAAGTTAGCTGTGTGGAAAAAAGCTACAGATGAAACACTTTCTCTTTATTGAGAAATAGTGATAAATTCATTTTCATTTTTAAATTGTTTGGGTTTGATATGTTGCAGTGTCATCAATGCAAGTTTCATATTAGATCAGATCATAGAAGAAATAAAAAATAAAATGGACCTAGAACATTCTATTGATGATATTATTTGTGATCCACTTGGGGGAGATGATGAGTTGCTCATATGACAGTGGTGTGTAATATTGTATAAGTATTAATTAAGAGAAAGCAATTTGCTTGTAGCATGGGTTGCAAAAGAAAATGTCATCGAAACCCATATTTCTGTGACCTTTCTGTGGTGCACCTGCATGAGCTTATACTACAAATGAAAATGAAGAAAATACAATCCTTGGGACTTTTTTTGAAATGCATTTGAGATACAAAGTGGGAAAAGCTCAGCTCATGAAAAATTTCCTTGACCATATAGTACCACTGGTATTTGCCATGACACAATTACTTAAGTGGCTGTCCATCTACAGCTTCTAGTACAGTAAAATTTCCAGTGGTCAGATGCCAAATATATGGCATTTTTTTATCCACTTCAGAGGCACTGTGTCAATATAATGTAAGTAATATTTCAAGAAGCCTTGGCTTTTCATAGTTGAACCAGTAAAAACCCTATTTCAGGAGAAATAATAATCTGAAAATGCTTAGCCAGGAATATATATCTGTAATTTTAATTTTTCTGTTGTCAGAATAACAGGTGTCAATACATAGTCTCTAGTAGTCCATATTTTTCAAAGTTCTAGAAAATTGTTATCATGTCAGTGATGAATCACTTTCATTTCAGTCTGAACATTCTGAGTGGCTTTGAAGGTGCTAAGGAAATGTAAACAGTGGTGCTTTAGAACCAGATATTTGAAACTACCCTGCAATCTTATGAAACAAGTGATTTCTGTGCCAATGCAAGAAATGTCATTGGAGGCACATGGCAAAATGCTAAGGCATCTTGAATAAGGAAGAAAGAGCCCTGAGTTTCAGATTCAAGCTGCACCATATATTGTTTTAGTCTTATGCAAGAAACCTGCTCCTGTAATTTCAATTGACATCAAAACAGCTGAGTCCAACATCTCAAATTTACATCCAAATATTAGAAAAAAGTCACAGTAGGGGGTGTGTCACGATATTCGATTCAGGCTTACTCTCTTGAGAAGGCTAAAATTTGAAAACTGCTGTGATCAGATTGGCTTTTCCCGATTTACTCTAGATATATACTTGCTACAAATGTTTACTCATTTAAAGAAAGTGTAAATGGCAGACAGGCATTTGTGTCATCAAATCATCTAAGTTGTTGCTGACTCTGAGTTGAAGCAATGTACTTCCTAGTAGCATAATGGTAAAAATGCTAAGTCCACAACCAAGAAAAGAAAAGAAAAACATTCCAGCCTCTGTCTATACAGTGTTCCAATAGACCATATATTAGCCAAGCAAGTATAAAAATGTATATGCATCAAGTCACAAAAATGTGATCTAAATTCCAGTACAATTTGTGATCTCCACCATGCTTGTATGCTCACCTTTCCTCCATGTTTTGTTACAAATTCTGCTGCGCCATTCTTTATTCCTTTTTTTCCTCCATTCAATAATAAAGCCTAAGATATATATTTCAGAAGTAAAACCCAGAAGTTGTCCTTCTTAACTTATGAAGTTAACAGAGCCTGGATCAATAGCTTTTGTTTCAAATTTTACTGCATTTGAAATGTATTTGTATCTACATTGATATAAAAAAAATAGCCCCCACCATGTACTCTATCTCTATACTATACTATACAAATACGTACTCAATATGTAAATGCAGTTAGCTGAAATTAAAATAAAGATTGTTAAAATTTTGGCTTAAAAGAATAAATACACTGTGATGACCTGACTGAAGGTATTCACTCAAATTAATCTTTACCCCAATTCTGTTAGTTCAATGCAGTAACAATATTTCCCTGACATGTTATTTTTCAGTGTTCAGTCATTAGATTGCTGAATGCTTTCCTGGTACAGAACGGTCCACAAAGCTAAGGAAATGATGAAAGAAATGTGTTTTGGGGTTTTTTCTTGAAAAAAAGAAAAGGCTGTATGAGAAGAAAACTAGAAATATTTAATGGGCTGAATAAAACATCCTATTAACTAGTATGAAACAGTTCATTCCTCTCTCTTGTTAACGATAGTCTTGTTGTAACATTGCTGGAGAACTAGAGATGTTCATTTTCTGATCTTTAATTCTTGGACCAATTTAACTTGTCCTCAGAAAACCATGGGGGTGAAATGTCAAGAGAATACTGCTGCCACACAGAAACTGGTGACCTCCTGGCCTGCAGGTATACAGATACATGAAGAAGCTTGACATAATGTTGGCTCATCATACAGACACAGAAGAGGTGCAGGCAAATCCACTTCCAACGTGACAGCATCTTGGAAAAGGGGCTGTACTCTGCAGTGATTCCTGCTATTTGGTCTCTTTTCCCTTTCTGGCAGAGTGGAACTTCTGTTCATAGAGTCATGACAAGAGCTAAATTAGTCTATAAATTGTGTGCCTCTTGTGGGCCTAAAGAGGAATTTCTAGTTTCTCTGATTAAAAAGGAAAATTAAACTTTAAAAACAATAGGACACAGGGAAAATAGTTGTTCACTGTAAGAAGCACTATATACACAAATGTTTGCACTAATATTTACTACTGTATTATTATATATTACATATCTAAATATGTAGATATATAATAATATCATAATATGAACTATATATACAACATAAAATGAACCAAATCAAATACATCAAGCTCCAGTTAGACACATAAATGCAAACACATGCATACCGATTTGAAAATGCAGGGCTTAAGGGAGTGAATAATAATTTTTTACTGAATATTTTCACCGTAGCTTATATATACAGAAATATGAATTAAAATCATATGGGCATATAATTGTCCCTAAACTGTGTACCTTAGTCACTACATATAGATTAAGTGATTTGATTATTCTGGTCTACACTCTTTTTTGTTTTCCTAATACAAAGAAAAATAATTTATATTTTCATGGCTGATGATAAGGGATAGAGAACTTATGAAGTTTCCATCAAAACCAGAGAAACTAGTCAGGAAAAACTTTTCAGAGGTGAATCGATTTTCATGATGAGTGTAAGCCATTCATTCCTAACCAGAATCTTCATATCTTTGTAATAAGTGTGAGAGGCAGGCTATACAGACACATCCCATGGTTTCTGTTGGAAAACCCTATATGCTTTCTCTTTTAATCCCCTCTCCCTGTTCCAGATAATTATGACTGACAGACCACTTTTTCTGATTTCTTTTTATACCTCAGAGGAGGGAATGATGGAAATTCTGGGTGTCCTCCAGAGCTGTGTATTCATACACTCTTGGCTTTCAATGTCACAGGGTGATGACTCAAGGTAAAAGTGATGGAGAATCAAGATCAAGTGTCTAGAAGATGTGTAGATCATGGTGCAATCAGCCCACATTTGTGAGATCACACGATTTCTTTTCAAGTGGATATTTGACAAGCTATAGAATTCATAACAACCTGACTAGCAAACTTCAGAGTGAAATTTCTTGTCTTTCTTAAACAATGTGACTTAACACTCTTAGATGAAAAAATGCAGAAGAATATGCAGAAAATTAGTGCTATTGTTCACATTTGATTAAAGATAAAACAAGAGAGGAGAAGTGAAAAGGAAATAATTTTATTTTTTTTAATCTGCTAGTGTCTGATTAAGTGATCAAATGGTAGAATTTAAAATTAAAGCAACATGAGTTTCACAAGAAACACTTAATCTGAGTCAAAAGTTCTCACATTGTTCTTATAAGAAGACAGCTTTATTTCATGAAAAGGAAATCTCTTCAGAATATCACTTAATTACAAGGCATATGAAAGAGTGCTAAATGAATAGAGATGGACTAGAGCAACCATGTGTTTTTCATAGGTGGTTTAAGACCTTGTTTCTTCTGCAACAGGATAAAGTCAAGTTATTGTTCTAGAAATACCCTCTAAAGAAGGTCTTGAGACAAAATATCTTCCAAATTGTTCAGTATAATGTCAGGGAACTACTGGAGCCATGAGTCTTTTTATGTTGAAGCTGTTGGAGCAAATACACTTCATAAAAACCTCTGACAGTCAAGACTGATAATATTTTTCCTGTAACTTTTGCTAGTTGTCATAATAGCCGTGAGAAATGACTGGGTCCCCTATCTTTAGTAGTTTATGGCAAGCTGATTCTCTCTGGGGTTTATTTTTTAAATACTTGCTCCGCATATAACAGAAATTTTGGAAACACTTAAGCTAGTTTTGTCTTACAGGAGAGCTATAATTACCAGAATTGGATTTTTTTCAACTATCACTACCACCTGCCATGTCTCCCTTCTCATCCAACACTGAGCAAGATATAGAGCTGAATTAGACTGTTGCAGACTGGATGATAAAGCAGGAAATGGGTGGAAAAGTACATTCCCATCATGCTGCCATTCCTCCTCAGCTTTATAATATAATAGCACAAGCCATCTTTAAGGGGCATCTACTGACTCCATCCAATAGGAGTATCCAATACTATGGCAGTTAAAAAAATCCTGCCTCCAGCAGAAGCAGCTCTGCATCAGTTCATTTTGCAAGGCTTGCTATTGCTCTGAGACAAAGTAGGGAAGAATGGAACTTTTCTTGTCTTCTGTATATTGCCTCTGCCATTATGTAGTTGTGTTAGAAGTATGCACATGTGTGTGCAAAGATTAAGACAGGCTGCCATAGTTAATTTGTGTGGCTGATAACTTGATTCTGACATTTCTGAACAGAATATTGTAAGGCTTGTCTTTTAGCCTGAAGGAGGTAATGATGTTGTATGAGTGACATCCTGACTACTGTCTTAATTACAAAGAAGATGGAGCTGTAATACTACACTACTTCACTTGGAAAGCTGAATGGGTGCCAGTGTGAAATGACAGTACAGAAGAATATATTATCAGTGATCATAGCAGCGCCTGTCCTTTTCAGGGAATTTACAAGGAAAGGATGGCTTAACACAAGTTATTCTATTTAGCTGCATGCAGAGCAGCACTTTTCCCACATACTGCACTTTCCTGTGTATTTCAGTGCTTACTACATATTCCAAAAGACTCAAATGTTCCTTCAGTTTTGGTTTGTAACATTTGGTTTGAGTCACATAAGCTGTAGTTCAACCTTATTAGCAAAGAAGAAAAGATCAGTGATTATTCATTCAGAAACACATAGCATTTCAGTTTTCACATTGCTTAAAATCCTGTGGGACAGAAATTCATTCTAACTTGCAGAATATATCCATCAGTGAAACGTAAGTAATTAGGCTTTGTGTGTCTCAGTGTCTGTTGCAGCAGTTAGGATTTTTTTGTTGCATTTTCAGAATAAATAAGTCTATTTCGCCACAAGTAACAGAGTGAAAGTAACTGAAACAAGGAGGTTGTGGACAGTTAAATATTTAACTTTGTGATATGTTAGTGCATGGATTTGCCTTTGAGATGTCAGGCATGGCAGTTACTCGGGACAGGAGAGTTGATGTGCTATGTGGAGTTACTGGGCCCCAGCACCAGCTCAGGTTAGCTCAACTGTCCCACTGCTTTGTGTAAGTCTCCCCCTCCCTTGGATCAGGCAGTTCCCATTGAAACAATTCCTATAACTTGCAGTCCAAGTCATGGTTTACAACAACTTAGAATCACAGAATGATGAGGTGTTGGAAGGGACCCTAAAGATCATCTAGTCCCAGCCTTCCTTGCCACGTGCAGGGACACCTCACCCTAGACCAGACTGGTCAAATCTCATCCAAAAAAACCTTAAAAATTGACTTAAAGACATATTTATTATAATCTGCACCTCTGGTCTATTTGGGCAAGACCATCAAGTTTGACATTGCAGTGAACTCCTCCCCTTGTCCCTAGTTTTGTTACCAACAAGGGGTTCTTGCTGCAGGGAGCCATAAATTTCCATTTTGTCTTCTGGGGGACAGCCTGCCTCACCATGGTGCTCATCGTGGACGGCAGGAGAATCTCCTCTTTCCCTGCTCCACTGTGAGGTCCTCCCCACAGAAGACAGTCCTTCTTTAAATTTTTCATAGGCTGCAGTTATTCATAAACTGCTCTAGTGTGAGTCCCTTCCTTGGGGTAAAGACCCTCAGGAACAGACTGCTCCAGCATGGAATCCCCATGGGGTCACAAGTCCTCCCACTAAACCTGTTCCAGAAGGGCTTCTTTCTCCACAGTCTACAGGTCCTGCCAACAGCTTGCTCCATAGTAGGCTTCCCAAATCACAGCCCTCCTCAGCTGCATCCACCTGCTCCATTGTGGGGTCCTCCACAGGCTGTAGGGGGATATGTGCTCTGCTGTGGACTTGTGCGAGGGACACTGACTCAAATTCCCAGTGGGATTGCAGCCTCTTCAGTGCAGCAGCACAGGTACAGCAGGGATGCCCTGGCCACCTGCCAGACCAGGCAGATTGCTGTGGTGTTATCAGAACATTCCCAGGCATGGCAGAGGGAGGTGATCAGCAGCACAGCACTGCAGTGAGTGGAGAAAGCAAAAAGCAGCTGCTAACAAGCACAAAAGTCCAATGTACAGTCAGACAAGTGAGCCCCGTGGCAAGCACAGGATCTTGCTGATTTACTGTTAAACAGTAATAACAGACATAAATTCAACCTAGCACACCCCACCAAACTTGCCACTGTCTTGAACATCGTGAGCCTTACAGTGGGTGCCAAAAATAATTGTTTTAGTTGAACTCCAGCCAACAACTAAATATCATGCAATATCCTGCTTCTTCCCCCCCTACTGTGGGATCAGAGAGGGGACTGGAAAAGTAAAACTGAAAAAAACCTTGTGGATTAAGATAAGGGTATCTTAATAGTTAAATCAAAAGTCATGCATTCTAACAAACCAGCACAAGAAAGTCATTCACTATTTCCCATTATGAGGAGGTATTCAACTATCTCTGGGAGAACTGCGTTCTGTCGTGTAATGGTGAGCTGGACAGAGAAACACTCTCCCTCCAAAGGTCCACAACTTCCTCTTTTCCCCCCATTTTATATGCTGACCATGACATCATATGATATGGGATATCCCTTTCAGTCATTTGGGATCAGCTTTCCTGGCTATGTTCCCTCCCAAATCCCTGTGCACTCCCAGTCTCCTGACTGGTGGGATGGGGAGCAGAAAAGGCCTTGACAGTCTGCAAGTACTGTTTAGCAGTAGCAAAAATATGTCTGTATTATCAAAATCTTTTTAGCACAAATGCAAAACACAGTCCCATATCAGCAATCATTAAGAAAATGAATTCTACCCCTGCCCAAAACCAGCACACCATTGTTGAGAAAAGGTAGCTGTAATCAGTGGAATGCTTGGTTAATTCAACTCATGCTATAACGATGGAGCCTGGAAATCTCATCTTCTTTTACTGTCACTGGGGGGGTTACATCCCACTGGTCAGCTGCAATCATCCAATTCTCAGTGAGTTCTTCACACTGATGGAAGAGAGGCTGTACTCCTCTTTTATTATTTCTTTAATGCACTTAAAAAAGGTCCATGTGTTGAGGTCATTCTTTATGTGAGCTCATAGTCATTAGTCAGTCTCTGAGCCTGTACTAGTTTTGTGGGTTTGTGGTTGTGCAGGTAATTAGGCTTAAAAAAAATTTAAACTGTTAATTGAATAGTAAAATCCCTTTATTCCTTCACAGACCTTTGAGAATACTCAGCCTGCCCATATTACTGTAAAAACCTTGTGATATTTGCCTTTAGAGAAAAATACAATTGCTGCCATTTTTCTGTTGCAAGGAAACAAAAAAGAAAATAGTCCTAATGCAGCAACAGGACCTGATATTGCTCCTGCTTCAAAGCCATACTAAACAAGTCCAGATTGGCATGAATACTTTCTATCCCTTTGATCCAGTTCAGAGTACTAGGTTCTCATACCACAGATACAACTACAGAAACAACAATGAAATATCCATTCATGCCTTTTGGTACTACAATTTGAATCCAAGTTCCTCAAGAAATTCAGCTTATGGATGAAAACCAGCTGTTGTATCCCAAGTGGGCACTATATTGAATATGACACATGAACAAAAGACAACTATTTTTCTCACTGATATCAGTCTAATAAAAAATTATTACTGCTGAGCTGTTCAAAGCATTCCATAGAATGTGCATGTATGTTTTTCCTTGCGTCAATGGATATTATCTGCCTACTATCTACCTTTAAAATTCAGATTCATGTTCAGAGTAATCTTCCTAAACAAATTCAACAAATACAAATTGCTGTGAAATGTAATGTTAATTCTCACAACATATATCAGACTCAGACAAGGGATATACTTTGTCCCCTTTGATAAGTTTTTAGGAAAGTAATTCAAAACAAGCAATGTACTGATCCACAAACAAAAGGGAAAAATAAAATTGTGGCAGCTAAAATGGGATCTTTATGTATTTGTGATACCCAAATTACATGGTTACTGGGAATGATTTTGTAATCATTTAATGAAAAAAAAAAGAAGTGGAAAATACCTTCAAAATCAAAGAACATTCATACTTAACTAAACTTTCCTACTCACTAAGGAATCACAGATTAGTTGTGCTAGTAAAGTCCATCAAATAAGGCCAGCCAACTGAAAACTCCTCTAAAAATTTCCATAAATAAAACCTACAATCTATTAAGAGCCATATAAAGCTCTGGACAATTTCTCTTGCCAGAAATTCAAAGAGAGAAGCAACTGAGACACACATTTTTCTAATGGGTATTTCCTGGGAAACCATTATCACCAGAAACCAGCTGAGTAGGTTTTTTGACTTCTCTGAAATTACCAGTTGAATAAATCAGGGATTGTTGGCTTCTTTTGAAAAATATAGGAATATGGGAAGCTCTGAAGTAAATAAGCTTCCTCAGGTCTAAGGCAGTCATGCGAATTACTCAATAGTTACAATAGTTTCAGTGGCAAATTTTCTCGGGTCAGATATTTCATTATGGATGTGATAAAACTGATCCTGCAAAGTTATTTGAGCTGATGGAGGCAGTGACATTGAGGTAGGAACTAGTCAGAATCTCCTCCTGATGCTGAAAATGTACACACAAGCTGTGCATTTTGTGAACTGCATTTAATGAAAGATAACAATTAAAATTGCAGTATTTTTGTTTGAAATTCATGCTGTAGAAGTGTAATTATCATCCTAGGTCACTAATTTACTTGCTATAAGTAATCATTCCAAATTATTACAGATGCCCTCATGATAGACTGTAGGCTGATAGATACACTTCTCCCATTTATTTTTACTTGAAATAATTTTATATTCATTTTCAAGTTAATATATAGTAGAAGTCAATAGTTTTTTCCCCTTCATTTTACCAAAGAGAAAATGTTGGCGTTTTTTCTGTCACCACTGGACCAGTTTGTGAAGTAAAAGCATAATTAATAGAAGCTTCAAAATAAAGTTTATATAAATTATTGGCAGATTAGGATCTCACAAAATTGAAAGGGTAAATAATTGCAATTTTTTTGCTACTTCTGCAATGAATTTACATTTGTAGTCTTAAACTGTGTCTACACATTTCACCTGATTTGAAATAATGCACCTCAGATTCACGAGATATAAAACTATGCTCATCAACAATTAGTAAGAGTTCATTGCTTATGCAATTTTTCTTCCAAAAGAAAGAAATGGGATATAAAATAATTTCCTATCACAATATCATGCCCAAAAAGGCTTGTTAAATAAGGGTTTTCTAGTGTCAACAGAGAGAAGTTGGCATTAGCCTCCTTCAAAGCCAAAGCTGAACAATAGCATTTCAACACTGAGTTTTATGCCACATTGTTGTATAGACAATAATAAACCTTTTATCATCACAGTTGGATATTATATTATACTCTATGCATACAACTGTTAGTAATTACAACATCTAGGTTTTTTTAACAATTATTTGTTGAAAACACCCTTTACTCTACACATGCAGAGGAACAGATTTTAAGTAAAAATTTAAGTTATAAGGAAAGTCTTGGGAAGGCAGAGATAATAATCTACCCATGGACAAAAAAATACTCCAATAGCTGACAGAGCAATTATTTTGGATCATAAAAGAGACCAATTTTTTCAATAACAATCATGAACACTGTAGGGAAGAAGCTTTTCCTCTTATCAGACTGCTGTGATATATATAAATGGTTTTGGGAACAGGCAATTACCTCACATATATATAAGGTTATATTTTAACTGTGGACTTAAATATTACTCATTCTAATAACTGTGATAGCAAGTAAGTACCAAACTACTCTAGCTCATATTTTATTAAGTTTAACTCCATTTCAGAGTGTTTTCAGGGTTAGGGGCTATGTTTTACCTTTATAATTTAAATACTATTTCTGTGTTTTACTTTTGTCACTTTCATAGAGTGATAGAACGGTTTAGTTTGGAACGGACCTTAAAAATGATCTGTTTCCAAGTCTCTTGCCATGGGCAGGGACATCTTTCACTAGACCAGGTCACTCACAGCTCCATTCAACCTGGCCCTGAACACTTCCAAGTATGGGGCACACACAGCTTCTGTAGCAAACCTGATCCACAACCTCACAGAAAAAGTTTCGAATAAGATCCTACCCTCCTCCATCTTAAAGCCATTCCATGATGTTCTATCCCTGTGACATCTATGACATGACTTTGTCAAAAGCCCCTCTACACTTCTCTTGTATCCTTTTTAGGTATGGGAAGGTACCCTAAGGTAACAGTGGAGCGTTCTCTGCTTCAGGCTGAACAGCCCCAACTTTCTCATCCTGTCTGCATAGAAGAGGGTCTCCAACCCTCTGTTTATCACAAGTAGTTTATATATAATTTGCTTAAATCTTTTAGAAAACAGACAGTATGGCCCATAGCAGTAGAATTAATTTTCAAAAGTGGATTTTTTTTCACATAAAATAATAACTTTTATTTATTGCATTTAACTTACCTTTCCTACCTTTAGTTAGGAAAAGATCATTATATAAAACATATGAAACAAAGTTTTGAGAGGGATTTGACAGGAATTTTATAAAAATGATAAAATAATTTTAATAAATTAAAATTAAATATTTAAATTAAATATTTTAATAATTTTTTGTATAATTTTAGCTCATCTGTTGTCAAGAAGTAACAAATTTCAAAATCTTTACAGAAGGATGCATATTGATATAGTCACTTTTTAAAAAAAATTCAATATACAGTAGCCCTAGAAAATGTATGGCAGAAAAAAATAGTAGAGGAAATGATATTTTTAGGAATCTTGAAAATATTGCTTAGTTTGTGGGGGATGCATGTTTTAAGAGTTAGTGAGTTAAATAAAAGGAAAAATATCTAATTACACTTTATCTTAACTTTCAGATTTTGAGCCCATAGGCATTAGAGTTCAAATAAGCCTAATATTTAACAGAGGATAATACAAATGTTGTTTCATTACTTCCACTTCAAAGTTATTTCAGAAACTTTTGATTTTTCATAGTTTGGTAGAGATCTCACTACAAGGCAAAGAAGATGATCTTTAAAAATGATCTGTAAAGTATGATCTGTAAAAAGGCCTCCAGTACTGAGTGATAGTCAGAAAATTAATATCACATATATGTTGAGAAGTTTCTCATCTGAAGTTTTTATGCCACACTATATTGTGGAATTAGTGTTTATTGTTATGCTTTTGTTTGTACTATATTACAGGTTCTTATTATAATTACAGTCAAAACAGACACAGTGCTGGTGGGGGTACCCAGCTGCTGGAACACAAATCCAGATATTTGGGAGAGAAATCAGAGGAGCATCCTGCTGGATGATTAGCATTCTAATTAGACCTTGAACCTCTGCATGATGTGAAGGTTCTTAACTACTAAAGCTTTTTTACTTCTCTAGCTGTAAAGAGTCTGGTGAGCAAATGCCATTATAGGTTTCTATCTTAATCAATCAGGTTGTGGCAAACACTGGGACAGTCAAATCAAAGCATTTTTCTCATGCACATCCTTTGGCTAGAAACAGAACCACCAACATTAGAGCCTCTCTCCTAAAGCAGGTTTAGATCTTGTCCTAGAGGTCTCCTCTGAGTTAAGGCATCCATCATACTGACTAATTTCTGTTTGTAAAAGAAGTATGCTTCATGCTTCATCCTAGGGTGTTAACTGCTTCATTCTCTGCTTTCCCCCACAAAAACAAGGACAGTTGTTTGAAACTGACAAGAATTATTACATGATCTCAACAGGTACATGTCTGATTGTTCTCCAGTACTTTTCCCAGGATATTAGGAGAAAATCTGCATGTATTGGGAGGGGCCCAAACACTCACATGCAGACAGCACTTCAACCAATACTGCTTCTGGTTTGAGACAATATGAAAATATTGTTCTGTTTGCTGTGGCAGCTTCAGGAGCATTTAAAATAGAAGACTTTATAAAAGTTCGTTTTTCTTTTTGTAGCAATTTAAGAAAAGAAACCATGAGTTATAGGAGAGCTTTGGTTGATGCACAGTTTATAGTGAAAACAGTTATACTTACTGCCTGATTAAAAGTTTCTGACTGAACTTACAAACAGCAGTGGTTCTCATGAAGACATTAGCATTTTTCAGCAAGCATGGATTGTGAAGACTGGAGCAGAAAGCTGACTTTTTGGTAATTAATATTCTATCCTTTGAATGAAGTGCTTAGCACTGGAGTCAGGAACTTATGATAATGATCTTCTGAAAAAAAGTTAGAAAAATAAAAAATAAGCATTCTCATATTTTAAAATGTCCTAAAGGAAAAATTAATGTTCATGATCTTATTAAGAGACCTTGCCACTCATAAATATGTAATCACAAAATATTTAATTGTTTTTAGACATTGCTTTTGGTCTCAGTGAAATTATTTCTATAAATACAGTATTTGGAAAATTGATTGGTATCAAAAAACATATAACTACAATTATTTAAGAACTTTTTCTTTAAGAGAAGTGTAGGGGATTGGGTTGAAACATCAAGCCGTGGAACCCATTGATTAAGATCTGCTTTTGTACTAGCTGTCTAAAACCCATAAAATGACACACAAATCCTTCTTTTTTCCTCATATAATTTCCATCTAATACTTCTTTTTAATCCATCTCATTGTAGTTATAAACTCATATTCAGAGTTCTTAGTTCACCACATCAGAATCCTGTGTTTATTAGCAATGCAGGCAGCCTGTCATCACCTGTTGCAATTATGCTGATAAATCTTTGATGTTTTTGAGGTAGGATAAATCTTTTTCTGCTTCTCCCACAAATTAAATTAAAAACACCCATACAGAAATAAATAACTACAAGGCTTGCCTTGCTTTTTGTTGAAATCTAATATACATATATTTGCAAGCAGTTAATACCTTTGGTGCTAGGCATGGTGTCAGTTCCCACAGCTACAAGTGAAACAGAGGTCAGCACCTCTGTTTTTGATATGCAGTATACATATATAAAATTTCTATAAATGTAGAATAATTACCAAACCAATAAACCATTTTAATAACTCAAATTTTTTTCTGTAGCATACAGCAAAGAAGCATGAATAACTGTCTAATGAACAGACCCTCTGAAACCTCAAGATTCTCTTAGAATACTAGTAAACTACTGGAAGTGTCTTTAGAGTCAGCTGTGTAAGAGTGATGTGGATTTTCATGATAACATTTCAGTCTCTACAGTTTAACAAAGCATTTAATGTATTAAAGTTACTTATCACAAAATATTTTTATGCTGACAAGCCATTAAAATGTGATAACTACATAATATCACACTTTGAAATATTGCCTTTACTTCTGATTCACTCCTGTAAATGAACAGCACGACAAATTGTACAACCGTGACATGACACAAAGTACGTAGGAGTCTCTGGGGTGCATTTCCATTATTCATCAAAGATTTTGCACCTATTTCTTAGATTCACTGTAAATGACAGTAAAAGTATGTTGATCATGCTTAAAATGTTTGATCTTGATAATAAATTTAAAAAAATACATTTTTAAAAAGAAAATCAGAATTGTATTTATTTTTGTTAACATATTAATGCTCTCTCTAGGTTTCATCACCATTTTATTTTGAAAAGTAGAATAAAAAGCAAGGAAAACATTTGGAAGGATAAGGCTTAAGAAGTTCTCAGCTTTTTTAGTAAAAGAATAGACCTGATTTTGACAATTGGCAGAAAAGTAGTGCCATAAATATTCAAAATCTGCAGAGGTGAAAATGCTACTTGCAAAAACTAAAACTCAAAGAATATATTGCATCCAAGGAAATTCCTAGTTTTATTAAAAGGCACATTAAGTCTTGTATTGCTTGAAGTGTATAGGTGCTAGGTGTACTTTATCCACAAATATTTAACATACTAGGATAATAAAGTTTATGCAAAATTTGTTTTTGATGACCATAGGTAGTATAAATGCCAAACTGGACACCTATGTCAAAATGAAGGTACTAATGGTTGTAATTTAGTCATGTTTTACAAAGCCAAAGAAAAACCGGATTTCAGGCCACAAGTTTATTTGCGTATCTAAATCTCTTTACCAGCTTTTGTGACTCTCTAATAATTTTGTCTATGATTGCTACTAATTTTTGAAAAGAGATTTAATCTGCAAAACCAGTGATATAATTAAAGACAACAACTATTTAATGTATCCCTTTATGATAAATTAAGTCTTATATTCTCCATCATATTTTATAAGTAAAAAAATAGACTGAAAGGAATTCATAACATGTCCTGATTTTCCAAAGATCTTCTATTTAGGGTCTTAATGTCAAAATTAATTTCTATTAATTTCTATATAAAAATTAATTGCAAATGTCAGACTTTGAAGCTGTCCAGACACAAAATACTTGAAGATACAGAAGTACTTGGATTATAGAAATCAACTAAAGTGGCATATAAAGAGCTCTGCTGAGAAAATCTGCACAGAAGAGCTGTGTGTCTGGCATAATCAAATCAGATGTCTCCCTTTCCTTTAACATGGGATTTAGAAATCAGAAATGCAAGAAAATTAGCAAAGCATATGTATTTTTTTTTGTTAGACAAATTAAGACAATAGGCAGAAAAAGGGGGAAGAATGTCTCAGACAAAAATATTTACCATAGGAAATATAAATCCACCAAAAAAAAGTTTGTAAAGCTAAGTATTGTCAAAACAGGTCAGTATTGAAAATTATTTGTGTGAAATATTTGTAATATTTAGAAACCTTACCTATTAAGTCCAACAAACATTCAATAAAATTCTATTAATTAATGTTAAAGTATTGTTTTAAACAGCCTTGTTTTATTATGCTTCTAAACCTCATCTAGCTTCTTTCTAAAGGAAGGGGTTATGAAGCAGTCATTTCCATTCTTCCTCCATCTCATTCTGCCTCTTTCAGAACAAGCCAGTCGGTTCATTCATTTCCCTTTAAATTTTCCTATCCCCAAAAAACCCCAAAATTTTTAGTTAGTACTACCCAAGAAGCTATGGTGGAGCTGTTGGCTAAACCTCCTTGTAATTTCTGATTTTTTTTTCCTTCATTGGTAATCAAACACTGAGACAAAGTGGAGGAAGAAGCACAGCTCTCAAAAGGGTTAATTCCTAACTAGAGGAAGTTGCCAGAGTATGCTAATGGTCTTTGTTAGCAAGAGCAGAATCAGAAATAAAGTTTTCTTCACACTGCCTGCCTGATTCAAATCTTTCTTCCACATTGTCCAACTCCCCAGGCACATTGTCCTTTCCCTTACTGCAATAATTATAGTGGCTCTAAATGTTCTGCTACAAATGAAGAATTTGTCAAAATTACATTTACTATTACAAGTAAATTTTGGTACTCATCCAAAATATTTTTTCCTGCAGTCTAGAAAACTCTCTATGGCTTGTGTAAACCTACTTCATCTAACTTGAAATTAACTTGTTCTGCCTTTGATAACAGCTCTGCAGTCTGTGATGAAAAAATTTGCAAAATAAATCTGAGATTTTGTGGCTGTTTAGTTTGTGATAAGGTCCATTCTATGGTGTCTCTGCTGCTATCACCACCATTAGTAGTTACTGTACATTACTGAGTACATCTCCCAGAACTGCAGGTCTTTAGACTACTGAAAAGACAAACCCTCCATCAGCATTTGTGCAGAGAAAGCATACAGCTGGACGGGCATAATTGCTCAGGGAAAACAAACATCCAAAAAGCATTCCCCAACTCATAGTGTTTTTAGCAAGTACTCTTCACAGTGTCTTCATTAAATGTTGTGTCATTACAAGGTTTAAGTTAGCTAGAACTTCACTAATAAGCTGTGCTGATTCTTCATGTAACAGTTCACATTACATAACTAAACTGTTTTTTATTAAGCTAATAATAGATATAAGTGGACAAATTGACACAGGTTGAAATAAACATGAAGAAGTAGTGAAAGAAAATTTCACAGGCTGAGATACAATGTTGAGTGATCACGGGATTCAGCTTTCTGATCTGAGTATCTGCAGAGACAGGTATTGTTCCCCAGGTAGTTTGGGGCTTCAGTCCCAAGTGGCTAAAACACATGAGGAAGGAATCCAGGCTGAAAAGTTGGATGGCTCTTATTCATTAAAACCAGGTGGAGAAAGGGGGTAAGGAAACCCCTCAGAAAACATCATCAGTCACTTCATCACTTGCAAACTACCTAAGGGAATATGAAATGCACCTGAAAATCAGTGATGCACAGAAAGGATGGGTGAATAAGTTTTTGGCCTTTCTTTTAAGAATATTCTGCAGGAGGGTATGGGGTGGAGTGATGTTTCCCCAGTTTTGATTTCTTATCCCTCTTACAACATTATTGTTGCCACAAATAACTTATAGAGAACTTCATCTAGCATAAGGCATAGTTTAGGGTGACATACACTAATTGCAGAAGCAAAAGATCTAGGGAAGAAAATAAGTCTGTGTTTCAGCTCTCACACTCTGACCTGAGCTTTCCTTTTAATTTGAACTGATTTGTCAGTCTTCAGAGCCCTCCTCCATTTGCATGGATGAGTTTTTTTGAAACATGCTAACTGCACAGCTGTCAGTCTGCTTTATTAACTCAGCCACAGTACTATCTCCATCAAGAGCCTCTTGCAGCTTAAAATATTTCCCCCTCCCTATTGTATTTTTAATTTCTTCACCACAAGAGTTGACTGCCTATCTTCTCCCGGCATTAACTCATTAGCCTCAATCTTGGATTATCCCCAAATGTTTATAACTTATTTTCCTTTCTCCCCAGTATTTCTTAAAGCCTCCTGGTGCAGCTAGAGCTTTGCCATCTGCCATCTTCCTGACATTGCAGTAGCAACAACTACTCTGAGTGATGTTTTCTGAACCATGATGAAAAGTGTGTCTGTGTTCCAATTTCTCACCATGCTGCTCTAACATCCTGCATTTTTTTCTTCTGATCTGATCTATTGCTGCCTGTCTTCAGTCACTAAATGTGGTATCTTTCAGGTGAGACACACTTTAAGTGTACTTATATCATTGTCCCTTCTCCACTAATTCCACCCATCTTCCTTTTCCCCCAGCAGTGACTAATTACTCACTTCATTTCTACCTGCTGTTTCCATTCTCCATGGTTTATTTATAATGTTTCTTCCTATGTCTAGAATCAAATAGCTTACTCTAGACCGTTGTTTATTAGCATCTTGTAATAAAGAAGTCACATTTATACCTTTTTCTGAACATTAACATTGCTTTAGAGTTGTGGAAGAAGGAGGTCTATGACTCAGCAGCTGTGAAGACTTATTAAATGTCTCTACATCAGCATAGAAAGAGCTTCTGCTCTGTACCAACTTTTGGTAAAAAATTCAGAGAAATATGATGGCAATGGGTGACAACTTTATATAATGTTATTGTAGGAAGTTTCAAAATCATTGTGTCCTCCTTGGTAATTAAAGCCTGTGATTTGTTACATCTCAGGAAGGAAGAGATAAAGTTGTATTTTTACTCATCTTCCTGCTGGAGCCTGAGCTTCATTGCCAAATGACTTGAATTTTTTGAATATTACAGTTAAGGAGAGGACAACAGACTGGACAACAGCTTCAGATTAAGAACTTCAAATAGTCTGCCCAGATTAACGTTAATTGCTACACCAATTTGTTTTCAGCACGTAAAGTCTTGGATTTTCTTTCTTTCTTCCTCAGGAGGAGTCTCTGTGGTCTCATAACATGATTGACTCTTCTTCACTGGACAATGCTTTGTTTCCCTTTTCCATTCTAAATCACTCATTGAAAAGGCAACATCTTTGAGATCTCCAGTCCTCATTCAAACTCTGACTAAATTACACTCATTTGAAATACTGCTTCCCTAAAGGCAGAATAATTGAGTACAAGCACATTCTTGTTCTTAAAGCTGAGGTAATGCACTATTGTATCAGGGTTCTCGGCACACATTGGGGTCACCAAATGTGGCAGGTGCAGGGAAGACCCAAGGAACGAGGCAGACACAGCAGGTCAAGGGAAGCTTCTACTTCTTTATTCTGTAAATCTGACACCATATATACATTTTTACAAAAGGCCAGAGATTGGCTACAGAGGTTGCCACCTCTTGACCTGGATGGTGAACATCACTGTCCATCACTTGACCTGGATGGTGAACATCACCGTCCATCACATTTCTCCACCCATAGCAGAAAAATGTAAACAATAGATCAATGCTAAAAATACATATTGTTCTTGTGAAGCTGCGTGAGAAACTCCAGTTCAAGAGTATAAACAACAAAAAGGGCTTTTGCATCAGAGCGACACACTATAGCACTGGAATTAAAGAAATATCCATTTTTCCATTTTTTTACCAGAAATTATCAAAATTTCCAAATCAACTGTTCTGGGAGAACAAAATTGTTGATTCAAAATACTACTACTACTGCTACTACTATTAATAATAATGATGAAGAAGAATTTTAGTATTAGCAGTAATAATAGTAATAATTATACTGTCTAAACTCTAGTTGTGTTTTCTAAATGTTCTAAACTGATATAAGCTTTATTTTTTGTATAATGATTATTGCATTTTGACAATCATTATAATTTTTGACATCAGTATCAGGGAATTTACCCCTTCCATTCTTCTGGCTCAACCAAAATTTCTTAAAGCTAGAACAGACTTTGACATGGAAGATAATCTCATTTGACAAACTCCAGTCTTCATAATTAAAATTCTAGAAAATTTATTACATCAGAAAAATCCTACATGGAATAATGGATCACATGGAAGTTACCTCAGAACCAGGAAGTTCCGATCACACAATTGTCAGAGGTTGGGGGAAAGGTCAAGAGACATTTGCTATAGTGCTGGCTTTCTTCTTGCTGCTCTCTCTAGGCACCTGCTCTTGAACATTGTTAGAGACAAATATGCTGAGCTACTAATCAAGAGTCTAACCAATGTAACTGCTCTAGTGTTCCTCAAAACTTTCACCACTCTTTTTCAAAACAACCCACATCTTGGCATTATAATGAGTTACTGTTATTTCCCAAGAGTTAGTTCAGGTATCATGTCCTTTCATGCGAGGCAAGTCAGAAGTGAGCCATAGCAGATTTCGTGCCTTTTTGCTCTGATTTCTACTTTACGCCACTCTGCTGATTAACAGAAGCAGTAAACTACTGAATTAGGAGCAGTGTATAAAGGTATTTGTTTTCCCCATTACATTATTGTTAAAAAAACGAAACGAAAAAAGCTCCCAAAACTAATGAGATGTCTTCTGAATAAGAAGACAGAACTGTTAATTTTTCAGGAATAACAGGGAGTGATTTTTAGGAAGGCATTACTGACTTTTACTTGTTAAATGATACTAGAATTTAAAACCAAACCAGCATCTCCAATCAAGAGTCTATGGCCTCTGTTTTGGCAGCTCTCTCCTCATCTCTATTTTTATACACTGTAACACGGTAAAGGTAGTTGTATGCCAAATAAATTATGATATATACAAGGAAAGCTTTTTTGTTTGCCTGTTTGTTTGTTTTCCCTTTCTGGAGTCATGGCATCTTGCATCCACCTTTTAGTTTCTGCAGAATCTTTTTTCTGTATTTTTCCACTTAATGAGAAAATTTATATCTCAAGAGTACCAAAACTAAGTTAAAGACCCTTGATTTCAGCACATTCAGGTCAATATCTTTTTGTTCCCTCTGCCATTTTAATCAGAGAGAAAAGCACCTCACTTTCAGTACCAGAGAAGAGGCAACATCACCGAGTGGCATTTTAATTCAGTCTTTCTCCTGTTTATATCGTGATGAAGAACTTGCCTCTCCAGTTTTAAGATCATCTCCTTAGTGAAGAATCTTTCCTATGCAAATTTGCTTCTCTTTTCTTGCTGAAATGGACAGAAGGAAAATTTAATATATGTGGCCAAGCGTAGAAAGGGAAATGATTTTTCTATAACAAAAGCACTCATTTTCACAGAAATTTTGCAGTGTATGATCCAACTAGTTAAATATTAAGTGTGTGATCACTTACAATTCTCCCTTACTTACTTACTCCCTTACTGATAAAGAGATAAAATGGAAAACAGAGAATGGGAAAACAGTATGTTTTAACTGTCAAACTCACCCTTACTGCAATGAGGTGATCATGCAAGAATATAAGAATAAAGCATTTCCACAGCATAACAATATGATTTATATTGTGACTTAAAGGGTCTCTTTATAACTGGTTGAAAATTAAAAATATGTCATATCTTAGAAGTTATAAAATGGCACATGCCACACAAAAAAATCCAGTCTCATTATTTTTCAGGGAATAAGAACAAATATCTTCCAGTATTGTCCAGTAATAACCAAAAGTTCTAAAATCTAAATCTGGTACTACAATTCAAAAATGTGGCTAGACATGAATTCTGAGGGATTACACTATTTAAAAGTTGCACAGTTGTTTCACAAAATAATATTATCACTCCTCCTTCCTCTCTCACCATTTCCAACAATTTTGCCAAGTACCTATAAAACTGAATATAATGCTTTTGGATATGAAATTCTGTCTTCATTTGTTTCCTAATTAATAGCATTCACAGGAAATGGCTCTTAAAAATGCCCTTTATTTTAAAATATATTTACAAATAAAGTTTCTAATGTGTATTAGAAACTAAAGTGTATTAAACTGAAGGATACAAGGAAAGGGTACTACATTTAAATAGATTTATAATGATTAAATTATTTATGTAAATACACCTCAGTTAAGCTACTATATGAAGCATATCCACATCAAATTTTTAGCTTCCTTTTTGGAGTGAAAATTCTGAAAATAAAAAATATGCATGTTAGTACTTGGATTATGCATTTAAAGAAAGAAATGTTCATTTGGATTTTTCATTTACATACTAAACAGTAAAATATTTTTATACCATCAGTTCTAGAAAAAAAATCTACCCAAGTTATCACAGGCAATAGAAATCCAACCAAAAAATTTTACTGATGCAACCACACTTGAATGTCTATTTTAATTTAGCAAACAACTTGGAAAATTCAACCCACTTTTAACGTTTTGGTTTTTTTGTTAATAAATGATATCAAGGTAATTAATTTTAAGATAAAAAATATCAATTCCTCTCAAGAAATCCAATTCAAAAGCAAAGCCTTTCTTGTATAAAAGGCTTCAGAGAAAAGAAGTCTTATCTTCTTCAATAGTTTACTAGCCTCCTAAAATGCATCTCATTAGGGTTAGTCTGATGGAGTGAGAAGTCTTACTCAGAGTCTTTTCTCTGAAATGACAGAAGTAAAGAAATTTGAAATATTTATGCCTGCTCTTATAGTTAGGGTACTTTAACACACTGCTTTCTCAGGACCTTTTTTAAAGGTCCCCTCCTTACAGAAAGATTGACAAGGGAAATGTTACACAGAAATGCAACAATAGCCAACACTAACCATTTTTAGAAAAATAATTATTTCAATTAAAATTTAAAAAATTTAATTTATTTAAAGCAGGTTTTATAGATCTGCAGTTTTAAATGTGGAAACATATTCAATTTCAATAAAGCAAGTTATTCAGATGTTAAGCAGCCAAATATTTTTCCATCTTTGTATTATTGCATTACTGTTGGCTGTGAAACCTGTCTGTTTCCCTGTCTGTACCACTGGGTTACATCCAGAGTCTACAGGGCTCTTCCTCATTTCTGGTGTTGAGGTGGAGCTGCCCTGCTGACCAGGGCACAGCCACACATTACTGCCACCTCTTGCTGAGACTGCTGCTGCCAAAGAGACTATGGAGGAGGACATGGTGTATTCCAGCATACTCTGCTCTCCCATTTGTATATGTCCATGCTCAAGTTAGGAATGTTTCAGTTGGGTTTATTTTCTGGTTGCCAAAGGTTTAGGAGAAATCCAGCTAGCATAGGACAGGCAACGCTGTTTTAGCTAGGCTGTCTCCAGGTCCTGAGCGACATTTTTTGTAGCTTGCCCAGGTGTCTTTGTGCTTCAACGAGAGGTAGAAAAATTTTACACAGGATAAAAGTAAACACAGTGAAGCAACTAGAGTTTTCCATTGGTGGTTTGCCTTGAACTGCCTCTGTTTAACAGATTTCTGTAGTGGAATGATATCAGAGTATCAAACATTCTGGGTCATACGCTACAGAAACCACAGGGCAGGGGTCTAAGCTGATCTAAGATCAAATTCTGTGTGTTCAGTGTTCTCATTGTCAGAAGAGTATTGATGCAGATATATTTGGGCAAACATATTTCTGTATCACATTAATCCACTACTCCATAGGCTGTTTTCCTATTGCAGATAATTTTACAGTTGCCACATAGGAGTGACAAATGGGTTTATGGAGGTTTTTTTACATCTGCCAACCAAAAGATATTTACTACTCCTGTTTCTCTAAAATAAATCATGTAGCTCACAGTTAAAATGAGTTTAAAAAATGCTGGGAACGTTTGTGAATTTCCTGTCTGTTGCAGCAGTTGTCTGACTCTATCTCCTTTGTCATTTGTTATAAAAACTGTGGAAAGACCTTGAAAGGTGAGATGGGCTTGAGGCGTGGGAATATTTTCTTGTTTGTTGATTTGTTTGTTTAAAGAGTGATGGTATATTTGACACTTATATAATCTTTATTAATGGTGGGTGTGCTAAACACAAATTGTATCCAGAAAAACTATGTAATGTTTTCTTCATTCATCATTATGACAACGTTCATCACAAATCAAAAACTTAAGTTTTTGTTGCCTGTGTACCTTTATCTAGACTAAATTTCAATTTAATCACTTTAGTAACTTTCTTCACTTGGATTATTTCCAGGAATGATTATTATTGACTAGTGTGGAAGTCACAGCTTTGTGTCGCTGATGAAATGAACCATTTGACTGGGATGCTTTGTGGTATTAATGGTTCAATTTATGCTGCTTCTTCAATGTACTTAGCAGTTCATGTTTTTTATTTTTAAAGGAAATTAACATATCAGGTACTTTGCCTGGGTATATTGTGACAGGACACTGACCTCTGTAAGAATGCAGTAACAGTTCAAATATTTTGAAATACTGTAATTTTATTCCATTACTGGGCATTAAAAACTGATATTAATTTGCTAACTGCAAGTACCTGTTCATGTTTGCTTAGATCTTTTGTATACTGAAATTAACACCAGTCAAGAGGAAACTAAATTTTAAAACCAGGCATAATAAATTTTCAGGTTTTTTGAAGGTTTCTTGTGTGTTGTTGTGTTTAAATATTCGGTATTAAAATTAAATGGGTAATAGTGTACTTTTCAAAGCTGCAAATAAAGTTAAATCCAGAAAAATAAATAAATACAAGATTAAATCACTTGAAGACGCTTATTTTAGTCTTTTGATTGAATTCGCTAGTGTGAAGACCTGTATTCTGCTCTCTTTAACTTCCTTTTTCTTAAATAATAATTTTTGCAAATCTTTCAAAAAGGTGTAAAATACACTTTTGTAAACTACTCCCTTTCTTTATGTTTCCATTTCCCAGGCTGTAAAAAGATATGTGACATCGTTAAGAAGTTGTGTTCAGAAGAAACAATAAAATTTTTAAGTGTCAGAGATTTTTACATATTATAAATGAAGTCATAAATATTAACACTTAATATGGGAATTTTAGTTTTGTAGAAGCATGCAATGAGTCATGCCACAAAGACTTCCAATGGTCAAGACAAAACCAATGAAAAACGAAGAAATTTTGTGTGAAACTGTGAGCATCTAAATTATTATACTAAACATATCACTGAAAAAAAAAAGTATGTTTTCCCAAAATACTTTAAAATGGTAATTTCATCATCAGAGCTATGTCTTGATCTGTGAAACAAAGCTGAATTTAATATTGTAGGATAAATTTTGCCGTTGTTTTTACATTTTGCTCAGTAGTACACGATACAAACAAATCAGGTCCTTTAAATATCAATACACAGTACAATATGAAGAATATCTCAGATGTACTGTTAAATTTAGGATAGAATTACCAAAAAAGATACTCTAGTATTTACTTCCTTGTCTTGCCATGAAGCATTGGCTTAGAGTGTTAATATTAAACTAAAACAATGGCTTAAGATTCAGTTTGGCACTTCCTACTTCTCCAAAAGTTAGTGATAAAATGAATTTCAAATGGTTATTGAAAAATATGGGAAAATTTTATTAAGATGAATTTTTTACTAATGTGTTTAACTGCAACAATATTCCCAATGAACTTCTTATTTACATCCAATTAAGGGTATTCCTTGACAGCTGACTGTACCTTGGGGGCAGGAAAATTTGAAATCGTTGTGTATCAGCATTAGCTCTGAGGAGAGTGACTTCACCACAGTTGCTGGTTCAGCAGAAAGACATCTTCTACATCCCTTGTTTGACAGCTCCTATGAAGCTGATCAGCTACAAGGAACCACCAAGCTGCCTCTTTTGCAAGGATTTGAAGAGAGCCTAGCCACAGCACCTTCACTCCACTTTGTTTACATCCTACTTTACCATGTGCCTATGTGGGAAATTGGGAATGCTGACTGGATTTCATCCCAGGAGTAGCAACCATATTTCTACCTGTAATTTCCATACTGTTAGAATTATATGTCTCCATACTGTGTCTATACATTTCCACTCTGTTTTTTCTCCCCTTAGCATTCATTCTGTGGGGAAAGTTGGGCATGTTGACTACCATTTTTTTCTGTTAAAATGTAATATTCCATTTTTAATTGTCTTCTCAGTCTTTTTTTCCACATAATGATACTTATTTGTGAATGTTAGGTGGAAAAAAAGTGCAAAGAAAAAAGATGGAGGCAAACAAATGGATATGCTAAGTTAATGCTATGAGTGAATGAATGTCAGAAAGGACAAATAGTCCATTAATTGCTTAAATATAAAGCTCAGTTCTTACAATTGCATTTTAATTAATATCCTGTGGAAGAAACAATGTCTTTTGAACATTTTTATACTAATTTATTTCCAATTTGCAATTTTTAAAATACGAACGTTTTACTCTTATGTGTAAACATAGTGATGGGACTTTACGTATTTTGCAGGTAATGCAGGAAAACCATAGACCTGCTATGACAAGACAAGCTACCAGAAGGATATCCTAGGCAGAAAAACTACTCTCACAAATATTTAGTTGTGCTATGCACCTGCTCAAGATTAATGGCAGCTTGGGTCATCAACAGAGCACTTTTCAATAGAGTTGCTTCAAGATACAGATAAATAAGAAAAAAGTGAATTTGCTTCATTATATCTGTTGTCTCCTTTCCCCCTCCAACCCTTTTTTTTTTCTTTTTTTTTCTTTTTTTTTTTTTTCTTTTCTCTTTTCTTTTTTCCTGATAGTAGATGAGCAGTTTCTCTGCTGTCTAAGATTTATGTGAATTGATGTTTAGGAAGTTAATACTAGTCTACTCTACATGAAATTTCTTTATGAAATGTCTATTTCTGAACTATATTGTATTGGTTTTGTACCTAACACGGGTATCTTTCTGATTTAAAAACAGGTGAACATATGAATTTTTTGATTTATCCTTCTAGTTATTAAATGTCAGATGTAGAGCAAAAGCAGTACTGAAGTAGGCTAAATAGAACTGGAAGTTCAAGAAACATATTTTCTGCAGCAGTAGCTTGTTCTCCACACGTAAAATGATCCCTCACTACCTATCCTAAATCTAGCAAGTTACACAAACTCTAAATAAAATCCAGCTCTTTCCCCTTTGTTTTTCATTGTACCAATATGATGAAGTCCATAGAATACCCAAATCCACAGTACCATTTCCATAGTGTGAAGATTTAGCAACAGATTTCGGAAAGGGTTGTGAAACAACTGCAAAGAAAAAGGAAAGCTATATGATCCTATTTTCTCAGAAGACTATCACTGCACAGGACAGACCTCTTTAGCCATCAGAGAAGCACAGAAGTTAATTGTATTGTCAATATCTAGGTGCAAAACCACATAGTCAAGATAGTGAAGTTCCTGCAAGACATATGTGCTACTGTGCCTGTTTCTCAAGCCCGGCTAGCCTTGGCACCAGTAACGCTCCAGTGGGACCTTTTTGCTCAGCGGCATCTGCATGGCGAAGGCAGGAGGATAAAAGGAGGGACGCTGGAGGTGTTGGGTCACAACAAGTTTATTGGTACTCCTGCATGGAGCCCTCACCTCGGGAGTCAGCATGTCCAGAGACCCTGACTGACCCTCGAGTGGGACCTTTTAACCGGGGGTGTAACACAGGGGGGCTTTCAACCAAGGACCAATAAGGTTTAACAGGGAGGTGGCTCATATCATAAACAAACATACAAAACAACCATACACTGAACATTAGAAAGTGACAATCAGGATTCTGCCCAATCAATTGACACCTCTCTCAGAATCTTCCAGAAGTGGGGAGAGACCCCCAAAACGATGGACAAGAACAGGAGGCTACTTGCCAAGTGATGGGCAGTTAACTGTCTCTGGGGGAGGGAAACTTAGGGAGAATACAGAACCAACCACAGAATTGTCACTGGGGAGAAAACAGGGATAAACCAGAAGTGGGTAACAGAAAGGGTACAAGGAACAAACCATTTTACAAAAGAACATTAACTTACGAATTAAACTTAAAATTGAAAAATGCACTCCCACACATATGAAATGCATTTTTCAAAGCAGAAATGCATGCATGAAGAAAAATGAAAATTATTAGCTTACCTGATCTAAAAATATTAACAGCGTTCCAGTAAACTAAAATCTAATGATTTGGATGTTTCAGGATAGAATCAGTCCAAGATTTCAAAAAATAAACCAGTACATCTTGGGGAGTTTTGGTACTTCCAGTTGAATGCAGATCACCATTACTGAAGGACAGGTCATTTCTGCTGCCAGATTTCATGGTCAAGATCTCAAAAGAGGAAACACAAAAATGTAATGGGAATACAATTTCCACAGAACAAAAGCACACAACAGACATCCTCGGATACAGTCCTAAATGGCCATTTAGTAATTACCTACATCCATCTGAGAAGCCAGCTGATCTAAGAAATGTCAAGAAAGAGATTACATCCTTCATTCTTTAGTGATATCACAGATAAATATCATTAACATCATTAAGAAAGATGCATTTATTAAAAGAGGTTGTGGTAAAGTGAATGTGGACTAACTTAATGGCAGCCACAAGAGACCTTTCATTGCATTTCAGTTTTCCCCTTGCTCACATCAAGTACAAAGGTTTATTCTGCTGTTTGATACCTCTCAGTAGGAGGTTGCACTGTGCTCCAGGTTTCAGGGAGTCAGACTACAAAGGTAAATAATGAAAGAAAATAGCAGACAAGTTTTCCAGAATTTTGCATTACAAGGAAACTAATTGCAAATACATAAATTTTATGTCAACAAGCCAACAAGCTTTTGTGAGTCTTTCATTATGTACTGTGATATTTTCCAACTATATTTTAGGTACATATTACTTTTTACACAGATACTTTAAAGTTATAAAAAAGTCTCAAGGTAAAAACTCTCAGAGTAAAAAACAATTCTTTCCTCCCTGAGGGTTCTAGTACATAGCTACCATGTTAATGGCATGTTACGAAACTAACACAACTTTAATTTTTAAATTTGATTCCTTCACGTTGTTACTTTTCTTGTTCAAGTTGCTCAGAGATTTTTTTTTTGCTAGTGCTGTATTCTGTATTCAAATCAGGAGCATAAGCTCTTCACAACACAACAGAGCTGCATAGATGAAAAGTTCCATAATATTGGCCACAGCCATGACTAGCAAATTGTCAGAGAAATTGGATCAGACAGCTTTCAAGTGACCTTGTTTCCAAACAAAGTAGAAAATACTAAGAAAAATAAGAAAATAAGAAAAAGGAAAATAGTTAAATGTCAGTTTCTCAGTTTTAGGGAACATAGAGTCTGCTGCATATCTTCTTGTTTTAATTGTTTTCTGCACATAGTGTTTAGATCTCAGAGATGAAGTCTAAGTTTATACGTGTTCAGTATATTTCTCCTCCCCCATGGAGGAGATAAATTCAGGGATAAATTAGGGTTTTGGTCAGCCTCAAAGGGAAACTTTTGTCTACTTTAATTATCAACACAGGGAATATATCTCACTCTGATCATAACCAAGGAAAGACTTTTTTATATCCCACTAGCAAAGAATTCTGGCACATTGCAGTAAGAAGTGTTAAAACCCCAACTTTTCTGTGCTCACATAACTGCCTTCCCAGGTGCCAGCATCAGACCTTCTGCTCTTTGGCACTCCAGTCATCAATATGTGCCTGCCCCCGTAATGGGGTTATGACAAAGTACACAGAGAGCTCAGCAGGCTTCTCTTACGTACACCACTACATTGTAGTTGCAACCAAGAGTCCAATACTGAATTGTCATAAACTGGCCCACCTACACCTAAAAAGAAAGTCTCCAAATAACTGAAGTCCCTCCATTTCGTAAGTGAGAGATCCCTTCCATGATGCAGTGATGACACAAAGAATCTAGCAATTAGTATTTAGTAGGTCTTGTTTTGTCTTTGATAAACCTATTTAGCACTTTTCCAAGAGGAATCTTTGTGGGAGTGCATTTTTCAATTTTAAGTTTAATTCGTAAGTTAATGTTCTTTTGTAAAATGGTTTGTTCCTTGTACCCTTTCTGTTACCCACTTCTGGTTTATCCCTGTTTTCTCCCCAGTGACAATTCTGTGGTTGGTTCTGTATTCTCCCTAAGTTTCCCTCCCCCAGAGACAGTTAACTGCCCATCACTTGGCAAGTAGCCTCCTGTTCTTGTCCATCGTTTTGGGGGTCTCTCCCCACTTCTGGAAGATTCTGAGAGAGGTGTCAATTGATTGGGCAGAATCCTGATTGTCACTTTCTAATGTTCAGTGTATGGTTGTTTTGTATGTTTGTTTATGATATGAGCCACCTCCCTGTTAAACCTTATTGGTCCTTGGTTGAAAGCCCCCCTGTGTTACACCCCCGGTTAAAAGGTCCCACTCGAGGGTCAGTCAGGGTCTCTGGACATGCTGACTCCCGAGGTGAGGGCTCCATGCAGGAGTTCCAGTAAACTTGTGTGACCCAACACCTCCAGCGTCCCCCCTTTTATCCTCCTGCCTTCGCCATGCAGATGCCGCTGAGCAAAAAGGTCCCACTGGAGTGTTACTGGTGCTAAGGGTAGCTGGGCTTGAGAAACAGGCACAGTAACAAATCTTGTCTAAATGTCTTGACAAGTACACAGATATCAAACAATATGTAGATTGACATTAAAGGCAACATCCTACTGCAAAGATGCAGATTGCTTGTCAGAAGTTTATTTTTTACAAACTTTAACACTTCTTAAAACGTGACTGTTGAGAACAAGATATTAAACTTTAGCAAGACAAATCAGAAGGTGGAAGTGACTTTTAATGATACAAGTACATTTTCAACATACAAGAATTATGGCACTCATAAAGTATGTTCATAAGAAAATACCTTTATATAATGGACCTTTAGATCTTAGTGTTGTGACCATCATCCATCATACCATGGTTCAATGTGCTATTGGAATACCAACACTGTCCTCTTGAGGACCCACCTCCCTTCCCCCGGGGGCTGGAATCATATTCAGGGCTTAAATAACTCCCAAATGTCTTTGATTTTAAGGTGTTTATCAGGTTACATTTAAGCTATTAATGTTCTTTTCACTATACAGGTGAAAAGTTATCATTTTAATTTGTAAAGGAATGATACGCATGTGTTTTGTATTTTTTTATATCATTTTTACTTAAAAAAACAAACAAGCAAACCCTATAAATAATTGTACTAGGTGTTACATGCTTATGAGTTATTTAGAGAGGGAAATCCATGACAGATCAATGTGACTAACTAGCATGAGTCCAGCAATCAAAAATAGATGTTTAGGCACTGAAAAGGTGAGCACTAAGTATTTTCTATTTAGCTTTCTTTATAATTGGCATAAGAGGAGGGAAGAAGTACTCTGGCACCCCAATCTAGAAGTCTGATCCCTAAAGGTGTTAAATTAGAGAGAGATACAGGAGCTTAGATTTGAGAAAATTTGTTGGAGTAAAAGCTGGAACAAAAATACACAAATATTGTTGACATCCCATATGACATTTCTAAACAGGGTTTAATTCTGTCTGCATTTATCAAGAAATAATTTTTTAAAAGCAGTTTAATAATATTGAAACAATTTTCCTATTTTCCCTTATCCATAGCTGTGCAGGCAAGTCTTAATTACATAACAAAAGTAGATTTTTTTTTTAAATAGCTTTCTTTCTGTGAAACAGAAAGCCATGAAAATGGCTGTTCCTTTTTGAAGGGAAGAGAACAAAATATTGAAGCAAGGCTTTAAGTAGCTCATGAGCTTTTTAAAAACCATTGCTATAAATCTAAAATACTATGCCATTTTCTAGTTTATTAGAGTATTTTTAGATTCATCAGATAGATTCTTTGGATTCATTTTAATGGATCTCCTTCATAAATACATCTTATTAGTAAATGCATTTTACTATGATCTGAAGGTGTCCTGTGCACAAGGATGCTGGGTTAGGCTGTACACCTCAACAATCTTTCACTAGCTGTTAAAATAATACTGTGTTTATGTAGTTTGTGGCTTTCTATGCCTTTAAAAAAACCCCAAAAATTCAAAATTCATATTTCATTCTTTGCAGAAGTAAAGGACTTTTATTACAGCCCAGTGAATGTTTTTTGCCTTTGTGTCCCTTTAATTTCCTTTTTCCTCATTTTAGTTCCCAGTATTTTTATTATTGCTCTGCCCATATCCCTTTGATAGCATAAAGTTAAAATGTTTCTAAAATAATGGAAACTGGATACAATAGATTCATGGGAGGTGGAAAAAAGGCAGGGCCTGGATAGGCCTGGGAAGAGAACCAAAACTACGCAGGCCCTAAAAACAAAGGCTAGATTTTGTCTTTACTAGATCTTCTCTACATGAGATCTGCACCTGCATAATCATCATATGATCAGTGATATGATTGTTAATTGTAATGATTGTTTGGTGATGTAATACGATTATTATCTTAAACAAGAATCATGAGAAATTATATTTGGGGGGCTTGATGGAAACTACAAGGATTCATGCTTGGGTAAGATGAATGTGTACAATAGAACAATATGAGTTTAATAATTAATATGTAGTTATATAAAGAAAGGGTATAAAAACATGTCCGTTTCAAATCCATGTCGGAGTCAGATTTGGGTTTGTATCCTGTACCCCTGACTCCCACAGGTCTTCAATAAAAGCACCTGCATATAATCATTCTGTGATTATGTGTTTCAATGCTAACACCTTCACCTATTGTGTCCAAAATCTGTTTCCCTCATTTAAAAGTACATTTCCACTCTTCTCTATCTTTTCTGAACAAAAGATATCTTTTCTGGACAAACAAGCTTCAGTTTCTCGAGAGGATGTGCAAAACCTTTTTTGTAACTGAAGAAAATAAAACATTAAAAAAGCTGTGCTTAATGACTCTGTAAAAGTATCCTGTAAAAGTATCAGAAGCAGGTCATGGTTGCCTAGTATGGTAATATTTTAAAAAGCCCCAACCAAATGAACAAACCAACCAAAACCAAAACCAAAACCAAAACCAAAACCAAAACCAAAACCAGCTGAAAGTATACAAATAAAAAATCAGTCTGTTAGAGTTTTCAGATTTTTTGAGGAGTGGTTTTTTTTTATTTCACTTTAAATAAAATTTTATTTTATTTTATTTTTTATTTTACTTTAAAAAGATGACTTCAGAAATGACATTTTCAACATCAATCTGGATCAAGAGACTGTCTCAAAATTAATATGAACCTATATGTGAATTGCTAAATTGAGAGAAATGCTCCCAGAGTAATCCAAATGGGCTCACTTTTAAATGAAGCAGTATAGGTATAAAGACAGGTTAATAGATTGGGTGTAAGTGTATTCTTAGTTCCTGCTTTATTTTAAAATCTCCATTACCATGCACTGTTGACTCAGGCTGTGTATTTGATATTAAACTGACAAAACCCTTAACTATACATTTCAAAATCTGGATGGTGATGTTCTAATAAGACTGACACTGTAAACCTGTCTCTGATAGTCCACAAATGGCATTGTGGTATTTATTATTATAGAAAAACCAAAACTTATTCATTTTTTTCTCAGACTTAAAAACCATGTAAGTATATAGAATATTTTTTTATCATGTTTACCTCAGTAGTTTAATAAGAAAACAGACAAAATGTTCAACAAATAGAAGCATGGTTAAATTACGAAGTAGTACTCTGAGAATTACTTCGAAGTAAGGATTTAAGAATATAGCTCCTATACACATCTAACCTCAATACTGCATTTCTTACTGTGCTGGAAATTAGAAATAAATTGAGAGCAAAGTGGTGTCTGTTGTTAACTCATCTGTCTGCATCATTATAGCATTATGAAGGATTTAACTTTCAGTTAACTTGTTGCTGAGATATCACCACTTTCATTTTCAGCTTGGATTTTTCATACTCACTTGACAATGCATGCAAATCAATTTCACTGGCTGCCAAGCCTTTCATGTGGAATTCATTGTCATTTTGCACACGTCTTTCAAAAGACAGAAGGTGGAGGAAAGGCAAATTAAGACAAAAGAAATAATTACATATTTCTTCACATAAAGTCCTCACAACCTCTCCAACAGATCTGTAAAAAATTAGGAATAAAAAGTGAATATATCAATAATTTTTAGCTTTACAGGCTCTTAGAAAGTAAGGGTATCAGTTTATGGCCTTAAAATATCCTCTAGCCCCAGGACACTGGTGGAAGACAAGTTAGTAAAAGTCTGAACCACCTCAAACAATATAAACACTCCAAATTCCTTCAAGTACAAAGACATAATCTAAAACACATTCAGATTTCAGCCGCTTTGCAAATTATTTCCAAAACAATAAATTGAACACTGGATTTATGTGCTCAGTATGGATTTTTTAAAATTATCTGACTTTATATGGTTATGACTTAAAGAAGGAAAATTTGCAAAACTGCAAGACCTGTGTCATAAAAAAAATACAGTTTAGCATAATCTTTACTGTCTCCTTGTTAAAGCTGCATCCTTAACTGCAAATGTTTGCTTACTATTAAAAAAAAACTACTTCAAAATGAGTATACTTCATGAAGTCTGTATTTAATGCAATCCTGATTCACAAACAATGTATATTCAATAAATATGTATGTTATCCAAGCTAAAAATACTTGTCAAAGAAAATAAGCTGTGATTCCTTTCTGAAAAATCAGCCTCCTACTACTTTGATCCTAAATAAGCTGCACAAAATGTATAATCTTGCATAGTCATTAACTATGAGGTGGAGATTTGCAATTTATATTTCTATTTTTATCTAAGCAAAAAGTATTTTTGTCTTCCCATTATGATTACTTTGTTTTCAAAATCAGTTATCTGATACCAGAAAAGTATTTGATTATTACCCAGATAAAAATCATTTCAAACCCATCTTAATGGAGATATTGACTGCATCATTAGAGAAAGAATAAAATAAGAATATGATTTTCAGTTTATTGTTATTTCTTTTGTCTGCATTGATATTTTTTCTGGCTCTGGCAATTATATCAAGAGCACAGATTCTCTTTGTTAGTTTTAGATTCTGCAGTCATGATCTAGGCATTATGAATTATATAGTGTCATGTGTTACCTTATAGACTCTCAGGCCCTACATGCAGAAAGGAAATAATTTTTCTGTGCTACCTGTCATTATCTGCATTATCATGCAAGTACATCTCCTTTGGTACTGGTATATACCTGCCCTGGATCTCCAAATACTGTGGTGTGATTCCACTAATTTGCAGATGAAAATCATGCTGAGTATGTTGCCAGTTTTACAAATTTGACTTTTCTTATCTGCAAGGTCATTACCTTCCTTTTTTTTAATGAACATGAAAAAATGTTTTCAATATACTACTGGTGGAAGAGTTGGTCACCAAGGCAGACTTGGTATATCATCTCTTATGGTGTTGGGAATTTTGCTTCATCTATTGTTAATATTTCCTTCACTCTCATCGATCTTACTAAATGAAAACCCTCTCAGAGATCTATTCCATATTCCACAGTGAGCCAAAAGTACCCTACGAAGGTAAGCCCATCAGGCAATTTAAATCTGCTGCTCTCATGCTCCATTTGCAGTCTACAAGACTACAATTCCTAAAAAGGGCTATCTTATTAAATTTAATCATTTTCATTAACTGATAAATGCCCTTCCACCTGACCTTAATTGGAAAATTAATTTTGTTCTGCATCTCTTTTCAGCAAACAGACAACTTCAAATTCTTTATTAAAGAGATCTAAATCGGAGCATCTATATCTGTTAATAAAAATACAATATTTGAAAACTTTGGGATGAAAAATACTTGTATTTGTACTGCATAGATAAGTTTATTTTTTATGAAAAAAATGCATAGACATATGAAACAAGTTTTCCTATATGTATGTGTATATATGTATGTATATAAATGTATGTGAAAGAGACACAGTCTTGGAAGGTCTTGAATTTGATAGTTTTAGTCCATCTGGTGTCTCATCTGGATGACAATGAACTTGAAGTGTTTCACAATTCTGCCAAGGAAGTTTGGCTCTGTTTTAATCAGTTCACTTTGTAATTAGATACAGGAACAAAAGAGTAATGTACACAGTCATAGCCAAATCTTCTCTGTTCTTCAACAGCTCTTCAGATAATTCAGATATTACCCACATGGAAAGTATCTTCTGTTGAGCACTGGAAAAAATTCCTGTTAGTTTCTTTACAGATATTTCTTTAGCTGACAGAAAAGGTGAATTGATTTCTTCTCTTCCTGAAGGGAAAAAATCAGAATGCGCTTCTGAGTTGAATGAATATTAAAGTTTAACATATCTTACTGGCCAGTTGAACTTCATTTATTTTTGACATGTTCAAAAAGTTTATTACTTAAAATTAAATAGTATTTCCGGCTTGGAATTTATTTTGGTGTTAGTGATTCCCCAGTGATATACTTCTGAAATGTACCTTTGTTAGTGTGTCCTACATACAAAGAGGAGCACTAAATATTTCTTTAGTAGCATCTCTGTGGCTTCCATTACCAGCACATCCATCTAAGTCAGCAGTAGCTCCATCTTTTCCCTGGTATTCCTTTTGCTGCTGATGTTCTGATGTAAAAGCCCTTCTTGTTGTCCTTGATGTCCTTGTCAGACCCAATTCCAAGTGTGCCTTGGCCCTTGTCACATCTCTGCATACTGTGATTATACTCCTATAGTCCTTCCACGTGTCCTGTCCACTTTTCACATCCCATAAATATCTCTCTTACAGATGGAATTTCCTAGAAGCTCCCTGACTGTCCATGAAGATTTTCAGACCCCTTTGCCCAATTTTTTCGCCATAGGCATTCTCTGGTCTTGAGCTTGGAGGAAAGGATTCTTGAATATTGCCCAGTGCTCTTGGTCTGCCTTCGCTTCTGGAGTCCTGTCCCTTGGGATACCTCCAAGTAGGACTTTGAAGAGGCAGAAGATAGGTCTCAGGAAGATCAGGATTCTAGTCCTGCTTACTGCTTTGCCTCATCCACACAAGACCATGAGCTCTGTTGCCTCCTGAACACAACTTGACAAGACTTTATGCACTCAAATTCAGGTTTAAATTGTCTGGATTTGTAAAACTTTTTCTATTGCCGCTTGGCTCAATTATGAAGTTAAACATAAGGGAGGCAGAGAAAGACACACAGTAGCCTAGTTGCTCCTTGACTTATGTAAGCCTAGGCTCTTCCTGCATTACCAATAATCTTCTAGCTTTTCAGTCCTTGCAGAGAAACAATAATCTATTCAGGGCCTGATTTGAGGGATAATAATGACCTCTGTTTCAAATTTTACACTTTGATGTGGAATTTTCAACTCTGACTCCATTTCAGCAACTTTATTTGGTCTAGGATGTTCAAACTTTAGTATTGTTGTTTGAATGCTACATCAAAATAAGGAACGTTAAGACTTAAATTAGAAAATAATATTGTTCTGGATATTAACTGACATATTGAACTGCACACAATAGCAGTAACTGAAAAGTGTAATGATGCTAAAGATGTGAGATTAATTGCTCCCTCACATTCATTTTTAATGAAGAGTAACAATTGGGCTGATGGGCTAATTATTATAGTTTTCCAGGTCTCTGCTATAATAACAGTCATAATGTAACTCATCAATCAAAATACAACCCTTATAAGGCTTTTGCTCTCTAAAATTTGAACTCTATTTTGTCATTTAAAGGACAATGACTCCTGACAGTCATAGACCAAGGGCACTTTGACAATTGATCCTCCCTTTTACATTTCAACTAACTGCTTCAAAATTCAGAGTTGATTAATGAAAGAAACATTCTAGATTAATTTTATAATTGTGATCTGGCAATAAAATTTGAATCAGATGCTTGTACTTAGCTTTTCCACTATTTAGAACTTTCTACAGATATGTATTCAGGGAGTCCAGGACAAATGACTAGAGCAGAGCTGGAACTAGAGTTGGAGCTCCTGCATTTCATTGGACATGGTCTATGAATTCTGGGACAGAATCAATAACAATGTTCAACTTTAAATATTTTTTTTCACTTTTTATTTATTTTTTGATTGGTTGACTGGTTTGTGAATGAAAAAGGCTATTTTCAGTAATGATTATAATAAGACAGGAAAGGAATTTTGAATGCAGTTTAGTCAACAGTGTCCACTTGGAAGAAAAAAGCAGCAAAAAATATGAAAATCATCTCAAAACCCTTCATCCTCACAAATCTAATTTTACCTCTATTACAATGAGCAGCTTCCTAAATCACCAGCCAATTTAGGTTCAAGGTGTGTAACACATCCTTTGCAATTCAACTTTTTATATTTTTTTAAATACTTCATTTATAAATTGTTCTTAATTTGTTACTAAATCTAAATAAAAGAGAAATCCACAAGCTCCTCTTTTTTTGTTTTGAGGAGGGTTTTTCCAACTTACTGGCTTAAGGCTGAAGCAAAGCCTGGCCACAATTACTAAAATAAAATTTCACAGTAATGCATTTACAAATATGGTATGGTGAGAAACAGCTTACCTTTTTAGTTCTTTGGTCTGTGAATTTTATGAGCCTGTGGTCCTGTGTTGGCACTCTTGACTCAGTCAGAGCTAATTTTCAGCACAGATGCAGGGTTTGTCTTTCTTATAGATATACTCTTCTCCCTCAGGCTTGTTCACTACTCCTTAGACCTGAGTAACTGGACAATAGTGTCACCTTTATCTTATCTCAAATTCCCTTAGGTGGCTTAACTCACAGTTCAAAGTTCCCCTCAAGAGGCAGATTCAGGAAGGAGTGGGGCTTTGGTGGTTGCAGCTTCTTTATACAGTTTTCCCATAATGGGCAAAAAATCCTTTATAACAATGTTTGAGCTGTTAACCATTACATTTCAGCCACTCATATGGTGCTTGCTGATGTCATTGCAAAAGTTAATTCAATGTCTGTCCTAGGGTGACTATGTATCCCCAAATCGTCTGTTCTGTGTTCTGTACCTTTAAGACTGGTTCTGAGAGTGAGCAAGGAAAGAAGAAGCGCGCAGTTTGTTTTGAGAAACAAACTCACTCCTCGGAATCTGCTCTCGTCCTTGGGACTGTGTGGTTTCTTTTTTTTTCTTCGTCGGATACACAGAGGGCAGCCAGAGAGAGTTTTTTTTTCTCCTCTTGTTAGTCTAGCTAGCTGAGGCAAAGAAGCTTTCCTAGACTGTTTTTTTTTATTATTTTATTTTTCTTTGGGACTGTTTAAATCTGCTCAAGACTGAAAAACCCAGAGGAGCACCGGGATCTTGCACCCGTGGCCCACCGGGCCGGGGCTCGGCATTTTTCAGCACTGAAGGGACTGATAAACAAACTCCTGACACGGACTCTGAGTTTTGCCATCTCTCTTCGGAGCAGCGAGAGGTTTTATTGTTTCATATTATTATTATTGTTATTATTATTATTCATTCTTTATGCTTGTGGGCATTTTGTTTGTTAAATAAATAAGGCTTTTTTTTCCACTCTATCTCTGAGGGAATTATTTCCCCGGACCGGCTGGGGGGAGGGGCTGTTTGGATTTGCTTTTCAGAGAAACCCCACTCGGAGATTTCCTCCCAAATTCGCCCTAAACCAGGATAATGTCACTCAAGACAGAGAGACTGTGTTTGATGTCCTTGCTCAAGCACACAAGGAATACTCCAGGAATGTCTGGGTTGCATGGCTGAGTCTACTGAAGCATAGTGCAGTGGCAAATGGTTCAGACCCTTTGTCTACACAAAGTTCCATGTTGTAATCCTTGGAGAAGGCATCAGAAGTTGGTTGGTCATGCCCTAGTTCTGCTTTGGACGAAAGACACAGTGCTGAAGTGCTATAGGCTTTTAGAGCACTACTACTTTCGTCTTTCTTGGTCAATATCTTTCATCTCATCTTAGCCAAGAATGTCTCTTTTTTTATCCCTATCCCTTCTTTTGGTGTCCAAACTTATCTTTCACCCCTGCCCTAGAAAATGATTTTAAAAAGCTTTCTCTGTTAGCCATTTTCATGTGGGTTGACTCTTTCATAAAAGTTTTTCTTATTTGTTTTATTGTTCTACTAATATTTTTCAATAACAATAATATATATGTTATATATATATGTTATATATATACTCACGGACTAACTTCCTTCACCTTTTTTTCTGTATCTTTCTCAATCTGAAGACAGTATTTTGGTAATCAACTTGTGTTGACTTCATTTCTTCAGGTTCTTGTTCCTGATTAACAACTTCTCATTACATTAACATTTGTTCCCATAATTGTTGTGCACACTCGGTTTGAAGTGAACATTGCACGTTTTCACCTTCTTCCTGTGAGTGGGGAGTTAACAAAGGTTGAAAATCACTCAGTTTCTGCTAGTTTCTGTCCTAAAGCTAGCAGCAACAACAGGTTGTCATAAAACCGAGGAATGCCTAAGGAGAGAGAGGTTACATGTCCCAAATATCGTATGAGAACACAAGGAAGGACTACATTACGTGGCAGTGACATATGGGCATCTCCCACAGCACTGAAAAGCATTGCTTGCTAAACTGAAATGTGTGTTTTCTGGGTGTTTGTTGATGTCTTTGTTTTGATGCGGATGACCGCAGTGCGCTTTTTTTTCTTATTGTTAGGTAGAACCCAATTATTTTTTTCTGATGAAGGACATGAAAAATAATTAACAGGTTTATAAGAATCAAAAATCCAATAAAGAACATATTTTCCTTACTTATCTAAATCAGATATTTGCATGTAGTCATAATTTTATGCAGGTTTTTTTCTTTTTTTTATGCAATGTGTTTCTTAACTTATGGAATCATGCCTCAAAAAGCTAGTAAAACCACAATTACCTGCAGAAAAACTATTAAAACCAGAAAAACCCATGGACCAAAAATATCAAAACTTTAAATAAGTATAGACTGTACTTAAAACATAAAGAATTATGTTTAAAAAAAAATACATATTTTTGCCTTTATAGAAAAATCAACATGATTTCCTTAATTTGACAAGTTTTAGGAAGCTGTAGCCAACAAATACACAGAAAAAAAATGTAGTGAGCTGGAGAGATTGCATTTTCTGCAAAATACCTAAATACTAGGTTTATGATTTAAAAGTATTGTAAAATTAATAGAAACAAGAACTCACTTCTCATGGGTTAAAATCTACACAGATTAATATTCTAAAACCACACTGGTACCTGATCTTTAAGCAATCAAAAGTAGAAGACAATAGGAAAGAGCTTTAAACAGGAAAGTACAAGTACATGAAAAAATCTGGAGACTAGACATATATGAAGAGTATCCAAAAAGCAGCCAGTATGTGCAACGTAAGTCTAATGGGGAAAAACTGGAAGTCTGGATCCGTGTCAGCCACTGATATGTATGCACCCTGAGACTCAGTAACACATTACCTTTAGTAGGCAGACTAAAGAAATTATGTCAGAGCTGAGTTAATCATATGGCAGCATTTGTGGAAGTGCTGGGTGAAATGACAGTGTTAAGCAAATTTATCCTAAATAGTTGCTGCTGCTTAATGGCTTTCTTAGCAACAAAAGACCCTTTACACAAAGGTTCTCCTGCACCGCAGAAACATAATACTCTATGAAATTAACTTCTCCACTTTACAAAATGGCATTGTCATAGAATTTAAATTTCAGACTTTAAAATATAAGCATGCATACACTCAGAGGCATACAGATCAATATAATACAAGTTACCTGTATTCTTAAACTTTCCCTGGTAATTTTTTTCCTAGAACCAAAAGAATGACATAGATGAAAAATATGATCAACTGTTATCAAATCACTTCTCTAGAACAATTGTCTCTTAAGAAACTTTGTCAGCTAAATAAAAGATCAAAAAGTTATTTCTTCTCCAAAAATCCAAATCAACTTCCACTCAGATATCTAGGAAAATAAAACTACAGGGGTGGATTCTGTAACAACAAATCAACCTTAAAGAGCTATACTTGTAAGTACTTTCTCTGAAAATGTTTTAGTTATTCTTCTAAAGAGTCTTTAATAGCTTGAATGGTTGAAAAATGTTCTCTGAGCATTCTTATTTTGTTTATATAAAAAAAAAATGTTTTCAAATTTCAGATTCCTCTTTTTAATTTAAAACCCCACAGCATATTGAAGCTTATACAAAGTTCTGAAGTACTGTCCCAAACAAAAAAAGAGATTGCATTTAGTATAGGGGAAGATATATCATATAATATGTATTATAAAGTGTCTGTGTTCAGAAGTAAAGTGGTTAAGGATTCATTCTTGTTTGCAAGATGACACAATTAAAATTGTGTGTTTAAAGATATCTTCAATGTAAATAGCTGATTCAATTTTAAATTATTTTCAAATAAATCAAGAGGTTATGAGGCTGAGGTTATAGTGACAAAAGTAGAACTTGAAGCTTTCTTACTTCTGAATACTTTGGTCTGCCTCTGTCCTGGTTTAGGACAAATTAGGGGAAAGTCTCCAGAAGGAGCCCCCCAGAAAACAAACCTCCACCACCCCTTCCTCCCCCAGCTCTGGGTTTGAGAAGGAATTCCTCGGAGGAGAAGTGGAAAAAACCTATTTATTGACAAATAAACAAAGACACTCCCCAACACAAGGGAAAAGAAAAATACTCAAGCAGTTGCTGTGAGGGGAGGGCACAGAGCTTCTGTTTTCAGGCGTCGAGGACCCCCAGATATTCCCAGGTCAGGTCCGGAGCCGGTCCAATGATCTTCGGGGGGGGGGGGGGGGGAAGAGAGAGAGAGAGGGGAGGGAAAAAAAAAAAAAAAACCAAAACAAAGCTAGAAGCAAAGTAAAGCAAAGCTAGTAGTAAAGCAAAGCAAAGCAAAGCAAAGCCTGCAGCCAAGCCGAGCAAGCAGCCAAAAGCCAAAAGCCCAAGTAGCCCCACCGCGGCAAGACACCCCGCTGGGGGCGGGGGGGGGCAGCGGTTAGACATAACAGTGCAGTACATAGAGATAAAGCTGCACGATTGGGATAGGAGGCGCCGTCAACCCAGGACAGCCTCCCAGCGATGTTTTTATTGGTTTTTTAAATGAAATATTTTTATATAGTAAGAGATGTATCTGTAATTCAGGATGCTTGTAGTTCCATTTCCCCATGGCTTTATGTTGCTTTTAAATTTCAAAAAATATGACAGATGTTTTAGCATTTGCTGTCTTCGCTTGTTGGTTGGGGGTGGTTGGTTGATAGATTGGTTGGCTGGGTTTTTTCGGGGGAAGTTTTTAGTCTTGGTTGGTTGGTTGGTTGGTTGGTTGGTTTTTTAATGGGTTTTTCTTGGGCTGGATTTGAGGGTTTTTTTATTTGTTTGGTTTTTAATTTTCTTAAATCTAAGCAGGAAAAGTTGTAGTAAAATAATTTTTTGTTAAAATTATAACTTGATAATATTTTGTTACCTTTTGACCTAGAATACTATTTATAGCTTACTAAATTTTTTCTGAAATTGCTTCAAATCATCTCTAGGCAGACTTAGAAGCATGCAGTACATGTAGCTCACTGACTGTAAACATCAGTTATAATTATCTCTCTTAGAAATAATACAAGGATAGATTGATAAAAAGATATGTTTTATTTTAGCATAAATGAATAAACGTATCTTTACCTCTGGATGAATTGGGAATATATTTTGGTCTAAAATTGGAATAAAACTTGAATTCTTGCCTCTGTTCTCTAGTATTATTCCTGAACAATTCTGTATGCAAACTCCTTAATATAAAATATGTTGTGGCTTAAAAATAATGGAGAAGAAAAAGTTTCAGGTTTAAATAACATAAATAAATATAAACATATAAATAAACATATTTTGTTAGTTAAATTCTTCATTGTCAAAATAGACAATGTTTCGTACTCCTTAATGCTAAACTTATATTGTGTTATATCAAGCAAGGCCATTTGTTCTGCTTTTTAAAAATATGCAATTTAGAAAATCAAATTTACATGAAAAATATGATGCAGGTACTATGGACTTATTGTGTAAATTATACAGGTCTTCAGGTCTTCTCCCAAAATAATTAAAAATATTTTTAAAAGAATAAAGAAGACTACTTATATTTGTCTTTTGAAAAGACAGCTTTGAAAAATAGTATTAGTAGAAAAAATTTAAAACAGAAACTCTCTGAAAATATGCAGTGCTGTAGGATAACATCAGTGCTTCTGACAATGAATTAATTTTTGGAACCAGATGGATTAAATTAAGCAGTTTTGTTTTGCCTCTGAAGTCCAGTGGATAGATGCAGCTGAATCTCTATGCCAATTAATTTTTGTCTATAGCATTTGAAAAATTTCAGCCTTTCTGGTTTTTTTTAAAAGACTTGCTTTTCCATGGTAGTATTTTGTTGTCTCTGAATAACTTTTTCTTATTTTTCAGTGGTTGCACAATGAAAGCCTCTAACAATAAAATATCTGTTCAACTGAGATATGTCAACTGATACTGAAATAAATTAACAAGAGAAAATTTCCAACCTTTACTGTTAGCTAAGCATTTGGAGGAAATTATGAAGAATAACATCTGGAGTTAGGGGAATTTAAAAAAAATTAAATGAAAATAAAATATGTGTATACATTTTCACATCTTGAAATATCATGTGGGACAGGACCTCAATTTTGCGATTTATCAAAGAAGTTCAACTTAGTTTCACTATTTGTAAAAGAGGATACAGATAATAACCAACTGTACAGTGATTCATGAGACCAATGTTCTCTTTCCCTCTGAGCATCAGACAGCTCTTCAGATGTCAAATATTTTAATCCATATCTGAAGTTCTAAAACTGTGATACTTATATTTAAAGTCTAAATAGAAAAAAAACGCCAGTGAGTAGTTACATTTATTCAGAATTTAATTCACACACTGGTGAGAAAGTACCTAGAGCACTAAATTACTTGAAATTAATTGTAAATTTCATTTAAGTCGTTGACTAGTTTCATGCAAATAAATTTAAAAAACAGCCTAAGCTAATAATTCAGGAAAGGTTAGATGAAAAAATTTTGGCTTGAAATTTGTGGAGACTGCATGCATGAAAACTGACAGAATGCCATTAAAATATTTACTTCATTTCATCTATATGCTAAGCAATTCTGGTAAATATATTCATGACACAAGTTAAAATCAAAATTTTTATACTCTTGATTCAGAAATGGATCCAGGGAAGTCTGTCTTTTCACAAGTGGAGAGTTTTCTATAATTAGATTGCAATTTCAATGAGAATTTTAGATCTGCTATGGAAATTACTGTTTTATGTCATGAAGGAAATCAAATTTGGTGCTTAGTTGGGTCCCTTTCATTCTTAAAATACATTTATGAATCTCAAATATTTTGTCTGAAAATCATTTTACCCTCAGCATCTTTGTGACATATAGAAGTTATTTTAAAATATTTTAATAAATGAGGCTGCAAAAATAACCTTGTAGCAGGAATTTTTTTGACAATGAGTTACTTTGGCTTCAGGCATACACCCTGTGCAAGGTAACTGGAGGAAAACTTATCAAGAGGAACAGTGTTGAAGACAGAAAAATTAGTGATTGTCGCTTTCTGAGCCCACTGAAAAATATATACCTGAGTGTGACTCAGGAAGTCAGCTGCAAATTAAGTCATCCAAGTTTTAAATTGCAATACAAAAAAGTGAAACTTTGCATTTTCCTGAGAATTAGTAAAACACATGATCATGAAAATAGGACTGCTAATGTAGAATCAGATTTACCCAATTTTTCATGTCTTCCAAGGAGAAGTATACAAGAAAACAAAATGTGACAGCTCCTATTTATTTATTTATTTCAAACATTAAAAAAAAATCCTTTTTCAGATGTGTGTACATAGACCAAAAGAGTATTTTTCAAGGACTTTTGTTACAAAATAATGTATTTAAGGCATCAGAATTTGTAAAAATCTTGTACTAATATACCAAGTATGCTGCTTCAATTGTGTCTTGACAGTTTAAAAACAGTAGCAGGTAAGAAATCTTTTCTGCTACTACCATATGTCTTTATTTATAAGATTTTGAGAAATTTGGCACATTGGAAAAGCTTTTCCATGCTTTGAATTTTAAAGCACAGGACTACAAGTATGTTGAGAAATGGGAAAGACTCAAGACAGTATATTAGGAAATGCAAAATTCATTAAGTGGTGTGCTTCTGGAGGTGGGTAGATGGTAAGTGAACTCTCCTGCTGAACTCTAAGGGAGATACGACTTCATAGACCTCTAAGCTAGATTCTTCAGTGTGAAGTTATTTCAAACAGATAGGCAGGAGAAGTTTAGAAATTTAATTTTTATAACCTACAACTTGCATAGAGCCTTTGTCAGGTAATATTACAGATCTCTGACAGATCTGGAGACAGGAAAACACCTCAGAGTCTCTATGGCCAAGGAAACCTTCCAGACAGAAGGAAAGAATAGCAGCTACAGCTGTAGGAAATATTTGGATGATATCCTAACTTCTCCCTTAGTCCACACAAGGATTTCCATTGCCTTTTGTATTTCTGTCCTGTCCTGCAATTCCTTTTGGCTGGATTTGAGCTTCCAGCTCTCTACTGGTCTCATCAATTCTTTCTTTTGTAATATTTTCTTTCCTAAAACATTTAATATACTTTAGAAATTCTTGTTTTCTGAAATTACACTTCAACCTTGTGTTTCCAGCATAACTCCATAATTTCACTTCCTCTTCTCTGCATTTTGAAACAGGTCACAAAACTTTCAGCTGAAGCAGTGTAAAGAATCCACTTTCATATATTTCCAAGCAATGAATTTGAACAGTGGTCCATTTACAAAGGCAGAAGCACAGGATGGCCAACTTCAAAGAATGTGACCCAGTTTGGGATGATGCTTCCACTATAGGTAAAAATAAAACTTGGGGGGTTTTTTTGGCTTTGTTTTCCTTTGCATTTTTAATTTAGTTTTTTTCTACCCCCAGATAACGGATAGTGTTAACAATAGAAACTGATGAGAAATGGAAGAAAAAAGGAAAGGTCTATTACATTTACATGGAAACCAAATCAATAGTACCTATGGTTCTACAGATGTACTGTACAGATCATCTTAAAATAATGTACAGGAGAACTAATTGTTTGATCCTGAACTAAACATATTAGACACACTAAAAAATAATGGAAGGAAAGTAATTGTTGTGCTATTCCTATACCGAGTTAAAAAAATACGAGAATCTTCAGAATAGATTGTTTTGTTTTATCTGAATAATTTTCTGTGTCTAGATCTCTAGATCAAGTCCAAAGAGACTGCTATTCACATCAATGAATAACAGATAATTCCTGTAGAGTAATTAAATTCTTTAAAAAAGGACCTGTGAGAAAAGATGAGTATTTACCTTTCATACTGATCTGCTGATTAGGATGGCAATACTAACTGATGGATAGTTTAAAAGCCAACATAGTTCTGATAATAAAAAAGGTGACCAAAACACAACAAACAGACAAGCAAAAAAACCACACCAAAACAAAAAACAACCGAACATAAAACCAAGGAAAAAATAACAAAATAGCGGGAAGATGGTTAAAAAAGGTAATATGTCAAAATCGTTAAGAAAACTTCTGGAATATTTAAAAACACCTCATAGTAACCCCTATAACAGGTATTGGTCTAATAAATATTGCCTTATAATAAAGGTTTGAGAAAAGACAAAATGAAGATGACATGGCCTCCCAGCAAGGTAAAGGGTATTTATTTGAAGCAAGAAGACATCCTTCAAAAGACTGAAGGTATTTACTAAAAAAAATTTATTAGAAAGGGTCATAAACTCTCTCAGAATTAATAAAAAAATAATTTAAAAATGAAGAACTAACAAAATAAAGGTAATATTAAATCCATCCTCAATCACAGGGAAGCCTGCTGGAGAGTCTGTAGAGCCAATTGTCTGGCTATAAAAGAAATATTTAAAGAAGATAAGAACTTTGCAGTGAAACAATGTATTTTTTGCATCAAAATCCTCTGTGGCAATAAAATGTCACATTCAAGAAACATTTTTCATTGGGACTTGTCAAAGAATATATCTGTGAATGAAATGACAGTACACATTAAGCAATAAAGGATGAAAGGAATAGCCAAAATTTTGGCAGATCCACATGGTAGCAAGACTAGAGGTCTGTAGAAGTTCAAAGCAGTATCTACTAACAGTGTATGACGAAAAAGTACAGAACTGCTTACTTTTGAGTAATGAATAAATAAGCTAGTGCTATTCAGACAGGAGAAAGAGGTAATGTGTTGATAGGTGGGGAGACATGTCAGATTTCTACAGAAAGGCAGGATGAATTAAAGGTATCAGGAACCAAATACAGACAGATTTTTCATTCTGAACCAGTAACTATGAAAAATTAATTGCCAAAGTTTGAAGCTTACAGTTAAACTTGTTGGAAAATACATAATTCAGGATCCTGAATCACAAACAAACAAACAAACAAACAAATCCAGGGAGTTCTAGGTTTTAAAAGAAGCAGGTTAAGGATGCCATCATCAAACAGTGTGTGTGTGTGTGTGTGTGTGTGCATGTGTACATATCTCCCAAATTTATATCTATATCTATCTATATCTATGTATATATGTATGCATAGCCAAATATAACCAATGTATATACATATATCCCTACCAAAAAGTAAAATAAGGAAATGTGCAAATGGAAATAGTGGGTTAGAAGAAAATTACACAGTCACTCTATATCTGCAGCAGACAGCAATGAAATACATAATTTAAGAAAATTAGTGAGAGAAGATTCTGTGTACATGTTAGGAGCTGAGAGAGAATAATTTATTTTCCAAGAACAGCAAAATAGGCTTGACATTTTTAAATAATATATTGCAGCTGAGATAAAGAGTCATTCAAATATGCATCAATGCACACCAGCCTGAGCAGACTGCAACAAACTAAGTCAATACGACACTCAGGAAGGAGTCAATGTGATTTGTAGTGTTCCTGGTAGAAATGTCATTCAAAATTGATGACAAGATTTCTGACCAAATGTTATCTTAGAATAGTCTTTATCATTTCTCTCTTTGACATTACATCTCATGGCTTTTGACCCTTCCCAGAAAAGACCCATTTCCAGCTGAAGAATAAACTAGTCTCATGACAATGTGTGGAATTAACTTAATGAAACTGTAGGAAGATAAAAGGTACTTTGAAAGTTCTCTGTATGAGGACTGTAAGCTAACAATTAGAATCTTAGTACTTCAGCTGCTACTGAAATACAGGAGAAATAGCTCCTATTTTTTTTTTCAATCTTTTCTTGCTCACAGATGGAAGAATCTTGAATCTTTATGTTCTAAATTACTTTAGAACCTTTATAAAAATAATCACAGATGCTACAAATGCCATTTAGAATATAGCATTATTAAGCCTTTTGGTTTTTGGCTGGTAAATTGCTCAGTTTGCTGTAAAAGCCCACATTACTTTCCATAAAAATGTTACTTTATTGCTACCACTGCGAGCATTTTGCACAAGGAAATTATTTCTGCTACCTATAGCTAGAACTGTAGCTGGTACAAAACTGCTTTGCCTACCCTGGAAATCTGGCTTTTGGTGAACTTTTACTGGGTATTTGGAAAGGCTTGGTTTGAACACTTTTTGTGCTGAATCCCAAAGTAGCTGGCTAGACTCCTCAGGCAGTGCAGGAGACCCTGAGGGAGGAAGGTGAATAAAGTAATGTACGTGACTGATAGAGGCCCAGGCTGTGAATATATTATCCTTCATTTAGAAAAGAAAGCCTTTTGGTGTCCCACCTCTTATATGCTCACATCTGCTACCAATATATTGTATCAATGGTCAGTTGTACATAACAGAAGGAACTGTATTTGGGTGTAAGCATATCAATACAGATTAATATGGCTGTTTATGAGAAAATTCAGGTCAGCAACTTACACTGACTGTTTTAGAAGGCACCTAAAGGTTGCTTTCTTTGTGCTCATATTCCCTCTGCTCTGTATTAACTAGTGCTAAAACCTTGCGACCCTTCCCCCTCCCTTCCATTCATGCTTTTAGAAAATAACCCCATATATTTACCATGGAGATTTTGATGACAGGGGGGCTTAAACTCTTCATTCTCTTGCCAAAAATGTGCAAAAGTAGGAAAAGTACATATATCCAAAATTATTGATTTGTCACTCTGATAATGTAAGAAATATTTAATTATAGGAATAATGCAATGCTAAGAATGAATAAATTAATTGAGTGGATTACTACAGAGCCCCCTTTATTCAAGGAACATATTTCCTGTGTATTTTAAATGGTCTAGCCTCAGGCGTACTTGGCAGGTTGGGTCAAGGTGGCAGTACTATAGTATATATATATATATATGTAATATATATAATTGTTATATGCTATATATACTACATATAGAGTAAATATATACACTACTATATATAAATAGAAAAGCGAGGTCATCTGAGGATTACCAAAGTAAATTGAAGCTTCTAGTTGGTGGAACGCTAACCTGTGCAAATGACACTTTAAAAATTACTCCAAGAAAAATGAGAAGCAATTGGATTCCTAGGTGACAAAATAATTACCTAATATATGACTCACGAAGTTGCAATACTGCTAGCATTTCAAACTTTTAAAAAAATCCCAACCAAGCCACCAACCAAGCAACCAACCAAATGAAACCATTAAATTAAGTCTAACAAAAAACCATCACATAAAAAAATACACAGTGACACAGCATGAGATTAGTAGGGAAGTACCCCTAAAAGCTAGATGGCACAGTGTGGGCCATTATTTCTGTCAAGTGTTAAAAAACTCCAAGTGTTTCATCATAGCAGGAACAGCTTAGCTGTGACCCAAAAGTTAATCCATGCGTACTGTGTTCCTACCTTTAAGGCAACACAATATTTTTCATAAAACTTACTGTTAATAAATAGTTAAAAGACATTGATGAGACAGCACTTACTAAATACCTTTTTGGAATAAAATGTAAGGCATGTTTTAAAGTTAAAATAAAGATGGCTGGAGAGAAGAGTGGAATATCTGTGAAGGATTGTAGTGAATTGCTGTAGCTGACTAGACTCTCCTAGGGTCCAGTGCAGAGATTCTCATATCATAAAATTCAGCAATTTCAAATTTGTCTGGGAAGGTTTATGGCTTTTTAAATAGTTGTTGGTTGTTTTTTGTTTGTTTGTTTTGTTTTGTTTGTTTGTTTTTTGTTTGGTTGGTTGGTTTTTTCCCCAGGAAGAATATTGATCATTGAAAATGTTTATTCATGGCATATAAGCAAAGTCTTGCAGAAAAATTAAGTATTTATTAGATATATACAGGATGTTCTTTCACAACTTGTATCACAATAAAATTACTAAGAAATGTTAATTCACCTGCTGGCAGGCAGCATAATCACAAGCACCTTCTACTTTTCAGTCGTAAGGGAATTAAGTATAAAATTCTTCAATACATAGTAGAACATGTTCTTTCAACCTCTTTTTCAGTCAAGTCATATTTACTGAGTAGAGCTCTCTATCTGGCAGTGACCTAACCTCCCTTTGAAGTTCTCTTTAAGGAGAAATAATGAACTCTTCCTTTATGTAGTGAATGCAGTATGAAATCAGACTGCTGTCTCCTATGGTTTTCCTAGATGAACTTATTTGCATTTGTCATTACTGTAACTTTAATAATTTACTGATTTTTAGAATAGATTTAGATGGTTTTGAATTGCATTTTAGGTCCGGGAGTTTTGCTAAGTTCTTGCTCGTAAAGAAAAAATACAAAGATACCTCATTTATCTGGAAAAAAATGCCCTCCTTGAGGGAATGTTCCTCTTGTAGTGCCTGAGAATGGGAGAGATGGAATGGAAGAAATGACATCACATTGCCAGACAGGGCATAATAAAGACTTTTGAGGTGGAGCTGCCTAGATTTTCTTCTCAAGTGGTGTCCTCTTTTTTGGTACCCTCAAAAATAAAAATCTGTTATGGCAAAAATTTTGAAAAAAACCTTTTACTTCTTCATCTGCTACATTCTTGTACTTCTGCCAGGTTTGATTATATTTCTGCTTCTGGCTTATTGTAAACTCTGGCTGCTGTTTTCTATGAAGTCTGTTGCTGCTGAGTGGTCTGCTCATCTTCATCTGTATAGTTTCTCTGCTTACCTTTGGAGAGAAGTTCCTTTGGTCAGTGGTAAGTATGTCAATGCCTTTGTCTTATGGATCCTTTAAAACTGTCTTCCCATGCACAGATTCAGCTCTCTTCTTTTGAAGAGAAAAGTGTCTTTCCCCTCTTCCAGAATGTCTCAGATAGCCCAGACATTAGTGTTTCAGGTTTATTACACAGAAAGAAAGAGTGTTTATAACACAGAAAGAAAGAGAAAATATAAACAGATTTAACATATATTTAAAAATATTACCTGTTACAGATATAAACATGAACACTCTGCATCCTGCCAAAAGGGCAACTTACAAATAGTTTTTAGCCTATTGTTTCAGAGTGTTTTTCTAGTTCAAAAAGCAAATTCCTACCAGCTAACTTAGTTTATAAAAAAGCAAATGGGAATCTGTCTGTATGTGTGTTCCCTGAAGTGAGGTGCAAAGATTGGTGTCAAAAACTAAAAAAGGTTTCAGAAATTACAGCTATTATTTGAGCAGAATCACTTGAGCATGTAGATTTTCGTCTTAAGAACTCTATGAAATTAGCACAATATAGACTAATTGCACAAACATAGCAACCCATCAGGTATATTCCCATCTGCTCCTCATGGCTTATTTCAGTTTGCCTTCAAAAAAGCTTGACAAAAATGCCCTAGTGAACTTAAGTCATATAAAATCCAAGAACTTCTCAACTGTGATAGTGTATGACCTTTTTGTCATTTGCTTCAAAGTAAATACCTTGTTCTGAAGCAGCTCCTTCCAGCAGAAACCACATCTATACAGGACATACTGCTCCACTAGATTTTAAGATAATGTAAGTGATATGAGGTAATGAAATTAACACTGGGTCTGCTATGGATTATTTTTTAAAGGAAATTATTTTAAAATACCTTGTTAAATGATTTTCTCATGAGACAATAGAGATTTGGAGATTTTACTAGATGATGTTTAAACCCAAACAATTATATGATGTATACATATACATATGTGATATATGATCTTATATTTTTTATCTTTTTATTTATATGTTTGATTGTATATGTGATCTTATATTTTCTTATTTATCTATATGATTATATATAAAAATAATCTTATATATGATCTTATATTTTTACTTAAGCAAATACACTGGTGTAGGATGAAATTTTATGGAAAAAGGACAGTTTTAAACTGTATTTAGACTCATTGCTTAGGGTTAGACATATATATTTTCATTCAGGGACCTCGTTTTTGGAGTCTCTTTGACCTTAGCCATCTGTTATGCAAAGGTCTTCAAAAAAGGTTTTTTTATAAACACATCACCTATTACAGATATTTTAGAGCATGAAAAATGTTATCTTGAATAAATGCCATCAGATCTTTGAGAAAAACTCTCAGAAATATTTGAGTCAGTTAAACATGAATAATTATAGATATCAGCTGATTTACAACCCAACCAATCCCTAATATTTATCAGACTTGTATGTGTATATCTACATCGGCACAAGAAAGTATTGCAGGCACACATGTCAGCCCAGCTCCCAGGAGAGCTGTGCACCCTTGCGGCCAGCCTGGGTGGATCTCCCTGTTTACATTGATATGGATAAGAGGACTTTAGCACTTTTTCTTGGGCTGACATTTGATCTAGAATTAGATTTATAAGAGAGAAAGAAAGATAATGGTCAAGTTAAAGCGGTATTTCTTTAAGCCAAAAGTCACAGGTTTTGGGGGTTCAGAATTTGTCTCTTGGCTCCTTGTTTTCAGCAAGAAGAATAAAAGGTCTGAAAGGCAAGGTTTTGAACTTTACTATAAGAAATTCTGTTTCTGGATTTGTGATTTGCCACACACCTAGTTTCAAAGGAGCTATATGCAGTCATTTCAGAGAATCCTTTTCCCCGTTGACTTCATCAGAGGTAAAACTGTGCCTAGGGAAACAACTAAGGAAGTCCTTTAAAAATCAAACACATGTCTTTCTAAGATGTTAAGCTTGAAAAATACCACAGGAAAAACTCAGAGACTCAATATATGAAGGCAAAGGTACTTACTGAAGCCCAGTAAAACAAAATAGTTCAAAATGAGAGTTTGTTTTAAAGAAAATGTTTAAAAACAGGGATCTTTCAGATAGGTAGGTTCAAAGTATGTTTAGTATTCAATCAAATGCTTTTTTTTATTCTAAAAAGTGTATTTTCAATCTGTCCACACCATTCCAGTAGAGAAACGTTCCGAAAACCATTGTGATGTGTTATTTGGTAAACTCTTAACCTTTAATTAGGAAATAGGCAACGCCAACTTCTAAAAAAGCAGTTTCCACTGTAAAAAAGAGAACTGAACAAGGCATTAACCTGTTTAAATAGTAAGGCCTATAGTCTCAGCAAGAAGGTAAGGTTATATATATATATATATGTTATGTAAGTCACTTACATCTGACTGCCTGACATAGTAGAGAAATCATTGAATTACTAAGACACAGTCTTAATCGTCCAATTAAGTTCTCAGCACCTCTGTGAAGGATTACACTATGGACTGTATTATTCTGGAGAAAGACTTGGTACCTGGTAACAATCAAAAGAATACTTTAAGTCAGGCAGCATTTCTGGTGTAAAAAGTCAAGCTGGCAGCTGCATAGGTGGGTATATTAAGAATGCTTTTTGTAGTTGGTATAATATTTTGAACTGCGTAGAAGCAAAAATTCAGGCATGCTTGTTTCTTGAGTGCATAGAGAAAAAGAAGTCTTGGGTCAAAACAGTAGGAATGGTCTCATCAGTGCCAAGAAATGGGCCAAGGTAATTTTGTGCTTGCTGCTGGTCACTCTTCATACAGTGAAATAACATTATCGCTGCCCTTATACATACTTGAGGTACCTAATGAATATGAAACTTACTGATTTAAAAAATGGAAAACCTGGGAACAATAGAAGTACTTTTTCATTTACTTTTTGGAGCAGTAAGCTTCTCTTCATTTTTACGAAATACATTAAGCTTTTGTTCTCAAAAAGTTACTTAAGTATAGTCCTAAATAGAACTTTGGAACTATCTGATGTTGCTTTATGAATATCATAGAACAGTAGTGCTTTGTTCTAATTTTTAAAATGGATATTTTGAAAAACACAGAATTCAAAAGCCAAAATAAAACCCAATTTGGTTAACATAACTTTAAAAAAATCTAAACTTTGTATTTGTTCAGGGGATTCATGGCCAAAGTTAGTGAGAATTTCTTCATCACTGCAGTTACCTGCTCCACTGAACATCAAAATAAGATTTCTGATATTGGGGTTTTTTTCCTTTCAATTGGTCATTATAAAACATATGGAATTTCAGATTGTCTTAATTGAAAGTCAGGGTCAAAAGTAATAACTTCGTTGAAATGAAAAAGCAAGCAGCTGCTCATTTTTTATTATAAGCCAATATGGAAGAAGCAGGATGATGCAATTAACACAGACATGACTCTGGACAAAAATACATAAAAATTAGTTCCTTTACCTTTTATATGAGGAGATTGCCCTACTTGAGAAATACATTAGTGTAAGATTCTGACTTGCCAAAGAAATTCCTTTCATGACAGCTTCCTTCAGTATGGCCACAACCTTACAGCAGAATTTACAATTCCTTATTAACAAAATGTAAATTGGCAATATAATGTTGAATATATAATACTGTTTACAGCAAACCCTTCAACCTAATAAAAGGCATGTTTGATTTTCTCAAATCTGCAAAAGTTCATTAAACTTTGTGGTCCAAATGAATACGAAATTATAAGTGTGCTATGCAAAATACTGCCATGCACCTGGAAAATTTTGGTTCCAAGATTTTCTTGTCATTCTTTCAACATTTCTGTGAGGTAAATGAATCTCTCTGCATGCAGAACTGAGATTCATCCTAAAGGTGTAGCTCAACTGAAAATACTGAAAGTAGAGAGAACTAAACCACAAGATTATGACCTCCTGGGAACCTTTGAAACTCTGAAAAGATTTCATAAATCAATATATTTTATCCTGACAGCATTTGCCCTCAGTGAAATGAATTCTTGAAGGAGGATTTTCAGCAAAGACTTGGAAACAATGTTTTCCATAGAAAGTCTGTTTTTGAAGTCTCTTAAATCTGTGGCAACCTTGGCCTAAAAATTTTAGGTTTACTGAATATATTTTAACTCAAATGACATACATGAAATTATATTTTAAAAATATTACTTTGAAAATTAGACATCTAACTTAGAATAGAAATTATATTTTTTCTAGTCTTTACTGAAGCCTACCAAATACCTGCCTAATATTTCATTTTATCAATACCAAAAGATTTTCACTGCCTACAGGCCCAACCCCTAGTATTTTACCAAATTAGTTCAGCTTCTGTTCCAATTATGTCCTTGGTATCAGAGATAAATGATAAATAAGGGTCTGTAGGGGAAGCATAATAGAATCCATCATTAATAAATGATGCTGATATATATAGATGTCAAAGAAGCCATTCTTGGATTAACAGATGTGGGAACATCAGGACTATCAGCAGGAACAGATTGTTTTGGGCTGCAGATAAGGAAATAATTCACGGATAATTATTTAATTGATGTCCTCTGTCTCTGTAGTTACATTCCAAAGGCTTTCTTGCCACTACTCTTTTTTCAGAGGAGGAAGGGTTAGAACGACAGGCAGTGAGGCTTTTGAGGACTCAAAGAGCAGAAGTAGGTGGAAAGTGACATGGGTACCTTCTGACCGTTTAAAACTTGTGTTTTCCTAGGTCACACAGATTTTGCTTGATTCATTCTTGGAAGTGTATTTATTTTCCTGCTGCAGAGTTGCAGTTTTGTCACATTAAGGGACAGATTGCCTTTTGAAAGGGTCCAAGGTCTCAAGTGGGGTACTCTTTCATGTGACAGACTATTTCTCTGTGTGATACAAATGCTTGCTTCCTGTCACAATTTGCAATAATAACAGAACAAAACCAAAAATATCTTTGAAAAATGGCCATGAAGATACAGGCAGGAAAACAGCAGGGCAAACTGATCTTGTGCTTTCAGTTTACTTGAAACTTTTGACTGCCTCCATTTCCCTTTTTATGGGATTGAACTCTCCTCCAGCAGCACAGGTTTCTGGTAAGTGATGAGGGAGTTGTAGTTGATCACAAATACTGCAATAGAAAGGGGAAGAGAGGTACAAAAAATCAAAGTGATTACTCCTTCTCTGAGGATAGAATAGCAAAACAGATACAGTAATTTCAATAGGAAGGAGAGGAATGATAAAACTAATTTGCTCATTATACCTATGTGTTCAGAGAAAACCAATATTTAGAAGTGCTACACTGTGTTTTTACAAAGGAAGTTAATAAGATATTCTCATATCTTAATTTAAATTACAGCCTGATAGAATCTTGGTGTCTCTTGGTGATTTAGAATAGTTCACAAACACAACATTTACAACTAAAGCCAGATCTAGAAAAATCATTACCTATCTACTGACTAAAGCATTAAAAATTAACTAAGACCTACATCCTTCAAAAACTTTTGTCAGGCAGTTTTATCAAAAGAGACAATACACAGATAAATATGACAGCATTTTTCTGGTCATGTTTGAAGCTCAAGATGTAAATAAGTATTCAGGAATAAATGCAGTAAGATATTATATGCATATATATGTATATATATATATGAAGTTCAAAGTGTATCAGTGATTAAAACTTGTACTTCTGTTGAATCAAATTAGTCAGAATGTTTAAACTCTGATATCCTATCAACATAAGAATCAGATTGGAATAAAATAATGTTTTAGTTCTGCTAAGGTTTTTCGTTAAATAGCAAAGGAAATATTCCCAAAATTATATTTCACGGTTGAAAAATAATTTTTCCATTAAATATTGTTAGGTGAAACTTCCTAAGCATTTCCTGTAGAAAACTATTTTAAAAAAATTCTACAAAAATTAATAGCATAATAGTATAATTTTATACACTATGCTACTTTATATAATATCAATATGCTTTAAAATGGGATGATTGATATGGACCAATTGAATAACTTTTTTTGAAAAGACATTGTAATGAAAAATTGTGTAATAATTTGAGGTGATTTATCTGATATATATTTTCAGAATATAGATTTTATACATAAAATTATATTTAGAAATATCTAAAATGCTTCTATGACAATTATATATTTGGAGGAGCTTCACACCCATAAAATTTCTCTTCTCCTTCTATTCCAACTTCAAAGAAGAAAAATGTATGTTGTTAGAGATAAAAGTTTATATTAGAAACCTCCTTGAAAAGATTAGGTTCTGTAATTTTGAATTCCAGAACAGCTAAATTAAAGTAAATTTAAGTTAACTGGTAAATTTAAGTTACAATGAACCAAATGTCACTGTTTGTTAAGAGTGGAATACAGTAACACAAAAAATGTCTACCACATGTAATGTTGACCACTCCCACTCAAGTCTCCTTTTCAGGTTTACTATTGAAATAATAAAAAAATAGGTATTAGGGAAGTGATTTCATGAATGTCTACAGGCAGCAATTTAAATGAATGATCTCAGACAATCAGAGGAGGACTGCCATACAACTATGAAACCTATGCCTCATGCCAGATTCTTGCTTGCTCTTAGACAAGCGAGACAAACACAAGGACCACATCAGTCTTTCAGGCAGGTTTTCATACAGCTCATATTTTGATGCTGTTGCGATCTGACCAATAAACAAATTGTATTTTTATCTGCTTTAATAAGGAAGTAAGGTCTTCACGTAATCATGCATGACAGCAGCACCATAGGGCAGTTTAGGCAGGTACAGGCTCACACGGTCTCTAAGTGCAGGTTCAGCTATGTGGTCAGACCAAGTTCATCAGGGCTTCATTCCACAGAGGCTGGAAATCCTGGTACCACACGCCTTGACCAGGCCCTGCTGCCTGGCTGTTCCTGCAGGAAAAGCAGCAGCTCCTTGTTTTATATCTAATTCTGCAGGTGACAGTCATGAATTAGTTGCTCATGACATACTCAGGGACAGAGTTAGGTTTTATTCGGTGTTTATAAGAAACCCAGAAAATTTCTAGGCTCTATTCTAACTTACAGGTCCCATTTAAATACAAATTAAATGAAGAGAAACAAATAGAAATAATTACTTCTGCTTTCCCAGGTGCCATGCCATGCTGAAATAGTTTAGTATATATGACCACATTCCAGTTAAAATACCGAGTTCAGCCTTTCCTTGCAGTGCCAAGTGAGTGTCTTCACACAGACCCATGCCTTCTCTGCTTAGACTGAGAAGGAAGCAAATATTCCTGACTCAGTATGGGGTTGTGTGGTTTAAGGTGGTTTTGAGCTCAAGGGAGTATGTCTTTCCGAGAAGAAGGGTATGCTACAGCGATCTGTGAGTATAGTCACATTGAGGATTAGAAGCTGGTATGGACTTAGCAGAGATGAGTAACATGTATGGAGGACCAGGATTTCTAGAAGAATATAACTCAGCTCTGCTCTCCTTTCCTTTTGAAATTTACAAAGACTCTCTGCACTTGTGACAGCAAAGTGTTCATTTAACCATAAGAAAAAACTGGACAGAAGGCAAACTATACCATGCATGTCTCCTCCAATCTTTATTTTTTCAGGTTCTCAGAGGGAATGAAGAAATTCTAAGCACTGGTACCCTAACTACTAGCCTTTTTTCTCAACTTGGTTTTTCTACACTTCATATCAGAAAGATCAAGAAATATCACTGTGAGCTTGCTGGGCACATTCTAGGTATATGTGTCCCACCTGCCTGAAAAATTTGGAACTTAGACGTGTATCTGGTCAGAAGTCACTTATTCACTGACTTGAATATTGCTTGTCTGGTCTGAGTGCAGATATCAACAATGGAAGATGAACCCTAAAACCCAGTTCCCTGGGTTTAATATACCTGGGTTTGGTTGTGCTGGCTTGAAGAGGAGTCTAGCAAACATTTTAAATTCTCTATGCCTAGCAGACAGCAAAATTGCCCCTTAGACAAGACACTAAGTTTATTTTTGAAATTTTAGACTTAAAACAGAAACAACTAACGGGAGAAAGATTCCCCCTTTGAAATAGTTATCCTTTCCTTTACAGAAAAAACAACAAAACACCAACAAAACAACAAAACCCAAGCAAGAAAACAAACAAACAATGCCTAAACAAAACAGGACGGGTAAAAAGAAAAATAGAAAGAAATATTTAAGAACTTGCTGTGCTATTTTAGGAGTTGTTGTGGCTTAAAATTCATAGGCAGCCATACCCCAGACTGTCAGTTGCCCACACATGTGGGGAATCAGAAATCTAAAGCACAGCACCATACAAGCTACCATGACCTAAAAAGAACTCTATCCTAGACAAAAATGATGCAGGAGTATAAAAGGGAAAAAAAGTATTTATTTCTCCATGAAGGTAAACTGATTTTTAACACTGACTAATTCTTGATCTTGGGAACGGAAACTCTTGGTCGACTTAATCTCTCTGCTGTACAGATACACATAACCTTCTCTGCCCTCTCACTTATCTGCTCTTGGGAACAAAAAAAAAAGCATGACTGCTACATATAAAGTAATATTATTAAGAAAAAGAAAACATGCAAGTAATTAAAAATGTTAATTGAGATGTTTGCACACCAGTTTGGTCTCTGTTTCAGAGACTTTATTTTATTTTCAGTGATACTTGTTATATTCCATACTGAAGCAAATACATTAGAAACAAGATGCAGAAAATCCTAAACTGATCAAATAATTAAGAGTATCTTGATCTTAATTATACCATTTGGATACAGCATATGTGTATATATCTATAAACATATACACTGAAATAACCATCTAAATCATCATGTTTACCAAGATGCTAAGCATATTTACTGCAGATTTGAGCCACTTTGATCATAAGTGAAACAACATTAAGACAATCATAAAGCATGTAGGAGACTAGAATGTGGACATCAATAATAGTTTGTTCTTTTTCTTAGTTTCCACTAAATAGCCCACACAGTATTCTTTAGATGTTTTTTCTCAGAAAAATAGTAAGCTATCAGAAGCTTTTATAAACTTAATGAATGCTTCAGTGATCATTATTAGAACACATTTTGGAAAATCAGAAATAATAACTTCATATTAAATTAAAGTCCCTAAACATTTTTTTGTTGTTAAATGCCTACAATCTTGGTGCTTTAATTTGATTTAAACAGTAAGATATGAAAACTATTTTTCCTACTGTAATACAGCTAACACTATGGTTTAAAACAAAAAGGTTTTATTCTTCAAAATATAAACATATTATTATTTTACATTTCATCTAATTAGAGACATTATATTTCTGAGCTCATTAGTGTCTGGAAAATACCACAATTTAAACAGATATTGGACTTGCCCATTGCTTTGATGATTTTTTTTTTCCTTTTTGCAATTCTGTTGTTTATTCAACATAACGTAAGCATCTCTGATGAAATCTGTGATTTTTATTTAGACACTGTCTTTCATTCTGCTTCGCCCTTAGTAGAACAAGAAAGCAGAATAGTGCTGCCACTACACACTACCCAAAGTGTGACAGAGCTTCTTTGTTTCATCCATTTACCTCCACTAGAGTAGGTCCCTGATTTAAGAACTGGAAACAGAAGTTTAATGAATCCACACTTGTAGAGGAGGAAACAGAAAACCCAGAACTTCTTGTTCATGGCCAGACATATTCACTTTTTTTTTCAATACACTTTGAACACCAACTAAATATTTAGCACTTTGAGCACCATCTTAATTACTAGCACTTATCTGCCGCCGACCACCCAGTCCCTGGCGAGGGTCTTCTGGGTGCCGCGACCTTCCTGGTGAGTCGCCTGAGAAGGACGGCCTCAATTTCAGGGGGCACAGGCACTCCGGCTTAGTGATTTGCTCTTTTGCGAATGGCTGCCTAAGCAACCAAGCGACCAGCTCTGGTGTGAAGGGTTGCCTAGGCAACCGAGCCTGCCAGCTCTCCAGGGGTACACTGTTGATACAATGTGTCCAAAGCAGGCCTGCCAGCTCTCCAGGTGTACACTGTTGATACAATGTATCAAAGGCGGGGCTTTTCCCAGGCGGCGCAGGAGAGAATCACAGGAGTCAGGGAAGGTCTCCAGGAGCCCCTTTGTTCTGGAACCCACGACTCTCCAAAGCCCCGACCCTTCTGAGAGTTGGGGTTTTATGCACAACCAGGGGGTGGGGTTTGGTAAAACAACCAATAGGGGTGCAGATTGAAAAGTTAACCAATCAGGGGAAGGATCCAAAAAGAACCAATCAAGTAGAGAACTCTAGGGTCACACAACAACCAATCAGGGATAGAGTCATTAACATATCCGGAAGTAATTTAACTGCCTGCCTTGGGCAGCAGGGGATTGGCGGCTGTGACCGGGGGTTGGCTGATTGTGTTAAGGGCTGGGTGCCCTCCAGGGAAGTGCTGGGAGTTCTGCTCCTTCTGCACAGCCCTCAGGGGCCTCCACACTTATCTTTTATGTTGGAATTAAAAAAATAAGAAAAAATTAAAATTAATTTAATTTTAATTAATTAAAATTCCATCTGACCTGTGTTACCTTTCACATCATCCCTCTTGGAGGAAGAGGACAGTCCCAAATTAAACGAGGTTAGATAACGAAATGTAAGTAGTTTTTCAATGGCATAAACTCTTCAACTCAGATTCATAAAATCTTTCTGACAACATAAACACAGTAGAGCTAGATGGAGGCAACTAAACCACTGAAGGAGTTAACTGTGGGGAGAAAGCTTTAATAAACAGATATGTGAGTCCTGACAGTGGAAAATATCAAACAAGTGGGTACGCCTTCTTGTTTTGTGCATGTGGCCAGGGCATACACAATAATATCCTCTCTCTCACACCTAGTTTGTGTTCCCTTTTTCTGCTGTGATGTGTGGCATATTTATAACATTTCTCTGCTTTCTGTGAAAGCTGCAAGCCGGGTGCCTACACATCCCACAAGTGGCTGCAAATTTCCACCTGAATTCTTTTTTCAGGAGTCTGAAGTTGTATTTTGAGGTATACATTTGACACATGTAAACTCAAAGGATATCAGACTTTATTTCTCATGACAGCAAGAGTAATTGCTATGATATGCAATAAGACTGATAGAGAAGTTTAGATTTGCTTGCTTAGTTCACTTTATAGAACAATTTTTCCTGAAGATCGATCTTTTGATGGATGAAGAGGAAAAAAATGGACAATTTTTTTCTGGGATAAACACATATAGAGAGATCTTATCTCAGTTAGGCTGGTGTAAATCTGCCCAAAAGGCAATAAAGTCAGACCATTTACCTTGGGATTAGAATGTAACCTTTTATGTAAAAAGATAAATAGTTCAGGGCTGCTTAGAAAGTTACCTTTGTTCCCGCCTTCGAATAGTTTCATGAAATTTACATTTCCCACACACTGAAAATATCTATCCTAAAGAAATACGCATACTTTCTTAAAATATTCAATAACACACTCATTTTACTTTTTAAGCAAATCTACAATAGAGAAAATTGAAATGCAGCAAAGTTCTCACCATTGATGAGACTTTTTTTAAACTCTGATTAGCCATCTGTATCATAGGTACTACTGGTTCATCTTTTGTGGAAGATTAATAAGGAGGAGTTATATAGAGAGACAGAGAAGCAAATCACAAAATACAGTCAAAACACGTGTGGATTTATGTCCATTCCCCACACTGTACTGGAGGTGTTTCAACTGTCAGTAAAACATGGGGCGATACTGAGGAGAGCAGTGCCCTCAGCTGGAGGACCATGACTGCAAAAATTATAAACACCCAGTTTATTGAACAGGTGTGGTGGGATCTGCTGCTCCATCTGCATCCATATAAATCTATGGGGCCTCATAATTTTGTCAGAGAATCCTCAGAGAACTGGCTGATGTCATCACAAGATGATTTTTGAGTGGACTTCGACCCAGCTGACTAGAAGCCAGTAAATATTGTCCTCATTTCTAAGCATGGGAAAAAGGAGGATCCTGGAAACAGCAGACCTGTCAGTGCCTGGTAAAATCATGGAAATGATTACCTGGGAGGTATTGAAAATCCTCTGGAGGACAACAGTCTTTGGCCAGAGCCAGCATGGCTTCATAAGAGGAAAGCCCTGCTTATCAAACTTGATTTCCCTCTATGACAGGATAACCAGCCTAGCTGACTGAGTTGATGTCATCTTTTTGAACTTCACCAAAGCTTTTGACACTGTGCCTCACAGTATCCTTCTGGACAAAATGTCCAGGGCACTGTTAGATTTGGGTGAGCAGCTGACTCAGGGTCAGGCACAAAGGGTTACAGGGAATGGGGTGACATCAGACTGGTGACCTGTCACTGATGGGGTTCCACAGGGCCCCATCCTCGGCCCTCTGCTCTTCAACCATTCATTCTCCATTAACCATTCAGAGGAATACTAAGTAAGTTTGGTGACTACACTCAGCTGGTAGGAGCTGTTGATTCTCTCAAGGGTGGGGAGGCCTTGTAGAGAGAACTCAACAAATTAGAGGGTTGGGCAATCACCAATTACACGAAGCTCCATAAGGGAAAATGCTGAATTCTGCACTTGGGATGGGACAACCCTGGACGTGCATATAGACTGAGGAGTGAGAGACTGGAGAGGAGCTCCACAGAAAGTTTCCTGAGGAGATGCCATATGAGGAGCGGCTGAGATCACTTGTTCTGTTCAGCCTGCAGACCTCACTGCAGTTACAACTTCCTTGTGAGGGGAAGAGGAGTGGCAGACACTGATGTCTACACTCTTGTGACCAGTGACAAGACTCAAGGAAATGGCCTGAAGCTGAGTCAAGGAGGTTTAGGCTGGATATCAGGAGCACTGGAACAGGCTCCCCAGTGAAGGGATCACAGCACGAAGTTTGACAAAGTTCAATAAACTCTTGACATCACAGGCATATGGTGTGATGCTTGGGGATGTCCTGTGAAGGTGCAGGAGTCAGATTTGGTGATCTTCATGGGTTCCTTCCAACTCAGCATATTCTATGATTCCATAATTTTTCTTTTCACTTCCTTTGTTCTGTCCACAGGAAACAAGCAATTGTTCAGAAGATTCATTATACAGAAAAGAAAGAATAAGTTCTGTGATTCCTGGTTTGGTTTTTTTTTGTTTGTTTGTTTATTTTTTGGGGTTTTTGTGGGTTTTTTTGTGTAAATGGTTGTTGTTTAAATCTCAAGGTAAAAAATTAGTTCTGTTGACACAAAGATAATTGTGAGATGCTGACATCATTTCTTAGAAGATTCAAAAATTCAATACACTGTTTTACTTAATCCTTCCCCTGGAAATCAGAAAAGTTTATAAAATAAATTAAGTTATTTATAAAATGTAAAATAACAAAAAAACCCTATGCCTCACTCACATTAATTTTAAATCACTCTTACTGTCAAAATAGCAAATCTTCAAATGGTCATGTGTATAAAAATTGCATTTCATGACATTAGTGTGACAGTTCCATATGCAAAATGGAACATTACACATTTAAGATAGAGGACAAGGTAATATACTTCGAAGATCTTAATTTTTTTTATTTCCTTTAATTTTTTAGTAGGATTTATACTAAAATAAAGGATTTACATAAGCCATAATGATGACAAAACTCAAATAAGTCAGATACATGAAACCTCACAAATCTACCTATCTGCTAAGTTCTGCCCTGAGAAATAATAAAAAAGATTGAGTTTATGTCATCAGGCTGTGTTGTTATCAGTTATTATCCTCATTACAGTGTTGAGAAAGTTTTGGAATGAAAAATTGTGAATGAACCTCTAAAGGAGGGGTAATTTGCATAAGCATACAAAGTTATCCTAACTATCTGAGCTTTAAGGTAATCAGAGTTGAAGGGAAGAAAACTATTCCACTAAATGATCTGATGTGTGTCAAAGCTTTCTCTTTTCCTTTTCATGTAAAAGATCCACAAGGACAATTTGGATATTGTTTTAAACTATCACTTACATCCCAGCTCCATTCTCTGACAGGGACTACCACTTCTGTTGAGTACAGGTAAAATAACAGCAGGTGCCAACAAAGAGAGAATAAATCTATTCCTATGTATTCACAAGTAAACTGATTTCAAGGAGTGGGACCATTCAATCTCCGAGTGTTTTGGCTTCTTAGAAAGGCTGTTAAGGGAAGGAAAACCAAGAAGGTGAAGAAGAATGGTGTGTCTTCTCCTTAGCAAATCTAGAAAATCCCATAGGAATGGTACCTAAGATTCAAGGAATGACTTTTCTGTCAAGTTTGTGATTAAATAAATCTCTGGAAAGGTCTTTTAATGGCCGAAACTTAACCTCCTTTGCCTGATTGGAGAATATCCAGGTTCCAAAATTGCACATGGCTCCATAAGAGACCATCCTGTTTTAGGTCCACTGTCAACTCCTTCAAATCAAGAGCTATGACTCATCTCATTTGCTATTTGGAATGGATGTTTCAACAAGAAACCTGACTGGAATTTTGTATGGTTCAATGAAAGACATTTTGCCTTATTTCTACCTCTTAATTTTGTTAACAACTCTTTCATTGCTTTGAAATGAGTGAAAATGATGGAAATACTGGTTGGCAATAGTTGTACAGTACTCAATCTAATATGTTAACATTTAATATCTGGAGGATGACTTTATTAATTTGAATAAATCACAGATATCTCTGTGGAAGAGGGACATAGGTAAGGGGAAGGATGATAGCTTAATTCCTCTCTCTACTCATATAACCTATTTTCAAAATATCCTGGTTATTCCTCTAATCAGCACCTTCAATTACCTTAAATTAAAAATACTTGCAGTTTTCTAAGTTAAAATGGATCCATTTTTCTTATTCTTAATTAAATATGCAATTTTATTAAATTTTATGTTCGTATGTAGACTAAGTGACCAATAATTCCACACATTTTAAACCACAATAAATGTTTCTAGATCATTGCTTTACAATCGCTACAGCACATGTAAATTTTCTGCTCTGGCTATACTTCCTGACAACAGTAACAACCTTAACTGGTTTATGTTTTTTTCACTATATGGCAAATACCAAAACCTCAGGGCAGATGAGTACTTCTCAGTTTGCCTCAAGGAAAACTAGGTAGTTTAGAATTGCATGACAATCTCAGAAATTTACAAGTAGCAGAAGTTAGCATGAAGAGTCTCTGCAGATACACGGTAGTAATAGGTTTAATTGAATAAGGCAATTTCTTTAGCTGGTGCAGATATTGCCATAGCAAGGTATGTTAGTTCCATCACAGAAATCTGAAAGCTACTAAAAAATTGCAGTGGTTGGAGGTGACCTCCAAAGATGTCTTAACAAGCAGATCAAGCCAAGGCTCACTTTTCTATATAAAGAGGTTTTAATATGACACTACATCTATGATATTGCACAGATTACAGGCCAAATGTAAGATGGCACACATCAATAAAGGGGAAAAAATGACTTTTACCAAGGTCCTACACAGGGCTTGTGACAACACTATTTACAATACTTCCAAATCTTGTTTCTTTCCAATTTACCAGACTTGATCTACGGTACATAGGAAAGAAAAAGCCGATGATGAAAATTAGAACTTCCTCAATACTCACTTTCTGTATTTAGTTATAATAATCCAATATTAAAGGCTGAATTTTTTATATCTGAATCCTTATAGGAAATTCTACAGCCTAATAAGGTGAATTCCTTTTAAACTAAAGTTGTTATCATACTTGCAGTTCTGGGATTTGAAATGACAGCACCATTATTGTTATCACTTTTCTTTATCTGCTGAAGGACATTTGAGATAAAGCAGTGTAAAACTGCTGTGACAAATTTCAAAGCCATGGTTAACTCACCTAACTTCAGACCTGGTTTTAAAAAAAAAAAAAATGTTCTGCTATTCCTGTTGGTGAGTTTTCCCAAAGCTTAATATTTTTAAGACTTCTCCAGAATTAAATTTTCCTAATTTTTCCCTAACTATTCCTACAGTAATATTTTACTGTAAGTAGTCCTTGCGGTCCCTTTTTACTTACTCTTTTCTTTTGAAATACAGACAAAACAAAAATACTTCCTATAGCATGATAAATTTTTCTCCATCCTCTGAACTAACTTACTCTAGTTCAATACTCTTTTTGTTAGCTAGTCTCATGCTACTACTTGACCCCAGTTTACTTTGAATAACTCTTGTTTCTTCTGACTTGTTTCTCAATCTGTTCTTGCTTCCTTGGCAGGGTTTCTACCATGAACTGGGCTCTTTCAAGTCTTCAGCCACTGTCATTCTTTCACTTTTGTTCACATCCATCTGTATGAATGGATTGAATTCATAGCTAGCATTCATAGCATATGTATCACAGTTTACTTAAAATTATGGCTTGTTCTTTCTTGTCATCAAATTCCTAACTCCAAATCAACTCCAAATAAAAATCCAACAGCGTTCAAACAAACAAAAAATGTATATGAAGAAGGTGTCAATTACAGTTTTCAGCTTTGTAGAGAAAATAAGGTCTCAAGTGTGGACTTGAAAACTGGTCTTTGTAAGCAACAGTTTTGGTCCGGTATCTAGGAAGGACTTAAAAAAAAGGCACAAACAATCTTTTTTTTCTCTGTGCCACAGAATTCTATCCATAATCTTAAATTCCATTTAAAATAATCTAATCTAGTCTGAAAAAGAAGGTTTTCCACAATGTTCACTAAAATAAAAAGTATGGATTTTCTTTTACCTTCACAGTCTTTATTTCCTGTGAACATTAGTACAAAAAGGCATTTGCTGTCCAAAACCTTTTCAAGAAAAGGCCGCATAATGCAATGCTTATTCAAGTATGTTGGTGTTGTTGCTTAAAATTAGTAACTCCAAAGATAGCATTAAAATCTGTTTGCTGTCTCTGCTACAGTAACACTGCAAGAGGAAAAACAATGCCCTCTGGTTTGTAAAAGAATCAAGTGGTCTGTGACATTAACATGTGTAACAGCAAGAGTTCCTGTACTTTTATGAACAGTGTGAAAAATGAGTACTGGTGTTTTATTCAGTAGTTCACATTACACAAGGGAGACAGTATCATAAATGAGTGCTGTTTTCTACCCTTCTCCATGATGCTTAGTTCCCCTTGAGCCCTCTCTGAAGTAATCCATTATGTCTGACTTGAAATATTGTCCACATCCAATCTTGTGTGAACTTGTTTAGATATTCTTCTTAGACGCTGGTGTTTTTAAGACAAAGAGTTGCACTTGGCAAAAATGTAAAAATGAGTGTTTCTGAGTAAATTGCAGCCTATATGGAAGGAAAATACATCAATCAAAATTCACTCTTGAAATAAAGGTCTTTATGAGGACTACATGGATCAAAACTTGTTTTGCTCTATTCTGGAACCTCCAGAAAACTGAACTCCACTTTTGCAACTCCACAGTTGTAATGTTGAAACATATAGTTGTTCTGTGTGAAGAACCCAGATCCTGAACCTCTCACACTGGAAACATTCAAAGCAAATTCTGGGCTTCAAACTTGTATGTTAGGCCTAAATTCCAAGGAAAAGGACTCATCTAGAGAATCTACAAGAAAAACAGAGTAAGCCAAAGGGAAATAAAAACATTGCATTAGAACCTGAATTCTGTCTCCACATGTAGTAAATTATATTTCATATGATATCTGTTTTTTCCAAAAGTATTTTGGAGATGACCACAGTTAGTTACATTCTTCTTTGGAGAAGATCTGAACCAGAACATTATGATCTCCTTAATAATCTAAAGATAGGAGAAAGTCTCCTTCCAGCTCTTAAAAACAGCAACTACTTAGTAACGAGAGGGCTTGTCATATTGATGTATGCAATACGCTTTTTAAGAATGAAACCAAACTGTGATTTTGGAATAATAAAGCAGACTCAAATTTCATTTACAGTAAATTTTATTTTGTTGTGATATGCACAGAAACTCACATCTGTGCTGCCCTTTGACCACATGACCATATCATTAAAAATCAATCTGTGCCACTTGCAATTAGCATCTTCCTGTCACTGAAAATTATTTATATTTTTTGGTTTTCAGTCACAAAATCTTAGCATATGGATAAATTAGTTTTTTATATTTTTTTAGGACTGCCAAAGTAGACAAATTTCTGTTTTGTGAGACCTTCCTGATATGAATGTGAATATGCTGCTTACGTTTCTCTTGAAATAGAGTTTGATCTGACTTTGTTCTTATTTCATTATTTTAACAGTTAAATTAATATACATGCGCAAAGAACTTTAATGTATTTGAAATAACCTACGAAGTCATATCCCAACTGGATAGAAAGAAATTGCACTAGTCTTTGCCTGAAATATCATAATTTTGTAATTTGATTATTTTTTTTATTTTGGGTTTGTGTTTTTTTGTTGTTGTTGGGTTTTGGTTTTTGTTGTTTTTTTTTTTTCTTTTCTAGTGTGCAGCATTGTAGGAAGTAATTCTCAGAAGTGATGCATGTAATTGTGGTCTTATTTTGAGAAGGATCTGCATCTTTCAAATATCAAACTGTTCAGATCCTCATTTTTTGTTTTAGTCTTAGAATGGCTCTCACCTATTGTTTACATTCAGTCTATTTTAAAAAGACACATATGAAACGTAGCAACTGGGACTGTCTGATACACTATTTTTATCCTGTGTTCTGCAGTTGATAGAATCACAAAATCAACAAGACTGGCAGCCAGTCCTTGAGGTCTCTAGTTCAACTCCAGCATTCAAGAGGGGTCCCCTTTGGCACATTGCTGCGAGAGGTATCCAGTTGGGTATTGAATTTCCCCAAGGATGGAGAATCCAGAGTTTCCTCAGTTAATATACTTTGTTTCCTTAAATATCTTCTTGGAGCTGTTCTTAAAAGATAACCACTGTTGTATACAAATTATATTCTGCATATAGGTATAGAATTAAAATTTGATCATGTTAAGGAAAACTAAATTATAAAAATAACAGAGATTACAATCCACATTTTAATACCTTTTCCTCTGGATTAATAATATATTTAATGAAATATCCCTTTTTATTTTATTCAGGCCATTAGTTCATATTCCTTTCCTTTCTCTTTACGCCTTAATCTCTATACTACTAAATTTATTTTTTTACTTTAAATCCCAGCTTCTCTGTGATTTTCAAAGCTCTCCATAGCAACTTGCTACCTTGATTTTGATACTTATTCTTTAATCTCTGTCTACACAAAACTTCTTTTAATTTCACGTTTTCTTCATAGTCCAAATCTGTTTAAAACAGCCCCCCACCTAGTCTTCATTGTTCTTGCACTCATTCTTTTAACATTTACAGAAACCTGCTTATTCTAGAAAAACGCTTTGATTATGTTAGTGTATTATAGCACAGTCAATGGTTCAGAGTTGTCAATGTTGTAAATGTTCACCTGAACACTTGAATGAATTTGTATAAATTAGTCAATGTTGTGCTTCTACTTATCAATCACAAGTATTCTTGTTAAATAAATTAGCAAGGGAACATTTTATAAATTAGTGATTTTACATAAGACATCCACTAAATTTCAGAATTACAAATTCTTACAAAAAGGACACTTGAATATTATTGAAACATTTGATGACCTAAAATTGATGTGTCTTCACATAAAGACTCTGAGGTTAGAAAGTTTTATCCCCATGTGACACATAGGAAAGTGGAACACATTATTTAAATCTACATCTCTAAGTAGGACAGTATCTAGTACTTTTTTGTCTGTGAAGCTGAACAGTGGGAAGGCCATGTCTGCACTATAGTGAATCTAGTCTTTTGTGTCTAATAGGCCTTGGTGACTTTATGAACATCAGATTTAATGACTGGTTTTGTGTGTTTTTTCAAAGTGTCTGAAACACTGTGAGACTGCACAGCAGTCCTTGACAGTTAGTATAAAATGAGTAGGTATTGCATTCATGAAGGCATGAAGAGGCACACAAAGTCTTTTTACAGGACTATGCAGGGCGGTAAAGACTTGAATGAATTTTAACTGATCCTTTCAGCTTATTATTAATAGTCCTTAGCATGTGCTTGTGAACATGCAGTTGGCCAAATCTTGCCAAGGATCTTGTTTAAAATTATATGGGGAATTAGAGGACTACTGAAAAAGTTGTTCTTTGAACTTATTCTTCCTATGATAAACAAATAAAAAAACAAAGATGTGTTCATAGGCTCATAGTAAATCTGTGTCAGAGCAGAGCTCTATCTACGTTTGCCAAACCTTGGGCAAAGTCTTAAAAATGTCTTCCAAATCTTACCTCAGTTTAAAGTGTAGGCTTCTGGCTGTGTTATGCCCTGGAAAAACCTCGAGTATGAATGACAATTCATAAATACTCAGCTTGGGAATCCAAGCAGATGTGCTTCAAGTTTTGTGTATAGAAGTGCTAACAGCACAGGTATTTTGATTCATGGCACAAAGGAAAATCACCCCACGTTCATGTTTCTTTTGGGTACCTGATATGAATAATGTGGGCAAAGTCATGGCATTATCTGGCACTTAAATTCTGTTGGGAAGTTTTGCAAGAACAGCTGTATTTGCAAATCCTAGCAAAACATGCCAGCCACTCCTGGCAGTGAAAGGAGGTCTTAGTATTAGTAATGTTGAAAATAAAAGTTGCTTTTCAAAGCAAGGAGTTTATCCTTGTCCAAACAGCTCAATGTGTTTATTCTGGTTTGCACACTGCCATCTCTCTAGTGTTTTTACCAGTTTTTTACCACTCTATTTGTGCCTATAGTAACTGCTGGGTTTGTGGTACAATAAATTGCATGGCACTGGATATTCAGTCAATAGCTCAGAATATGATGTTCTGAAGGTGAAATACAGAACTTAACTTATCAGTAAGCTTTTTATAAAAGTTGAATATGCAAGAGGTGATTGTTTTTAATTAGCTAGTTTGGGATTTTTTGTTTTTACTTTTGGTTTGACAGTATATCAAGCAGTTGGCAAGTGAGAGACAAGAGACTTTCTGACAGACCAGAAAATAAAGAGAAAAAGTTGGAGTTCAAAGTAAATTGTTGATCTTGTATATGATTCAGAAAATGATAACAGAGCAAGTTTTTTCTATACAAAGGCTTCTGAATGCTAGCTGGTAGGTAGTAATGAAAAATACATTAGAAATTTACTTAGTAATAAGAGGATTGTTATTATTAATGTGATCATTACAGTACAGAACATAAGTGGTTATGTATGCAGGGAGTAATACAAACTATAAAGCCTTTGGCAGATATTGGCATATAAGTACTATGTTAAGCTCTCACATGATGCTAAAATTTCACTTTCTATTGTGTTGCAATATAGGAGCTGTCTATCCACAGATATTCTATGAGATTTCCTAAACAAGTCACTCTCAAGAATGACATTAATTTCGTGTCAGATTTTGCCTCTTAAAACAAACTTTCATGCAAATAAATAAAGGAAAAACTACTACCAAACTGGAAGAGTGAATATTACCAGTCCACTTCAAATTACCTGAGCTGTGTTGTAAATCATTGCTAACTCCCACTATGAGGATTTATCCCAGATTTTGCTTCACAGTTGTGCTCAGCATCTATTCTCAGCTGAAATTGGGTTTCTATTACAGAGCATAATTTCATATTGTGGAGATTATTTAAAATCCAGTTCAGATATCACTGTACATCACCATATCTACGGAATTGTTCAGGCTATTTACAAATAACTGTGACTTGCTTCCAGAAACACAGAATATATAGAAATTACTCTCTTTTTCTGTTGTTTCTCACAATTTAAGTGGACCAAGGATTAAGGTAGCATGTGTAGCACTGAAATGGCAAAAATTATGTTAATAGAATGTTAATTATGACAAGGCTCTGATAACTTATTTTCAGTGTTTGATTCTAGAGAGTACGATATAATTAGAATGCGAGAACATTTTTCTTTGAATTCTTTACTAACTCTTATTTTGGGCTAGCATATGCACTGCTGAAGTTTGTCAATACATATGCAGGAGAAAGTCCAGCCTTTCATAGAAGGTATATACCTACCTCACATGCTACAAAGAAAACAGGAGAAGGCCCAAGTTTCACACCCAGATACCAGAATCCTGCTTGTCTTTGAACAAATCGCTTGCCTTAGCAGAGCTGTAGCAGAAGACTTCTTGCCTTGCCTTGCCTTGCCCAAAGACCACTTGCTGCATTCAGGTGTTTTTGTTCTTCTTTTATTTTGGTTTGAAGTCTGTGATTTAGCATTCATTACAGACACAGACCATTCCACTCACTAGGGATACTTCTGTATACTGAGACCAACATCTGCATTTTCATTTGTTTGTTCATGAAGGTTGTTACCATTCAGGCAGGAAACAGTTACTTGTGTGCTGGGCAGCCTTAAGATGCATAAAGCAAGTAAAGGTGCTGGGATCTTTCATTCACTGAGTGATGCAAACCACTGCAATGCAATAGGCAACTTTAGTCAGAAAGCTTCACTACTGAAGAAATTTGCCTGTCATGCATTCAGGTTGCAGACTTTTCCTGAAGTCTGACTGACACATAGTCATACATTGCTGCCTTGATCATCTTTTATATCTGGCTGTGTCTGTTTCTTAGGAAGAGTATACAAAGGAGTAGATGAGTAAAGAGAATAGAAAGTTTAAGCTTTGGGTGTCTTTCTTAAGAAAGAGAGGAACAATTTATTCTGCATTAAAAAAATGTTTGTTGGAAAGGAGAAAACAAATATAATCAAAATCTGTCTTTCAGAGGTCCTTGCAGAAGGTTCTTTAAAAGAAAAATACCAAAGTCAAACATACGCTGCAAGGCTACATTTTCTGTCTTTTTCCCAAGTCCAGGTGAAGGAATTCCTTTCTGTGTAGTTACAGCCTCAGAGACATTGTCCAACATAACCAATTATAGTAAGAATCTGGAAATTTTTGAGACTTCTCTGTCTGTTAAGTACTTTCTGTGTTAAGTACTTTCTCTTATCCCATGTATAATAATGTATTAATGTCAAGAGTATAATAACAGAACCTTCACAAGTTGTGTTGAAGGTCAGATGAAGTGCATTCATAAAGAGCACTTTAAAGGAGTAAAGCAATGTTAAATCTTGAAAACAATTTAAACAAAGCACAGCATTACAAAACCAAGTCTCATGATATTTAAGAGATTTTCAGATATTTAATGCAAATTAATGGCTGGTATTTAAGAGACTTTAGGGAGCTACAGCTCCTTCCCCTTCTCTTTGCAAGTAATATTTCCTTAAGAATAAACCATGAAATATTTTCAATGTCACTAAATAGTCCTTATGAAACATTTCTTTTGAAATACTTGGCTGCCAGATCCCAGCATCATCTACTTGATTTCATCCTGTGGATTTTCTATACTACAGTTTAAGCTTCTTCTATTTCAATCTGCTCTGACTGTCACAGTATTTTGGAACTTTAAGTCTGAGACAGTGATTCGTCATTCTGAAGACTGGTCTGCCTACAGGCATTTCATATAATGTCTAATCTTGATTCAGAATTATTTATTCAGGTCTGCTGCATTAGCTGTAATTTGACAAGAGGCAGTGGTGGCAGTTGAGATTTTGACATGTTATAGCTTCTTTTGGTATTATATAGCAGTGGTGAAAACTAATGAAATACAAAATTAAATTAAAGAAAAGAAGTACAAATGGGCAAAACATCTGATTTCAAAACATCTGACTTTCAAAATATCTAATCTGAAAAGTGTATTTTGTCTGCTGCTGGCAATAATTCCTTGCAGATTTAGAACAGCTTTTCTATTTTCGAAACAAATTTTTACATTGTACTTTATGTAAATCTCATGGAAAAAAATCTGTGATTCTATGTAATTAAGGATCAATACATTTGGCAAATATCCATTTAGAAATACAGAAATTACCCAAAACAAATAATGTAGGGTATTTTCTGCAGATAATTCAAACCATGGGAAAGCATATTAGTTAGTGCAAACAATGCAGTAATGCATTGATAGGCTCTTGATATTCAGATAAGTACACAATGACATGAAAAATCAGAGGTTGCTGAAATATCAAGGAATTTGCAGAGTGGAAATAAAAGTGTCCAAAAAGATATACTACTGCAGTTGAGCACTCTCTAGGAGACTTTTAAAACAGCAACAGCAGCAAAGATCAAAGCAACATGTATGGACACTAACATTCATTTGTGTATAAACTGTTGATGGCTGAACTTCAGTCTGGTGGCTTAGAATAAATGGCTGAGGTGTGTGTGGGAGGGTAATTTCAGAGACATTGTACTAGGCACTAGGGCATTACAGACTGCATGCAATTCCTTGGACCCCAGAATATACCTTCAAGGTAGTCTTTCAAAAGAGCATTATGGAAATATGAAAGATGAAACTTTAGATTTTTGCCAAACAGAAAAAAGACTTGGAGAAACCGTATTAGTGTTTTTTCTTGATTATTCACCTCTCTATACATTACTGCTTTCATTCCCTGTACCTTGGACCACTCCAGTTTTTGTGAGTGCTTCCCTCAATTGTTCAAGGCTGGACAGAAGTCCTTTTTGTCAAAGAGTTGTCATTGACATCACTGTGCTTCACAAGGTTTTACCAGTGCAAGTGATATATTTCCAGAGGACACTCCCCAGTTTGTGGCTAGGAAATGGCACTCTCCTTTCTCATAGAATGGAATAAAATAGAAAAGAATAATTCAGTTTGAAGAGACATAAACTGATCATCTAATCCAGCTGTCCTAGTGCTGTTTATTGGCTAACTGGGAAGTTTCCACAAGTCCTTGATTGGTGGGAGGGTATTCAGGAAACATCTGAGGCTGGATTACCTGGAACAATCCTCCCTGAATGAAAAAAACCAAATAAGCCTGCTGTGTGACCCTGTTTCTTGTTCTTCTCCAGAAGTATCTAAAGGCTATTTGTCTATCCTAATCAATCAAGTTAGATGTGGCTCTATAATCACTGTTATTACAGAAAGATATTTGCCTCACCCTAATGTAGATGCTGCAGGTCAGGAGGTTTCATGATGCCTTGGATAGCTGTCTGTGGCTTCCAGGCAAGTTGATAAACATTCTATTCCTTGCATGTAAGCAAAGTAGCACAGGTAATTGCTTTGTTATATTATTGATGAAGTTTAAAAATATTATTTTGACATTTAAAGTTTTTTTTATTTGGCTTTATTTATTCTGCAAATATCCGTTAACTGCACACCTTGCTTTTCTGGAATAACATGAGGAAATGAGGAATAAAATCCTATATATTCACTTTCAGCTTCCTCCAAAACGATTAAGGTTTTACTTCTATGTTTGTGATTGGGGAAAGAGTAACACAAAAGTCTTTGATAGGCTCAGGCTCTTTTTTGAGGTAAGATAAGTTGGTAGCCATAGGATGAAAAGGCCTAAGAGACAAAAAATTAGCCATGGAGTTATATTTTTTTCATAACAAAGCAAACAGGAATTTTGTCCACAGGAGAGAAAATGAGTTCTGAAAGATATCACATCCAATTGCACAGAAATGGATGAGAAGATAGGATGTTCTCATGCAATTTTTCCTCTGCTCTTTTATGAGTTGTACAGATGTTTCCTAATGTTTGCTATTGCAGAGAAGTCCCATGTTGGAAGACTCTGCTCTGTCAATGGAAATGGTCACCACTGCCATCTCTGCTGCTAACGCAGACAGTGCTGTCATTACCTTTCTAAATATACATTTGCATGTCAAATCCTGCAACATGTGCAATTTATGCAATGAAACAATGTTGGCTGAGATGAAATTGCATGTATTTCCTCTGGCATCACAGTAACTAACCTGAAACTTCATTTACAGTCTGTCCTGACCACCTCTCAAGCATGGCCCAAGGCTTTCATGAAGGATGATTTCTTAGCAGACTCTTGCCCAGAAGGGGACTTTCAACATAAAGACTCATGTGCTGTCAGTTTTTTCAGCTGTTGGAAAATATGCAATTTATGTGGAATGCAAAAAAAGGAATGGTGATATACTGTAATATATGGAGTTATGTGCTTCATTTGTAAGAGAGAAGCAACTTTTACTAATATGGTGAGTTGAAAAAAAGCTCAGTGGTAAATGCCACAGTGTTTTAACTAGATTCAGTGTCAAGGTACACAAGACAGGGACAGGCCAACTGTCAGGGAAACCCTCTCATTGAATCATAAGCTTCAGAAAGGACTGCTTTTTGAAACATCCACTTTCTAAACACCTTCACACATAGCCATCCAGGGGTGGCTGGTTCCATGCCTAATCCCAGACTTGGTCAATGTTTTTTTTTGAAAGAATTATGTATGTGCAATCAATCCTCTATATCAGTCACCTGAGATTTCAAAGTCTAGCATGTTAATCATCACTGACCAAGAATCTATTGTGGAAAGGAATCTTTCGACATTGACATGTAACTTTGAGAGGCAACCTTGACCCTACTCAAGGGAGACTACTGCCATAAGGGGTGGACAGTGGGGCCTGGGATGTCCACAGTTTGTGATGTGAGATGATTGACTTACAACCATATTTGCTTATTAGCAAGATGTGTGGGGCACCCTTAGGGACAATGCTTGACTACCACATTGCCTTCCATACCCCAAAGTCTAGAGTAACCTGGACAGGGCCATCAAAACCTCCATTTGTGGTTATGACTTAACAATGCTGAAGACACACACCACCACATGCATATATAAAATTAAAGTAAGGATAAATATTTCACAAATGAAGAAAATGTCTGTCAATTCTGTCTCTCAAAAGAGAGATAAGTACAACATTAGCAGATTGAACAGGTAGAATTTTCTCAAGGTAATTTTATTTTATATAGAAGGGACTTTGAACTATTTCTGAATTCCTTTGAACTTGGAAAATTGAACCACCATTTGGCAGCTTTGTCTTTTCCAACTCTATACTAAGCAAAGCTCTTCATTATCATATTTGTAAGATTCATAAGACTATTGAACATGGCAATCTTAATGTACTTTGTTTTGCATATGAAACAAACTGCTTTTCATAATTTCATACTTATGTTAGAAAGCACTAATTAATCACTTTTGTTATTGTCTTACAAATTAGAGAGGAAATCATAGTAAGTTACACGCAAGCAGTAATTTAGGTCCACCTTATCTTCACTTAAAAAGAATCTTCAGGACAAAATTGTCACACAGGAAAACTGAAGGTATTTTAAAAAGATTTGATGCATTATTTTTTAAAAAATACAATTTTTTGAAACCTAAGTTACATCATTATCTTAGAAAATGAATTACAGCTGTTTTATGTTCCAGACTACATCTATGAAAAACCTAATGACAGTGTGTCATTATTGGCCACATACAAAGGCTTCATCAAAATTCATGGTAACATTTGTGTTTTTTTCTCACTATTTTGGGAATACCGTTAAAATATATGAAATCAAAAACGGGAACAAATCACTGAGTCAACAATGCAAGTAACAAATATATTTTTATTAAAATTATTATTAAATGGGTTTACATTCTGAAGTTAAACCCCTGAATTTTAACCCATCATTTGGATTCACTGAGACAATTTCCACTTGGGTGAAAGCATACCTGTTTACTGCTGCAAGATAAAACCCTTTTTTTTGTCACATTAACTGTAAAACAACTGGTTTGTGCAGCCATCAGTATGGCTATGCTTGGAGTCTTGAAACCTTTGAACCTGCTTGAAGGTAGGAACAGGACAGCTTTTAGATGTTAAAAGCCTTAGGAGAGATCATACCTACTTGAGATACAATTTATTATCCCTATATTTGTAAAGTGATGACCTGTTAAAGGGGATTTACCATTTTGAGAAGGCCATGGACTATTATTTCTTTTAATTGGCCTCTTGCTTCCTTGATCTTAGCATGAACTAACTGCAAAAGTAATTCCTTTGACACTGCAGAGTCAGGAAAATTTAAGGCTATAATGTAGTTTCCCTGGCTTTTTAGTTTTTTTAATCAACAGAGATTATCTGATGGTTTGGTTACTGAACCGATGGGTTGTCAACTGAGAATATAACTTTATTAATATGAATTTATATGGTCATAGTGCACCAGGAACTTTTGTGTTTTAATGATGAACAATCAAGATGTTTTTGTTTGTTTGTTTTTAAAGTTCTTTTAGTAAATGAAGAAAGAATGTTAAGGAATATATTTTAATTTTAGAAGGAGAAAAAAAAATTGCAGTCACTGCTTTAATTCCTGAGAACATGCTCAGAAAATAATGATTTTACATTGTTTTTATTATTGTTGCTAATAAGGCAGATGTCACATTCTAAACGTTTGAAATGAAACAAAGGTCCTTTAGCAACTGTAGGAACACAAACCAAGTTTCATTTCAAAGATTATCAGACAGAAGACAATGAAATATTACATTCATTTCCCCCATTTTACACAGTGGAAATAGGCTAAATGCAGGGTAATGGAAAGAAGCTTCAATCCTTCCCAGCTTGTTGATGCCTACAAAATGACAGAGGATGCACTCAATTCCTTTGTGCAGATCATTGATAAAGTTATTAAATAGGACTAGCTGCAGTTCTGAGCCATGGGGAGCCTCCCTCACAACTGAGCTAGCTGTGACACCATTCTCATCACTCTCTGTGCCAGGACATCCAGTCAGGTTTTTAACCAGCAAAGGGTGCACCTGTCCAAATGATAGGCAGCCATAAATCACACCAGAAGGATGCTGTGAAAAACTGTCCAAGGCTTTAATGAAGTCAAGGTAGATAACATCCACAGCCTTTCCTTGACTGATACAAAAAATCAGATCACCTGGTTATAGGACATGAGATTGATCAGTTAGGACCTACCTTCCATAATTCCATGCAACCTAATTCCCTGGTTGTCCTGCACATATCTCATGATGGTCCTCAAGATGATGTACTCCATGACCTTCTACAGCATTGAGGTCAGCTGACAAATCTGTAGTTCCCTGGATCTTCCTTCTGTTCCTTCTCATGGATGAACCTCCACATTTGTTGTTATCAGCTAGGGTAGATGACTGAAAATAGCTTGACCAGCTCCTTCAGTACCCTCAGGTGGATTCCTTCCAGTCCCATAGACTTGAGTTTGTCTAAGTGGTATAACATTACAGTGTACACTGACCATTCCCTCCCACATTATGAGGGCTTTGCTCTTCTCATCTATGTCTTCCAGCTTAGGGGCTGGTCTTGCTATCAAAGACAGGAAAAGTAGGCATGAACTACCTCAGCCTTTTCCCATCCTTTGTCACTGTGGGACTCTCTGAATCTAATAAAGGATGGGGATTCTTAAGCAACAAATAAATAATGATGATTTTTAATAAAGTGTTCGAAAGAGAACATGTTAAGATGGAAAGATTCATTATTGTTGTTATACAAATTATCAAACTGAAGGAAAAGGTGTGCTTTATATTGTCCAATTTACTCAGTAGGTCACAGAGTTTTAGCACTCAAAGCTTAAATTTCAAAAATACAGAGGTTTATTTTAGTTAATGACTGGAGGAAATATCATTAGATTATGAACTGTGGAAATTAAACCAAAGCAATACACCTGTTTTAGTAATGATATCCATAGCTATGCAGGTCTCCTGTACTACACAAATGCTATAAAAATGAAATAATGCCTGCCTTCTGAGACTGTGTGGTACATGAGCACATGAAATATTGAATAAGCGTTCTAAACATTCAGTTTAGAAATGGAGATGACATGTTGGAGTGGTCATGGCACAAGCTAGAGTCAGTGGTCCTGCAGGGACCCTTCCAACTCAGCATATTCTATGATTCTATGAGTATATTTTTTTCTTTGAAGTTGATGTCTCATGTTTTGTTTCCATGTTAAAAAAACAACCCCGTTAGAGAACCAGGTACAAATGATACCATTTTACCACACACCCTGGAACCAGTTCTGCCAAACAGCTTTTCTTCAGCACTGCACCTCTATGTACGTCAAGGAGTGCAGGAAGGTATCTATATTGAGCAAAATGTTTGGTTTTCTTCTCTTGCTCCTGACCTAGAATTTACATGCATGTGTTGAATGTAGATTCCTCTTAAGGTTAATCCATCTTTTTTTTCTGTAATTAAAGAAGCAGTATCCACTCTCTCCAGGAGATTTCCTTATGTGTTCACTCTTCCCTAAGTTTTTGCTTGTGAAACTGCAATAAAAATATTGAGATTAATTCTACATTGTCCTTGAAGCATGAGAAACCTTTTAACTTTTTTTTCCAAGTGGCATCATTTTTATGAAAGTAACACATATTTAACCCTGTTCTCTGTGTTTCAGATTAATGAATCCATGTGGTGACATCATTTCCAATTTGTGTGGGAAAATGCATCCCTGATTACTTTGATTATGAGAGTGGTTATAAATCCAATCATTCTTCACTTTTGCTTTCTTCTGTAATAGCTGTAATTCTTAAGATGTGAACATCGTGACCTGTTTTCCAGGTCTTCAATTTTATTATCAGAACGGTGAATCTTTTCTGAATCACTTGAAAATCTTCCTCAGAATAAAAGGCAAAGTTTTTCACAAAGCAGACTTCTTTTCAGTTTTTTTACAGTTTTCCAGTTACATTTTTTCTGTTATCAACAGTAAAATATTAATAACTGATAATGACTTGTTTCAGATATGTGTACTTTAGGGAAAAAAAATCAAGACTTAGATTCTAAGGGAAGAATAAACAGCTATCCTGCTCTATGCTAACCTTATGTAAAACATAAAGAACAGAAGAGTAAGCCTTGTAGTAACACAGTATTTTTTCCTGTCAGTGCTCCAGAAAGACCCATCCTTTTTTTAAAGATTCAAATGAGAAAAGAGGAAGGTGCTTTTGTATTTAGTTTCAAATTTCAAGATTAAATATAACTGATCTTCAGTGACTGATGCAAATCTAGGCAAACTTTCGTGACTCAGATTTAAGGGCAGAGGTATCAGTGGCCTTCATGTATGCTGACCGCCAATGAAATGCACAGAAAAGTGCAGCAATTGTTACATTAAGAATAAGAAGTTTCTTTTCTGCTTTCTGTGAGTTTTCCTTCTGTTATTTTATTTTAATCCAGTAAAGATATGGTGTTAAGAATCTCTAGATGTCTTTTACAAGGTTACAACAATGCATCTGAAAGTATTATTCAAACCTTCCAGATTGTTTAGGAATAAAATAGGCATGAGATGTGTTAAACTAAATCATATAACTGGATATAGGTTTCTTTCTACACTAGATGATTAGCATTGCGTAATTTTACATTTCATTAGACTGACTATATGCTGGAAATATTAATGTATTTTTTATTTTCCGATTCATGTTGAATATTCACACTTTATTGAATTCTGGATTTTCCCAGAATCCTAGAACTCTTCAAGTGAGAGGCTACAAGTTTAAAGGAGCATTTACCCATTCAGTGAATACTGCTAGATATGATCTGTTCCATGAGAAATGGAGAAAGTTTCTACACATTGATTTTTTGATCTTAAATTTTACATCTTTTCTGTCCTACTTAAGTTTACAAATTTTCATTATTGAGGTGCCTTGAAGTAGAGCTAATGGCTTCTCTTCATAAGTTAACCAGAAAAAAAGGGTGAAACTAGAACAATATTGATGAGTATAGACTATATAAACATTTCCACATTGCATTTTTGTTAGAGAATTTTTCTTGTGTTAAAATTCTTTCTTTTTTTTTCCTTTTTTCTTCTTTCTTTCTTTCTTTCTTTCTTTCTTTCTTTCTTTCTTTCTTTCTTTCTTTCT
>JANPWX010019824.1:1380422-1539708 GCA_024734555.1 Trochalopteron elliotii | reverse complement strand
CCTTCCTTCCTTCCTTCCTTCCTTCCTTCCTTCCTTCCTTCCTTCCTTCCTTCCTTCCTTTCCAAAGCACAGAAAAATAAGGTAGATGCTACACCTGCTCTCATTGCTCATATTGCAATTTACTGCCTTCATAGGCCTAAGAGTTGTTCAGGAGCATTGTTTTGCTGTGTGCCAGGCAAAAAAACCCCCACCATTAACACTACTGACTGAAAATAAAGTATATGTTACTAAATCATAGGTAATAACACTTGCTAAATGTTGATAGCACACCTAGTCTGAGAATTCCCATATATAGCCTCCTTGAATATTTTATACAGCGGGTTATATACTTAATTAATACTTAAAGCAGTGTTCGGAGTAGTTTTCCTTTCATTTCTTCCAACTGGATTGAAATAAAACATCTTAGCTAACTGACTTTTTGAGATCAAAACTCCATCATTCCAGGGACATGTGGCAATGAACTGTTGCATTAAAAAGACATTGAGGTGCTGATACATGTCCAAAGAAGAGCAACGAAGCTGATGAAGGGCACAAATCTTATGAGAGGAGGAGAGAATTGTTGTGAGGGCATTCTCTTCCTGAAGAGAAGGCTCAAAATTGTCAATCTCTAGTGAAATCAAGGAGGTACATGACAGCATCCATGTCTGGAAAAATACTTTTGAAGGGTGCACTTAAAAGACAGTCTACATTCTAGCACGACTAAGCCTACCAAAGTCATTTTTGAGGTGATCAGATTCTTTGTGATCTTCAGAGAACTGTTAGAGCTTACCTCTGAATAGGAGACTTATTTCGAAAATGCATTTCTGGACTTCCAGCTTCTAGAGCTGTTGAAGGTAATTGTCAGCTTTTCTGAAACATAAGATAAAATAGCGATGATTTTTAGTGAGCATAGACAGCTCTTTAGCCACCTATAGTTAAGTAGATCAGTCTGAAAATTTCTGTTATTTACTATTGAAACCAACAAAGCAAACAAATGGTTTGAGAAAATATACGGTTTCTAATAAACCAACAGGAATAACCTAGTTGTTATGATTTAACTGAAGAATGTGCAAAAGCAATAGGAGAAAGAAGTTCTGATTATTCTAATTGTTTGAAGAACTAATAGTGTAGTTTTTCTAATATTATAGGTTTTCCAATAGTATAGGGTATCTTTTCTTCATAGAGCTACAAGTATGCAAAAAAATCTAAGACATCTATAAAATAATGTTCTTAAAGTTAAAATTTCAATGCATTTTTTACTGAACAAAATTGAAAAAAAACCCAAAAAACAAACCAATATCCCACTGTTAATCAATGCAAAGAGAATAGTAAAAACTATTAAATTTCTATTTCTACAGAAATATACTACTTGAACACTAAACCATTCTGCTTCGAACTATTGTTTTCCTTAAAACAATAGCATATTTTTCTTTTGACGTCTTTGTGCTTTTACAAAAATACTTCTATATACACATAAATTAGTAGTGACTACAGAAAAAATATATTTAATACAAAAACCTGCTTTACAAGTTCAAGTACAAATTAGTAAAAACTTGTATATTGAGTGTTTCACTCTGTCTTGTTTTTCCCCCCTCAGGTCATGACATTTGTATTTGCTTTACCAAAAAACTTGTAAATCTCTTGCCAGCTCACAAAGAATGAATACACTGCTATATTTGTATATCTCTTTCATTGTAAAAGGAAAATCTGGAAAATTTAAGACTAAAAAACCTGATGTTAGGAGTGATTGTTAGAAGCTCATGGCTGTTTTATGTCTAACTTCTCTTTCCTCTGTCTGCAAATACTCTTGTGAAGTAACTTTTTCACTTCTATAATCTATTCTTCGTAGATTGTGATGGAAAATAAATGTAAATGATTTGAGCTGTCCAGAATGCAAACTGCAAGGCTAGCCTGAAAATGCTTCTTACAGGATTTCAAACTGCAGAAGACAAGGCATAATATTCAGACCTTATCAAACCAAGGAGTTTTTTCTTTCACTCACGTTCAAGAAAACCAAATTGAAAGCAAAACAACTTAATTGCCTATGTTATCATGCCCTCCAGATCACTTGGATCTTTCTGCTTCCCCATCAAATCATAATTAAGAAATTCTCACAGCAAAATATGAGTTCTAAAATGGAGTTCTACAGTAGTAGAGAGCTTATTTTCCCTATTACTTACATTATATTAGTTAGTAAATAGAGAAATCAGCAGCCTCTGTGTCACTAGTAAAATTAATTTGGGACTGGGGACAGATGTCAGATTATCAAGACCCTGCTGTACTGCTAGAAGAATTCTTATAACTTTTTTCCATCAATATTTGTTTCCGGAAAAAATTATGTCGATGTCAGTATTTCTAGATGCCAGTTTATAGATAATAGTTGGGGTTTTTTTTAAGAATTTCACCTACCAATGTCTATGACAAAATATGTATCTAAAGTCTACAAGATGGCTCTTTGAAGATGTACTTTGTCAATGCGAAATATCAGGCTGGTGCTACTGGAGCAGCTCTGATATTACTTCATCTGCATATTTCCCAGTTACAGCTGAGGAAAGATGGGGTTGATCTCAGTGATACTGCCAGCCTTCTGGCCCTGTGAAAGAAAAAAGTGGTTGTGAGAAGGGTTGGGAATGTGAAATACAGTGGAAATGGCTCATGATCAGAATGCATAACCTGTCTAAGAGGAGAAAAAACGTTCAGTGAGAAAGCAGTCCTTGAGCTACTCCCTCTGTCTCTTATGTTTGTTCAGTTCTTTTGAGGAGCAGAATCTGTAAACAGAATAGCAACATGTTGCAGTAAAATGCAGAGTATACAAAAATTTGCACAAGGATAAAGTTGTTCCTGGGTTGATTTTTTGTGCAAGAGAGGTGTGGCCCAGTAATCTTGCAGATCCTTACAGTGTTCTTCAACATATCTATAAGACATCCATAATTTAAAGGTTTTTTCACTCTTTGGTGATTACCAAAACATATTTGTAAAATATTTGTGTAACATATTTGATAACATCACTTAAAATTGGAGAATTTATTCACCTTTCAGTCTTCCATTACGTATAAAAGTTGTAGCCTCTTTCATAAAAGATACGCCTAGTTTCTTTCCTTCACAGTGCAAACAAGGTTATTGAAGACAATAGTGAAATATTTAAACAGGCAACTATTAAAATCTTTTCACAGCCATAAAGCATCCAGAGAGTCTTTCCTGCCACACCTGAATAATTATTAATCTCATCTCACTAGTCTTTCTACTTCCGTCCATATAAAACCTGGAAATTATAATTATCAGAGATCATTAATGCAATGTAGGAAGGAAAATAGGGGCAATAAAAATGATACTAAAAAGAGCAGATACAAAACATATATATCACAGATATGAAGAAGTACATCCCTCAGTATTCCTCCTCCTCCCCTAACCTAAAAGTCAGTGGTTGAAAACAAAATAGAAAAAGAACATGTCTTTGAAGGCTGGGGAGAGGAAGGCACTGCTGCTGATTGTTGACAAATGAGCAGCCAGTCTGTTTCTTGATCCCATGGACATGGGAAGTGCCAGAGCTAAACCCTTCGTGGAATGGGACTGCACTGTTTGACCACTGAAAACCCAAATGCTCATCTACCATGTATATAATAAGCAAGCTATCAAAGTGAAATATAATCCATATTAGCCCTGAAGTGATTGATAAATATATGTTATTTGCCTGATAATATGAGGAAGTGTTTTAACCAGTTAAAGAACAATGTAAGACAAAGCTTTTTAGTACAAAAAAGGTTGCATTTGTATTAACTTCTCCAGAGCAGTAAAGCCAACTTGGTTTTACCTAAGCTCTTTGCAGGTCTTTTTTGGCATCATTAAAATTTCAGTCAATTAATTCCCTTTCATTTAGAATTAAAAAAAAGAAAGGGTGGGGGGAATTTAATTACTTCTAAATCCTGAGTTGCTAAGAAATACCTTGAGACCTGTTCTCTTTCATTGTTTTTCCCTTGTAATTGCTCAATAACCAAAAGTGTCTGGTCACATAGGAACAATATCATAGAAACAATCACAGCAGCCTGGTAAAATCGCTTATTAAATTTCATAAAAGTTTCAGTCTCCTACATGTTCTCTTGGAGAAGTTACACAGCACTGTGAGATATCGTAGCTCACAGATACCTCCTCCATCTTTTTATAAATTAAATGTTATCTCATGCTGCTTTAAAACAACAGATTAAATAAATAAATAAATAATGGAATAATTACTATTCTATGCTATCCAGCAACACTTGGAACTTGGCCATATGAAAAAGTCATATGAGGTGCACAAACAATTTGCAGGATTTTCAAGGTTGTTCTCTGATGCAGTTCATGGCACCTGAGAATACAGGTCTGAGACTTAAAAATTCAGAGTAGGCTTATTTAGAAAGGAAGCAGTCTACAAAATTATAAGAATTAATCCAGAGGATATGCTGCTCATTAGAGTTTTAAGAGGTTGCAGTTTTAAATTTTTTCATGCTCAGTTGCTTCAAATCACTCACGTTTACAGACCTCTAAAATACTCATGGTCTATGGATCTCTGATGGGATAGTACGCACTAGGAATCTGACAGAAACATCAGTGTGTGAATTTTACGTATTTAGGTAGTTGAAGAAATATGATTAAATATTCTCTAAAGTGTGGCTCTGTGAATTAATACTATTGGAAATGATCACATCCATATTAGAATGAGTACGAAATAGATATCCTTGTAACATTACACACCAGTAAGGAAACCAATCTTAATTTATACCATGTGGTATGACTAGAAATGCTTTTCAGTGATTTGGAGAATCATGTTTCTGGTCTACAGCTTTTAGAAGTAAAAAATATATCTACCTGTTTAGAAAAGGCTGGCTTTTTATAGCTAGTCTATACACAATAATATAAAAAAGAGTGGGTTATTCAGCTGTTATTTACAAATTCACTTCATAGAGGTTATGGTGATTTACATGGGTAGAGAATCTTCTCAGCAATACTACTTTGGGGCAAGTTAAAGTGATAGTAATATGATAAAATGATGCAGAAACTTTATCAAAAGTTGTATAAATTAATTCTAGCACTAGTCACTCATCATTAGTTCATGCACTTTAATAATTAGTTCTAGAATCAACAATTCCTATTTTCTCAGTTATTTTCTCTGTTTTTAAAGAAGAGCCATTTCCAAGACTCTTTTAATAAAACAAAAATGAAACCCTGTTATTTAATAGATTAGAAATTTTAATCAATTTACATTTTATTCAAAAAGCTTGGAAAAAAATTATGTTCCTATTATGTTGGTACCAGAATCTGGCACAAATTAATTATATCTCATATTCCTTTCTTTTATCTGTAGTTGTTTCCTTAAGTGGATGAGAGTGAATTCAGATCCTTCTCAGAGTTTTAACATTTCAGGTATTTTTTTTACTTCACAGTAGAATTTAGGCCAGAATTTCTAATTATTTATTATATAATTTTTAAATTTCATCATGCCTGGCCATGAGCACCATCATGAATGATAGAATATTTTATAGAAATGTCTTACAGTGGTATTTTACTTAAAATATCACTGGAAAGTTGTGTTCACTCTTTCTCTTCTTTTGATTTGGTTTCTTGGGTGGGTGGGATTTGCATCACAATCTCTCCCTATGAGAATTACCTTTTACCCAGTCAGACACAGTAACATCGTTTTCAACGTGGTTAATGAGTTGGCTTTGCTTGTGGCCTGTAAATTCAATGTTCTTTGTGTCTGTTATCAGTAATCCATTCTTCTTCCTATCTTTGTCATCCTCTCCCTAGGTCTGACATAGCACCTAGACAATAGTAGTGCTTCTGTCTTATCTCAAGGTCCCCCTGTAGGACATTATATTCCAGGTATCCAGTATCCACAGAGGCATACTTGGGATGGGGGAGGAGGAGGGCTTCAGTGGTCAGTTGTCACAGATGCCATCTTTACCTTAACTTGGTTTAAAACCTTAATCTTTGTTTGATGAGTGATATGCCTATGAGCAGGTTCTTCTTTTGTACAGTTTACCACAGCAGGAATTATTATCTGGATGTATTATCCAGGATGTATCAACCAGACCTCACCTCTGCCAGGACTGGAGTTAGCACCATCCTTCCGTGCTTGGCTCATGACAGAGTCCCTCTGCTGCTTTAGCAGTGTTTGAGACGGGCAACCATGCTTTTTAAGTCTTTATCCCACACCAGTGAGGACTATGTCCTGAGAAGTGGGTGTGTCTTCTAGTTGTATGAAGTGAGCTTCACCTACTTCTTGGTTAGGAAGTCATTGCAGACACTAAACAACACCAATCATATTCCTCTGTCTTCTTAGCCCTGAGCCATATGTCCTCAGCTCTCTCCTGTCCCATCACCAGCTCATCTAAAAAATCCCAGCACAGGACACAGAAACTGCTACACTAAGTCCTGTTTCTCCTGGCTCCCTCTGCAACCTGTGCTTCCAATTTTTATACAAATAAAAATGGAAACTTCAGAAATGGACACTTCAGGATACAAATATATTCTTAGAAGCACAAAGGTAATTGCCTGGAGATAACTACCTATTTTTATTGAAAAAAATAAAAATATAACAATTCTTTAAGACAGAAGTTTAATTGAAGAAACAAGGATACATTTAATCTAAATAGTAGGGCATATAAGGTCATCCTCCATAATAAAACAGCTCATCACCTGTTGTCACCTCTTATGTTCATGTGTAGAGCACTACAACCTACTTTCCTGACTGCAGAAATAAAACCCACTTCCTTATCCACTTCTAATCACAGCTGCTCAAATTGATTCACAAATTAAATAATTCATTTGGAAAACAGTAGTCTTTCACAGGCAATTTGAGAAGAAATAGTGTTGATGAATTCTTTTTTGAAGATTTTGCTGGAATGTTCTCAGGAAGAGCTAATTTTTTCAAGTTCAGGTTAGTTGCTGAATGACTAATTTGATTAATGTTTATTAGTTTTTCTTTTATTGAAAATTTAGTTTTTCCTTATATCATAGTTCTCAAATATGAACTTTTAATATCCAGTGATAATTTAGAGATAAATTTTTCGCAGCAGGTTCACACATAGGATATGCCCAAAGGTAGTTTAAAAAGCTTCCTAATGTAAAATTTGCATGGATTTAAAGCTATTGATTAGATGAAGACACCAATTAAGTGTCCAGCAGTTACAGGCTGCAGATACTTGTCAGTGCTACATAGACTGGTATGGTCTAGAGATAAGGGGAAAAAATGCAAAGAAAAAAAAAGAAAAAAGAAAAAAGGTGAGTTTACATTTTTTCATTGCTGTATTTATTTATAAGTCAAAAATGGCTATTTCTTAACATAAAGTTGAGATGGTCATTGGAGAAGGAAAGCACATACGATACATTTTTAATCTAATATTACTGCTGTCTTGAGACAAAATAAATAAACAATAACTCTTTTTATGTTGCAATGCACACAGCAACCTATTACATTGGGGAAAGATTATGATACCTTTGTTCTACAAACAGGAACCATTACATAGTTGCTGTAGTGAAAAAGAAACAGAAGTTGATGCTTAGTTCTGATTTGAATTAGGTAGCAATTGAAAAATCAATTCTGTTTTCTACTCTCTTAATTAGGAAGAAATCCATCAGAGTCAAACAGTGTAGACATCTTATGAAAACTTTAGCCCTTAAATCCAGGTTTGGATTGGGGGTTTATGCTATGAATTGTTTAGAGATGAAATAGTAAGGGAAAATTTCCCAATCATTTATATTCTTGAGTCATAGTAATGGTAAAAAATGTGCCATAATCTTCACCTTAATTTAACTATATGACAAGGAAAAACAATTTTTTTCCTTATTCTGGTACATCAATGTTATCGTTCATCAGTCTTTGTAGCATAAACATAACATCTACTGAAGAATATAAACAATTCATGGACGGTTCACGTACTTGTGATTGTACATCTTTTTTGTCTTGTCTTTCACGCTAGTATTGCTCCAGATACAAAAATGGACCTATCCCTGTCCAAAAGACTATTAGTTTGCTACTAAATTGGGACCTTATTTCTAATTATTCTGTTTGTTACCACTGTTGTTGTTATTGATTTAGGAAAAGTAACATTTACTGAAACTTCCTTTCTTTTAAAGCAGAAAATGTTTAATCTGATAAGGCTGCAGTGCAAAGTGACTTTATGTGAAAAATTAATTCTTTCAATATGACTGAACTTTTCAATTCAGTCAATATACTTTAATAGTAACAACTAAAGTTACAATAGTCAAAAATTATTTATTCTCTTAGAGAATAGAAAGATTGGTACCAAAATGATCCAACTGTAAAGGATCGATGCAATTTTGAACAAAAGCAAGTTGATAAGTTACTCAGAGAAGTGCTGGGGATTGCCCATGATCTATCTGAAAATTGTTCGTAATTTTCCCATTCAAACATGCTTTTGTAATCTATAATTATCTACAAATTCAAAAAATCAAGATTTCCAAGATAAAAGGTCTGAGACCTTTAACTAAAATGTACCATGACCAAAGTAATAGTTCAATGAGGGGCACACTTTGAAGACATTTTTTTCATTGTTAGAGTAGGCACAACCCAGATATTATTTCATGTCCAGAAGAAACCCACTAAAAACCTGCTTTCTAAAACAATATCTGAAACAAAGTCATCTGCTTTCTGAAACAATGCCTGAAAAGAAAAAGAGACAGAAATTCAAAAAGAGTATTTTTTCTAGTTAATAGGAAAGAAATAGAAGTAGGAAAATGTTATTTACTCCTCACTACTTTAAAAAGCAAAGGAAACCTCTGATAAGGATGGAGATGGTAACTCTGCATCCTGAAACAACTTAACAAGGTTCATTCTGAAAATGCAGCTGACTAGAAAGTTATATCTAGTCTGCCCAGTAGACTTGGGATTACTAGGTAAAGGTGGGAGTTCTGAGTGCATACCCTCAAACCACAGGTTGGTAAGGAGATGGTCAAACATTAATAACAAAGGAATGGAGCCAAAACCACAGATCCTTAAAGTACAACTTTCCAGCTCTTTTTTTTTTTTCCTCTAGAAGACAGTAGAAATGGCATGGATACAGTTTTGTCACTTTTCTTTTTTTTGCTGTATCTTGCAGGGAAAAATAAAAAAGAATGAAAGTACAGAATATAACACTATTCATTTCCTTTCTGTTAAAAATATGATAGAGATATCCTTTGCGAAAGAGCAACAATTATTGTAAGAATCAAGTTGACTTTGTTCACATGAACTGGTCTAATGCCCTCCAGAGGGTAACAACTGTTTTAAAATAACTTTTTAGATGAAATTTCCAAAGGTAACCTAATTGGTTGTGTTCTGAATTAAATTGTCCTGAAGACAAACTAAACCAAGATCATAATTGAAAATTATATTGCAAATAGTATTTTTATCTAAATTTTATTTATAAGATCTCAAATTATCATGTTTCTGTGATTTTTTGATGCAGAGATGGTATCAAAAGACACATCAAAGCAAAAGACTTACCAGTCCAGTCTGGTCTAAGTAGCTGACAGATTCAGTGCTGTGATATATTTTGCAGAACAACTGGGCTGTTTGGGGGTTTTTGCTGCTGTTATTTCCCGGATCACATATTTCTTACAAAAATTATGGCAGTATCAAATAATTTGAAACTTTAGTTCAAAATCCATATGTATAGATATTCCTGTGCAACACAGTTAAATGATAACAATAAAATATTGATATTTCTACTTGTTTAGGTACTTCCTTATCTTGCTACCATTCCCACAAAAGAGCAGGGGAGACAGAACCCTATACGTTAAGGACAATTATGCAACAGAAGAAGATGGAGACTGAAAATCTTCAGTCTTTTTAAAAATGTCAGTAGTTCTAGTAAGGTACAATAATGCTTCTAGAATACACGTGATGTTAAAAAGTCAGGATGCTCCATCACTGCTATCAAAACACTTCCAAGCACTTCATAACCTCCAGGAGTTCCCTGACTGCATCAGTGATTCAAACTGAGGCATAGTCACAACGACAGGATTATTCTCTTTTGAAGCACAGGTCAGAAACAAAACAACTTCAGGGGAAACCCAAACTGCAATTTCTACAGTCCCTTCTTTTCACTTTTCAAGTTTTTCTCAATCTCTACAATTGTTGAGAGGCCTGATAACATATTTTCAGGCCTGATAACAGGCCTGATATACATATTTTCTTCCCTTAAAGATCCTAATTCTGCTAATTTATACCCTTAATTACTGTCTGTAATAGAGCTGCCCTTGTAACTTCTGTCTTGACCAGAAATTCATGTTAATTTCTCCTTCTATTATACTATTGCTTGTTTCTGTCATTTGCCATGTTGCTATGTTGTTGGTCCAACCAACCACCAATCAACATTGTTTTAAGTTGTATATCTTGCACCCCTCTTTGCTATCTGTTATACCTTATAATTTTTCATGCTGTTATCTCGCTAGCACAGCCACAATTCAGAGTTAGCACTCTACACACATGGCAAAACATAGTTAAAAAACCTAAATGGAAAAAACCTCATACAATCCCTTGTCAAGTAATAGCTATATGAATTTTAGCACTAATTTTTTCTATAAGCAAATTATTCTCTCCTTAACCAGTATTCATTCTCCATGTGTGAAACTTCCTCATCAAAAATATATTTCAACAGCAATTAATGACCCACTTCATAGATTATAAAATAATAATTTCACTTTCACTATATCATCCTAAGTATCTTCTTCTCAGTGCCCATTATTGCTTTCAGTAAAGTGAAGTTCCAATAAGTCACATCAGAATTTCTGTATCTTATTATTCATAAAAGAAAATGTCTTACTCAATGTTCTTTGAAAGATGTCACCAAGTGACATCAAGATATCCATAATGTCTATTTACTTCCAAGACAGTGGCACTAAATAAACAGCAATAGAAGAATAGTAGGTCTTCATCTTCCACAAGGCCATTTCCAGGAAATCTAATAACTTATAAATAATTACAAGAATTAAGTATTTTTCTTCCTGTATATGCATTGTCATTTCTGACACCATTCACATTTACTTCTAAATTATTTCTATATTGCCCTTTTAAATAAATGGTTCACCACCATTCACCACGAATATCTACATCTAAGCAACATATAGTATTTGTTTTCTTGAACCAGATTCTCCATGAATTTGTTGAAAGGGGAATTTCTGAAAGATAATGCCTCCATTTGGCTGCCTGGTTCTACTGCTCCCCAGGATGCAGTTTGCCCTCTTGGCTGCCTGGGCACACTGCTGGCTCACAGTGAGCCTGATGCTGATCAGCAGCCCCAGATCCTGTTCTGCAGGGCTGATCTTCAGCCACTCCTCTCCCAGCTCATATTGGTGTCCAGTTACCCCTTCCTAAGGGCATAATCTGGAATTTTATCTTATTAAATATCATGCCACTGATGACTGCCCAATGCTCCAATCTACACAGATCGCACTGCAAGACCTCTCATGCCTCAAGAGTCAACTGCAACCTCCCAGTTTGGTGTCATCAGCAAAAAACTTTCATCCAAATAATTTACAAAAGCATTGAACAGAACAGATCCTTAGGCTGAGCTCTGAGGAGCATTGCTGGTTTCTGTTTACTGACCAGACACACCTCGTCTCCGGCTTCCTTCCAGGACAGAGATAATTTTTGCAGTCGCCCTGAGGAGCTGGAGCCTGGTGCCATGTGGGCATGTCTAGATTGTTATTCTGTACTATTGCATGTCAATTTCTTGGGGCAAGGATAAAGGAGTCTCTGGCTTCAGACAAGGACATGTTTTTCTGGCCAATGTGTGGCAGGGTGGGGCACCTGTCTGCTGTAGTTCACTGTCACCCAGCATCCATGGTAAGCATTCTTGCATGTGAATCACACTCTCTGCCTTGCAAAGGATCAGTCTTAAGAGTCACATCATGTGCTTCTTGAGCTCTGTCAGGTTTGGTGCTGTGACCACTTCTCTGAAGAACCTGTTCCAGTGCCCAACCACCCTCTAAGTGAAGAATCTTTTTCTAATATCCAACATAACCTCCCACAAAAACAACTTCAGGCCATTCCCTCAGGTCCTGTCACTGTCACCACAGAGAAGAGATCAGTGCCTGCCCCTCCTCTTCCTCTCACAAGGAAGTTGTAACTGCAGTGAGGTCTCCCCTCAATCTCCTCTTCTCCAGGCTGAAAAGACCAAGTGACCTCAGACACTCCCCAAACAGTTTCACCTTAAGGCCCTTCATGATTTTCATTGCCCTGCTTTGGACACTCTCTAGCAGCTCAATGTCTTTTTTTGTATTGTGGCACCCAAAGCTGCCTGCAGCATTCGAGGTGAGGCTGCCCCAGTGGAGAGTAGAGCAGGACAATCCCCTCCCTTGCCCAGCTGGCAATGCTGTGCCTGATGCACCCCAGTGCAGAGCCCCAGTGCCAAGCAGAGTTTTCCCAGAGGCTGTCACACAATAGGGAATACAATACATCCACTCAATGCTGTGTTCTCTGGCCCAGATGTCTATGAGGATATTTTTGAAATGAGTCCCACTATCTGATGCAATTCTTTCAGGGGTTCCATGTCACCACAGTGCAATGGACTGTTAAAAACCACGTTGAGAGCAATGGGTGGTGAGACCTTCAAACATTGGGATGTACATTAGCATAGGCCACCTGGACAGTTAGCATCAGAAGCTGTACCCACCAAACTGTCCCTGCCCAATCAAAACCTTCGTGTGGTGTAGAAGGGGATAAAATTGCCTTGGTGTGTATGAGATACATATCTGGAAAGGTAGTTTGGATTGAGTCACAAATTCTTCTGGTATTCACAGTAACAACTCTAGAAGTGATTATTTTCTAATTGGCTCACTGAGTACTATTGACCAGAAATCATCTTCACAGAGTTTAGGATTTTCACAGGCTTTTTTGTCACAGCTGTATCATATTCCAAGTTGATGTCTCAGAGGTTGAAATCTCAAAACAAGGGCTACTGATTCAGAGATTTCTTTTAATTACCTGCAAAATAACCTATCCATGCTACCAGCTGGGCTGGGCAATTAGTAGGATACACACACTACAATATCTCATCCTTTTTCTATCTCCCTAACTCAGAGCCTCTCAACCACATTATCACTAATGGTGAGGCTGTACAGCCAAACCTCTCCTTTTCAATCAATGCAATTCCTTCACCTTGCCTTCCTTGTCTGTCACTCCAGACAAGGAGCCAGCATGCCATGCCAGCACTCCAGTCATGGGATTTATTCCACAAAATCTACCTAACAGCAAAGACAGCATAGCTCTGAGAATTGTCCAATGTTTCTAGTTCATCCTGTTTTCTTCTCATACTACATATAGTGACGTACAGATGGGTGTAAAATGTGTGTAAAATTCAGATGTGTTCCTAAATTTTCAGTGTTTCTTTGAGCATAGAAAATGCTCCCATTTAGATTGCCACCTAAATTTTCACGGGTATTTATTCATATCTTTGGTGTTAGAAAATCCCTAAGTTTAGAAAACTAAAAAATGTTTCCATAATTTGGAAAAGACATCCCCAAATATATTTCTTAAATTGATACAACCTGAGAAAGCACTTTTTTTTTTTAATACCTTCTTACTAAATAGTATAGATACACTGTGATAACTTTTTTCCTGACTCTATAATTTAACTTCTTTTTTTATTAAAGTGAGCCTTTGCTGTGTTGGTTACTATTCATACCAAGAAGGAGAACCTCTGGATAGGACCCACAGGCAGTTAGCAGAAATCTGTGTCAATATATTAAGAAAAAAATATTATGCTAGTAAGATTTGATCAAAATGAAATTAAATGTACAACCAATGACTTAACTGTTGGTTGTTTACCTTTCTATTCTTTAAGGAATGCCTGTTTTCTACAAAACACCTCCTGAAAATATTTTGTCTTTGAAAGAGCTGTTTAGTTTTGATTTTTTTTAACTTATATCCAAATTTCACTGATACTGTGGAACACTCACATGCATTCAGAGAAAAAAAATCTCACTTAGAGGTATTGATGTTTTCCCCGAGAGACATGTGGAATATTAAAAGCAGAGGTAATTGTATCTAGCAGAGTCTTTTCTGCAAGGAACTGTCCAGTTGTGAAAATCACTAAACAGAAAAGGGAACATTTAGAGAAAAAATAAAATAATATTCTAACACATAGAACATCCCAGTGCTGCTTAAAACTTTGTAAATCACAAAAACAAATAATGAAAATGTTCAACTCTGGCACTGTAAAATTTCTCTGAAATCTGAATGTTCAAACCCATAAAATTGTTTTAAATGAAACCTCTCTTTTCACTGTTACAAAAAATGCTGGATGGCCCTGGTTGTCTTCATCTCACATTTCAGACTGTTAGATGTTATTCTGTTTTTTGCTCATAGGAGTGAAATGTATTGTGAGTGAAAAGAGAAAAAAAACCCCTCACCTTATTTGACAGTATCTGTTTAATTTGTGATATACAAAAGCTAACGAAGATTTTATGCTGTTGTGAGACTCTGGAGTGCAAAAGAGCAGTAGAACCTCAAAAACGGGACAGATCTTAGGGTTAAATATCCTACCACGTTACCAAATATGAGGGATGGATGCTCTTACTCAGCTGATGAGATCCTTGAAAACAATGTATTTGGCAAACCATCCTGTTAGTGTACTGTATACACCAAGATCATACCCTAACTCTGACTTTCTTAAATATCCTATATGAAGTGTGATTTAATTGCACTTGGTGTTTTTCTAAATGAACAGAATTAGGGAGACTTTGTGTCTGTCAACAAATTTTGATTGAGTTTGCTGACACTAAAAGAAACTGGCCAGGAACTTGACTGACAACAGTAAAAAAAACCCACCTAAATATATACATATGAATATAAGTGTCTGTTTCTTAACATTTTATAATGGTGCTGTCATACATACTTTTTCCAGTATTAGTGACTAGGAAAAAGCACTACTATTTTAATTCTGCCTATTACCAATGTAGATTTATACAAGATGTTATAAAATTTTTGGAAAACATTAAAAGTTTCAGGTACGCTTTGCCAGTAAAATGACTGCAGTGCATTTTGTTTTCCACTGTATAAGAGCCACAGATTGAGTTATTCCCTCTCTCCTTTGATCATTACCACTTCCCAAACATTAATGAACAGATTCCTAAAGGGCATGAACAGGGAAGATAAACTGAATCTACGAAAGGACAGACTGATTGCTTCATTGGGTTTCAGGGATACAGGACATTCAGTGGTATACAGCATAGAACTGCAGCTAGAGGGAAGATAAATGAAATTACTGATGAAGTAATGAGTTGTAGATAACAAATGATTTTCAAAGGAAAAATTTATTGAGCAAAAGTGGGAGACAGCAAAAGAAGCTGCATCTTCTGTTGGTAAGAAAACAAGCCCAAACACTCTGACAGAAGACACCTGCCCAAAAGGGCGAACCTCACCACTGTAGCTGTTTTCATGGAAACTTGACAACGAGACAGGCACTAAAAAGAAATCAGAAAAGATGAATGAAAACAGATTTAAATCAAACAGTATCAAATAGCTCAATTAATCTAAGAATCATTTAACAAGTTTCTTTTTCTCTCTGTTCCCTTGGAAGGTTCTTAGTAGTACCCATATGCACCCCTAATATGCTGCACCCATTGCATCATCTGAGAATACCATTTCTCATTTTGCAAGTCTTTTTTTTCCTTCCTTTCCTCCTCTCCCCTTCCTTTCCCCCCATGCCCAAAAAAATGAATTCTGTTAAGGATGACTTAAAAAAAAGTCTCACATGATGTTACCTTTCCCCTGCTTTTATCTGCTTTTGAATGTAAGGTCAGGACCTCTAGAATGGGAGAAGTACTCTGGTGATAGAATGAATGCTTGTACTAGAGGTTACCTTTCTCTAGCTGAATGAATAATATGCTGCAATAAACCATGGCAACAGAGGATCACGTTTCTTATTATTTATTCATTACATTATTATAGTAAAAATGTTCCAGAGGTTGTCAGCAAAGATCCAGCCTTCCATATCATCCACCTCTCATTGGGTCTGTTTAATCTACCTCAGGAGCAGGTTTTAAAGTCAAAACAAATCACCTATTATATTTCTAGGCAAACCACTAGTCTTCTTTTATAAAGCTTGTGATAGTGGAACCAAAAATATCCTTCTTTTATCTTAGCTTTTTTATTGCAAAGGACAGAACAAATAAAGAGTTTAAGACGGAACACATAAAGTAGGTCTGGGAGAAAGAAAAAGGCTGAGACTTGGCAAGGCTTAATTATAACAACTTCCAATAATAGTTTTCTGTCCCAGGAGTAGAAATCTTTCTCTGTGAAAACTCTGCCTCTTGAGTGTTAAATTTTTAAGTAGAGTGCATATGTCCCCACTTATGTTGGTGTTGAGTGGTGTTCCTCAAAGGTCCATGCTGGGACAAATGCTGTTTAATGACTTCATTACTGGTGTAGACAGTGGGACTGAATGCACCCTCAGCAAGTTTGCAGACAAAACAAAGGTGTGTGATGCAGTTGACACTCCTGAAGGATGAGATGCCATCCACAGTGACCTCAACAACTTGAAGGAGTGGGTCCATGGGAACCTTATGAGGTGCAAGACAGCCAAGTGTAAGGTACTGCATCTGGATTGTGACAACCCTTGGTATGAACACTGGCTGGAGGATGAACTGATTGACAGTGAAGAATGACGTGGGAGTCATGACGTGGAAGTTGGTGGATGAGAGGCTGGACATGAGACACCAATATGTTCTTGCAGCCCAGAAAGCCAGCTGAACCCTAGGGTGCATCAAAAGAAGCAGGACCAGAAGGTCCAGGGAGGTGATTCTGTCCCTCTACTCCACCTCTTCCATGAGGAAAGTCTGGGAAAGTGAGGTCTGTTTTGCCTGGAAAAAAGAAGGTTCTGGGGGTAACTTAATGTGGCTTTTTGATATTTGAAAGGGGCTCATAAGCAAGATGGGAACAAACATTTTAGCAAGGCCTGTTGTGATAGGATAAAGGTTTCAAACTGAAGGGGGGTCAATTTTGATTAGATTTGAGGAATATTTTTTTAACCATGATGGTGTCAGACAAGTTTTCCAGAGAAGTTGTGGTTGCCCTATCCCTGGAAGTGTTCAAGGTCAGGTTGGGCCATCACAAAGTCTGGAGGAAGGAAAGCTTATGCTTGGTGACGAGGATCATATTAGGAGATATTGAAACAAACTGAGCATTTGTAAATTCTGATGCAGCCATGAATGACGAAGGAGTTGGCTGAAATAATTTCAAGCCCACTCTCAAAAAATTTTGATGATGGAAATTTTGAGAATTGTAGGAAAACAAATGTCACTCTTGGCTTCTAGAAGGGCAGGACCAGGGTACTATCCAAGGAACTGCAGGTGACTCAGCTTCACCTCCATTTGTGGGAAGGTTAGGATTTGAGTAATTCTTGAAATCATTTCTATGCAAATGAAGGACAAGAAGGTAGTCAGCAGAAGTCATCATGGCTTCACCAAGGGGATGTAATACTCAACCAACCTGATAAGATCAACCAACAATGACATGACGGTCTTTTGTATTTGAGGGGAGAATAGGATATATTATACCTTGACTTTCAACACCATCTCCTAATGGAGATCACTATCCTAAAAAACCTTTTTCTTATGAGGTTGACTGAGCACAGCCACAACACAGCACAGCACAGCAAATTTGCCAGAAATTGTTTGGAGTCTCTACCCCTAAAGATATTCAGAAAAATCCTACACATGGCCCTGCGCAACCTGATCTAGGTGATCCAGCTTGAGCAGGGTGCTTGGGTGTGGTGGTGCATCTTTCAATTCTATCTGTTAAGCATTCCTGTTTTGTTCATATGCTGTTTCTTTGTAAGTGGTTCGTTCCATGTACCCCTTCAGTTTCTTCCGTTTTGGTTTCTCCCTGATTGCTCCCCAGTTACAATTATGCGTCAATCATTGTGTTATGTAACCCCTGGGTCCTGTCCATCACTCCAGGGCCTCTCCCTGTTTCTGGAAAGTTCCAGGGAAAGTGTCAAGTGATTGTACAGGATCCCGGCTCCCCCCTCCCACCTCCCTGTGGTTTGTTACTATGTATGTCAATTAAGTTCAGAGCTGTTGCAGTGCATGATTTAGGGTTTGAATTTGCATTTGTATTTTGTTATTCGTCTGTACTTGGTTTGTTCCATTCCAAAATACCCTACCCCCCATTCCCTGAACACACCTGGTTTCCCCCTGATGTAACCCCACCCCCTTCCCTTTCCTGATTGGCCCAGAGTGTTCCCTGCCCAGGGGTGACCTGGGAAGAGGGGAACACAGAGCGAAGCACATGTTCTGGCTTCTGATTCTGGCTTGCTCTGGCTCCCGAGCCCATGCTTTGGGAAGTTCTCTCCTGCACATGGAGCCACAGAAATAAACATCTTTTTCCTACCTGTCCTAGGGTGACTATGTATCCCCAAATCGTCTGTTCTGTGTTCTGTACCTTTAAGACTGGTTCTGAGAGTGAGCAGGGAAAGAAGAAGCGCGCAGTTTGTTTTGAGAAACAAACTCACTCCTCTGAATCTGCTCTCGTCCTTGGGACTGTGTGGTTTCTTTTTTTTTTTTTCCTTCGTCGGATACACGGAGGGCAGCCAGAGAGAGTTTTTTTCCCCTTTGTTAGTCTAGCTAGCTGAGGCAAAGAAGCTTTCCTGGACTGTTTTTTTTTTACTATTTTATTTTTCTTTGGGACTGTTTAAATCTGCTCTGGACTGAAAAACCCAGAGGAGCACCGGGATCTTGCACCCGTGGCCCACCGGGCCGGGGCTCGGCATCTTCCAGCACTGAAGGGACTGATAAACAGACTCCTGGCACGGACTCTCAGTTTTGCCATCTCTCTTCGGAGCAGCGAGAGGTTTTATTGTTTCATATTATTATTATTGTTATTATTATTATTCATTCTTTATGCTTGTGGGCATTTTGTTTGTTAAATAAATAAAGCTTTTTCCACTCTTCTCTGAGAGAGTTATTTCCCCGGACCGGCTGGGGGGAGGGGCTGTTTGGATTTGCTTTTCAGAGGAACCCCATTCGGAGATTTCCTCCCAAATTTGCCCTAAACCAGGACATACAGTAAATTTGGTGCCCAACGTGGGGCTCGAGAGAGTGGAAAAAACTTGTATTGATTATTGAGTGCATTTTGGTTGTTTTTTGTGTGGAGATAGAGTAGCCATGTTGCCCCTTGAATCCCTAATGTCTATTGGAATAGAGTCCTTGCTGTATTTCTGTTCCCTAGGTTTCTTTGAGGTTCTAATACCTTTCTGGTCCCTAGGCTTGTTTTCTTATCCAGAACTAGCTCCAATGTTGTCCCTAACACATAGCTTTTACACTAGAAGTGCATGATTTAGGATTGCTATTTTGTTGGGTTTAGTGATCATGATTTATAGGAAGTTTATGAAAGTACTGGAGTTTGTGGCAAGTATGTTTGGTTTATGGTTTCTTCGTCCTACCATGCGTCCTAGTTCCAGCAGCATGTTTTGGGAATTTATGAATAATTGCACCCACTTTGTTAGAGGAGGAACAGGGGATGAAGCTTTTCAGTCTTTCCTGTCCCTCATATCTTTTGAATCAGTCACATCACTTTTGGAGAATATTCAGTGTCCCCTGAATGTTAAAGATACCATCTTCCTGGTATTCCATCTGGTGAGCTTCCTCTATATGGTTTGCAGCTTGTCTAGAATGAGGGCTGAGATTTCTCGAGGGGCTAATGAAACTCCTGAAGGAGTTTTCTGACCCTGTAGTCTGGGACTTTCCAAGTGAACAAATTCTGAATCCAGCCAACGTGGGGAAATACCTCAAAGAGAAGTACCATGATGCCTCTAAGGGGGAAAAGATCATTGCAGTAAGCTGGGCTCTGGCATATGCTTATCGCACCCTGCTAGATAATGTAGGGCAGCCGACAGAGACAGGGAGGCAGGGATGCAAATCAACAGTTACTATTCCAGTCACTCAGGCTGCAGCTAATATCCCAGGCTCCAGGCCAGTAGCTGAACGAGACAGCAGGCCTCAACCAGTGGCTGTTGCTGCTAATACCAGAGGCGGAAAGTGTAAAAGCAAGACCGATCGCAAAGTAGAGGATGATGATGATGATCCAGGAGAAGGACCTTCACCAAAATCAAAAGCCACATCGAGGGGTACAGATTCTGGAGCCAATATTGATACCTTTTCCCTAAAGGACCTTCGAGGCCTAAGAAAAGACTACAGGCAACAACCTGATGAATCTATAATTAGTTGGTTAGTCCGCCTTTGGGATGCTGCAGAGGAAGCTACCATTCTGGATGGCACCGAAGCGAGACATTTGGGATCTCTGTCACATGATCCTGTCATCGACCAAAGCATGATGAGGGAGGCTAGCCCTCACAGTCTCTGGGAACAGATCCTAGAAAGTGTAGCACAAAAATACCTGTGTGCAGATGACCTCTATTTGCAACAAACACAGTAGAAGACCATAGAACAGGGGATCCAACGTCTGAGAGAGATAGCAGTAACAGAGCTCATTTTTTCAGATGACATGACAACTAGGAATCCGGACCTAGTACCATGTGAAGCCCTCTGAACTCTCCTGAACTTCAACAGGCTGGGCTAGCACCTCCTTATCAATGGAATGATTCTCAGATCTCACAGATCCTCAAGTCTCTGGTACTTGAAGAATCATTGGTGATGAATAGGCTGATATTCCAACACTCACACCCACACAGATCTCCATGCTCCTCAGGGTGCGATTCTTGTCTCTTTGAAAACACAAAATATGATGTGACTATTTGCTTAACCTGGGTGGAATTTTTGATAGGGATCTTTATACACATAGGAAAAGTGTACAAATCATTTTAACTCTGTGTCTGTGAATTGATTATGCTATGAATATTACTATCTCAAATATATAGGTTAGTCATTGTTATAATTGTATAATTGTAAAATTGTCAAATTAGTTTGTGTTAAAGTACTCAATGATTGAGCACTGCTAAACTCTTTTGCACTCTTGTCTTTGCATTTATTTCCTTTGCACCCTTATCCCCTTTCTCATTCCCAGCTCCATGTAAAACATTCCTAACTGCTTCTAGTTTGATATTCCTTTGTATGCTTTAACTTGTATAACATGTAATAGAGAGAACCTTGCTATCAAGCTCTGTTACATCATATTTTCACAAATTCATACCAAAACCTGCTTTTGTCAAATCTCTGATGGGGTTTCTTTGAACAGCCAAACCTCCCATACACTACACTCCCAGAATGCAAATGTGCAAATGTACAAATGTTAACACTCAAAAGCGTGAATTAAGTTTTCTACTGAAAAACTAAAATTTCCACTAGCAATGGCAGTGAGAGAATAGGAGCACAAAGTTTAAAGTGCCATTTGATATTGAACCCGGTGTATGAACTGAAAGAATTATGGAACACTAAATATGACCACATGAACAGGGTCCACTCTCATTTGAGATGGAATATTAAGTCTTCCTTGAGATGATCATTTACACAGCTTTAACTTTTGTGTGAGGAGCCGATGAGTTTTGTCACATTTCAGCAGTGGTTGTCAGAGGCACGAGGGGAAGTGCTTGCCACATGTGCTGCGTCCAGGAGGCAGCCAGGAGAAGATGAAGCAAACCCTTGTCTGTGAGGCCTCTCCCTTTGCCTGGCCACAGTCCATGTGTGACATGGGGCAGGCAGGCAGCAGGGGAACACTGAAGACACTGTACTGCGGAGACACTCTCCAGTTAGATCCACTTAGAAAAGGTCTCCAGCAATGGATTACACTGGAACATTGTACTGGGCCAATCGTGTCCTGTCAGCAGGCAGACCTGGGGAGGAACCAGGGGCTTAAAAAGTAACTGCACTCCCAAGCTCCGGGGGCTGTTCTCTCCCTTGCCTTTTGCCTCATTGGGGGCTTTTCGAACTTGCTTTTGGAGCCCTGCCTTTTGGCTCTCCTGCCCGCGGGGGTTCCTGCTCGCCCTGGCTTCTGTCCTGCTTCCCTGTGTCCCTGACCAGTGCCCTGCCTGCCTCATCTCTGCGTCCCTGCCTGAGCCACTAGCGTCCAACCCGGCCCGCCTCCGAGCCTTCCCACGGCCGTCATCCTCACAGCGACCCTGTCCAGGCTCCTGGAGCTCCTGCTCGATCCCCTCACCTGGTGTCCGGGCCCGTGGCCTCAGGAGCCGTGCTCAGGCAGGCAGCGCGCACAGCCCCACCTCGGGACATGGACGGCACTCCCCGACCGCCGGGGTCAGAGCCCTCTTTGCCCTCTGTCTTCTGTCTCTCCCTCTTCCTTTCCCTCTCCCTCTCCCCTGCCATTTTATTTCTTCCCGCTGTTTTCTCTAGTTCTATTTAGTAGAGTCACTCCTTTTTATTTTGTGTTTTTGTTACCAGTAAACGGTTCTCAGATACAATGTTTGCCTTCCTTGGCTTAATTTCGTTCCTGACCATGTATTTTTAAAAGAACTCCTGGCAGTTCCCCGCAGTGGAACACAACATTTTGAATGACAGATTTACTTTTAGTCCATATGTGTGCATTTTAAAGGGCAACTGTTCTTTGTCAACAAGTTTTAAGAATTATCTAAAAAAAAAAAAATCTTTTTATTTTCAGTGCTGAGACAAAGTAACAAAATCTAATATTATTAAAATATTTAAATTGAAATTCGTAGCATTTGATAATACTTAGTAAAAATTAATGTCAGTAAAAATTAATGCCTAAAAATCTACAAGGTAAATATTCATGATCCTTCACATTTATTTTAAAATATCCTTTTCTAATGATGATAAGTGTAAAATGATGCCATTCATCTGATGCAAAAGCTGATTTTTAAAAAATCAGCACTGTGCGAGTGAAAATTTTAGTTGCTGCATAATGTTAAAAATGTGGAGGCTATACAGAGTATTCAGTGTATCTTCTAATGTTATCACTGTGGCCTCTCCCATACAACCGGAAAATCTGGTCGTGACAGTGAGCTCAGACTTGCGCTTTACAAATAAGGTCTGGTTCTCCCACTTCAGCTTGAACACCTCTGCCTGTCCTCCCCTGGCACAGCTCAAAATGCCAACATCAACATAAGATATTTGACTGTTACACAAGGGATATTGTATTGCAATTTGGCCTCAAATAATCCCTAATTAGCTGAGGCTTCAGGATAGCCTACTGCCTACTTAGCACACTAAGAAAGTGAAGTTGTCTATACAGACTGAGTATTCTCTTCTGAAATATTTCTGCTTCAACAAGATCTAGTTCTCTCCCTTACTTAGCAGAAAACCACTTCTCTTAAGAGTATGGCATTCCTATATCATGTCACATCTGTAGTCTCTGTAGCAACAACCGGTGTTGAAAGTCTCAGAGATGTGGAACAGCAATATATTCAATTGCCTTCTGAACCACCATTTAAAATATCAGTAAAATAATTTCATTCTCTGCATTACAAATTAAAGTTCTCTGTAGTATTTCTGCTCCAGTTGGAAAAGCTTCTAACAACCAATTCATTTATTTTTGTTATAATTTTGCTGCAGGACTCCTAGTCCAAAAGCACAGTTTAAAACAGGATATCCCACAAGTACCTGATAACTGTCTATTGTGTCCTGCATTCAACAGGGGGGGCAGATACATTAGTAGAAACAAAATGACTACACAGCTAACAGTGTTTATATAGAACACATTATGATAATGTCTTTGCATGCTGGAGATTTGCTAACAAATTTCTCGTTTCTAGGTTGGCTGAGACTGAACCTGAAAGTTATGTTACTTACACAGATTCCAGACATTTAGTCTGATTATCTATTTGTGCAACTGAAATATTTACCTGTCAAAGATTGTTGTCTTTACAGATAAGTATGGGATGTGATGTTTGGAGTTTTTCTGTTTTTTTGGGTTTTTGTTTGTTTGCTTGTTTTTTTAATTGGTTTAAGATATGACAACAAGATTTGCTCTTATTCAGTCTGAATTCAGCCAAAGAATTTATATCTTTTGCTATATATATCTCAGACACAGAGTCCTGGATGCGAAAGCATTTTGCTTAATTAATTAATAAAATTTATTACGTGTATGTGAACAGTAAGGTCTCTGAAAGTGCTTTGGGGTTTCTGTCTGTTTACATTCTTCCATGACCACGTGGTACTGAACAGATGATGTTAAGAAAATGTTAGCTTCTTGTCACAGTTCCTAAGTTTTTGTCTAATTAATTGAAGCACTAGGCATTATGAAGAAAATCCTGAGGATATCACTCCCTAGTTTCCATGTAAAGAGCTTGTTGAGATTGCAATCTTTTTGGTCTCCAATATTGTATATATATTAAGTGGCACCATACTGAAACAAGAGATACTGGCCTAAATTTGAATTGAAGCACTAAATTCTCAAATAGCCATGTAACTTGCAAGATCTATGGGGATTTATCAGTGTGATTGCACTAGAATGGTCAGATCCACCTGCAAGTGGGGATCATGTGGGTCTGACCTGAATGTTGGATTGGTCTCATCTCTAAAGATTTGACTGTGTTGTGGAAAATCCAGGACATCCGGGTCTTTCATATTTCAGATCTTTCTGATTTCATGATGACTGTGAATGCCACCAGAATAAGTCTGCCTGGCAGCTTAAAAAGACTTAGTTATTTAACCAGTTATTTAACATCAAAGGATGCTGCTTCAGGCAGCTGTGCTGGAAGGCAGAATCGCTTTTTGAGCTTCAGGACTGACCTATAAGCCAAAAAGACAACAATGGTGGCAGTCCCAAGTTTTTGTGGTACAAAGTCTTCCAGACCTAATGTGGTTTTACGTGTTGCTCTAAACAGCCTTTCTGCCTCACTTTATCCCTGAGATGGTCAAATCAGCCAGCAATTACATTTGAAGATCCAAGCTTGGCCACCAGAATCTGATCTTCCCTCAACAATGATGATTTCCAACCTCATCAGCCATACCTGAGCTGTGCACTGGCTTGTAATGATTTAAACACCATAGAACAGGATCACAAAATATAACTCATGGCAGAGAAGTTCTCAATCTGAGCCTGGTTGTTGATCTAAATGAATCTTTTCTACAAAATCACAGAATACACCTAATGTTTTTGAGCATAACGAATTCTGAAATATGTGCATAATCTGGGTGTGTGTCCTTCAGCATATTGCCATAGCTCTTTCACTACCTTCTTCAGATTAAATTGCTTCAGATTAAATTTTTATTTTAATAAAGTTTAAAATTTAAAAATAGATTAACACAGTCAATTGGTGAAATACCGATGACCTGACACATACATATTACATATGATATATTTATTTGTACACAATGTTTCAGCTTTTCTTGTATATACACACAAATGTGTAAATGTTTATAGGGGAACATGTGTATACAGAACAGACCATCTTATACATCTAAATTATATCAAGCTTGAAATTGCAACAATTTTTTTTTACTGAATGTATAAGTGCATTGAAATTTGCAAATTAAACAGGCTTAACATTAGCAGCTAAACTTACAGCAGCTTTAAAAAAGTATTTGGAAGAGGTCTTTTTCACCTAAAATTGTATAGAACGAATATTGCTACTGTAACAAGCAACCCAATCAAATTAATTTTACTATGAAATCTCTAAGGCTCGGATACACTTAAATATTGATGCTACAGATTACTAAAAAATGGAGTTTATGCCAAGGAACAAACCAATGGGTTTTAAGATCTTGTCACTCCTCTCAGCATGTATTTCTGGCAGACGGGTGTTAAGTGAAATTTTCAGTACTATTCTGAAAAGAATAGAACAGAGCATATTAGAACAGAATACATTAGAACAGAAATCCTTTCCTTTGGGTTGGAAAGGATATGTCAACCATCATCCCGTCTTAATGTCTGACCACTTCAGGGCTGACCAAAATGTAATACATGTTATTTAGAGCATTGTCCAAATGCCTACTAAACACTGACCTATTTGGGGCATCAAATACCTCTCTAGGAGTCCTGTTCCAGTGTTTGATCACACTGTCATTAAAATAAACAGGCTTCCTAATGTCAAGAGCCTTCCTGGATGCAACCTTCACCCATTCCCATGCATCCTATCACTGGACCTCAGGGAAAAATGCTTGGCAGCTCCCTCTCCATGTCCTCTCCTCAGACTGGAGACTCCTCTGCTGAGACTCCTGAGAAACCTGTAGAGAGTAATGAGGTCACCCCTCAACCTCCTGTTCTCCAAACTAGAAAATAGAAAAATCTGGACTAGAAACAAGAAGTAAACTCTTCCTGGGCTTGAATCACCCTGGAAAGAAAAGTTCAGGATTTTCAGAAGATATATTCATCATCTTTGTTCACATTTGCAGCATTCAGGGAATGTGACCTCTTATGAAGTTTTGAGATGAGGAGGAGGATAAATGCAGCTAGAATGTAATTCTGTCATATCAATGACTTCTCATCTGAATTCAGGTGTTTGAGTCAAAAGGTTAGGGCTGTTAAGTTCCTGCTTGCATTTCTGGGAAAGACAAAAACTTGTAGTAGCCTATCAGTCACTAGCCTAACCTTTGATCTTAAAATCAAACTGAACTGTGGCCTGCAGGTATAGCAGAGAAAAAAAGAACTATGAATTGAATAATATTTTTTTTAAATTATATAGAACTATCTTTGACTGCTTTTTGCTCTTAAATCTCTGTGGGAAAACTGGTGAATGAGCTTTTGGCAGAGAAACCATGTGCACACTACATCACATACCTATTGTTATCGCAAATCAATCCAGTGGCACAATTTGCATTCAACACTGAGAACATTAATGTCATTTACCACACAGGCCCTTAGATCCACTGTGATAGAGGAAGTCATGTTTTTCTATAAGATGCTCCTCAACCGTGTAGCTTTTCTAATAACCTCTTTCCATGACAGATATTTATCCATTATATAACTGGAGCCACTAAAAAATGATTTTCAGACTTTGAAAATTTTTCTGCCTATATGAGAAATCTAAATGCTATATTTCAGTGTCAAATAAACAGTTTTAACAAAGCTACTCTGACTAATTCGTATCATCGGCATATCAAAATAGGTCGTCAAAAGTGTTTTGAGCACTCCAGGACTCAGTCTGCTTTTACAGTCAGGTTTCATACCTTTGGGTGAATTCTTGTGCATTTCTTGTACCTTTGGCTTAGCAGAGCTAACACGGGAAGTAGCATAAGATCCCTGAATTAGATTCCTGATAGATAATGTTTTTTTCTGTTCACTGTGAAGAAATTTAATATTATATTGTAGTTCACTCTACAGTGTCTACCCTGGATTCACAGTATTTTGGAACAAAAATACAGTCCCAAGGCTGCAATGAAATAGCAGCAGAATCAGAGAAATTAGAGGCTGTTAATTAAGTAAGTAACTTAGATGTGCTTTGGATTCTTGGTTTCTGTACTTTGTCCTATATTCATGGTCAGTGAAGCTGGGAGAAAAAGCACTCTGAAAAAATTCAAGATTTTTCACCAAGTTCATTAGACTGAGGTCAAAATGAACTGTCCATGAGCACTGCATCTGGTACCTAAATAATATCCTAAACTGAATTTGTTATTATATATGTCTGCTGCAATCCCACAGCACAGAGAAATATGTAATCTTCTTCTGATTTGAAACAAGATCTAACCCAGAAGAAGCTACACAGTAGTGCTGGGATTGGAAGTCTTAATGAAAAAGTGGAGGGATTTTGCATGAAGTTACAGACAGAGGCATTCTGAAGGCTAAATGACATTCTGCTTCCTTCACTGCTCCTCTGTGCCGTTAGCAGAATAGAGCTGCAGAGATCCAAGAGAAAATTTTAGCCAGAAGCAAATATACCAAAGTATTGCTACAATAAAACAGATATTGAAGAGAGCTGAAATATCTTGCGTATGTCCTTGTCAATCTGCTGCAAGTTAAAAGTGAAATCTCTGGAATGTCTCATTCAGGAATCTGAGTCAAAGTACTGAAACTATTAATTTGTTGATATAATGCCCAGTTTTCTATTCTGCATTTGTTTGTTTGTTTGTGTGGTCTGGTGTTTTGGGGGTTTTTTGTTGAGTTGTGGGTTTTGTGGTTTTTGTTTGTTTGTTTGGTTGGTTGGTTTTGGTTTTGGTTTTGGTTTGGTTTGGGTTTTTTGGTTGTTTTTTTTTTTTTTTGTCTGTAATTCAGAAAAAAATACATCATTTAAAAATGGTAATCATTGGTATTTCTGGCATCAGTGATCATAGATGCACGGTGACTAAACAGATCTTCAAAGACTTAAAAAAAGGATACCATGAAGGAAACATTAGACAATAAGTACAGCATCTTTTTCTGTTATTTAATTTTGCTGTGGTAGACTGTTACGGTTCTGTAGCCAAGCTGATGAAGAGTGACAGCAGCAGGAAGCCCATGTAAGTTCAGTACATTCTGGAGCCCTGAGGTGTGTAGGACAAGTCGCAGCCATGCTGCTGCAGCACAGTTTTAAAATTTCCCTTTTAAACAAGCCTACAGTGATCCTTTACTTCTCTCAGACTCTTAAGGTGGTTGTTGGTTGCATACAGGTGCTGTATTTCTCCTGAGTGCTGTGTTCAGTAAAGAAACTCCAGAGACAACTCATGTATAATGTTAGTTGAATTTCTTTTCACTGTCTAATAATAAGGTATCATGGTGGTCTCACGTGATGAAATTGAGAAAAGATGAGGACATAGGTTAAGCATACTTGAAAGTAGGCCTTGTCTTGAGTACTTTTCTTAATGGCAACTTTTGCCTGGGAAGAATAATCAGTCAAGTCCAGTAAAAAGCTCCAGTAGAGTCTGGAAGTTCCCCAAAGTCTTGTATTACTCATTATTTTAAAAGTTACTGGTATGTTTTCAAGATTATAAGGGGTTTTTGTGTTTTTTTTTTTTTTTTTAATATTTGACTACCACATTGTACTACTGACATTGTCTTGTTTCCTTAACACCCTGTTTCTCAAGCTTCATGCTGTATCCAGTATCTTTTTTGTTTTGTGGCCTAATATTTTCCTTTTTAACAGTAGCAAGTGCCTACAGTGGGTGGCTCACTAAACTGTGTATATTATGTAAATGTATAAACAGCCTGGAGTCTGAGACTCTGCACCCTTGATTTTTAAAGTCTTATTCCTCCTAAGAAGTAATCAAGGACTTTATTATTGGCATTCAGTGGGTGACATTCAGTGACATTAGTGGCATGAATAGATAACATTTGTACCATCATAAATAGATTTAGGTCCACCAACACATTCATGTATACTGTGCAGTATTTTTAGCTCTCTCCTCTATTACCTGTAATCCTTAGGTGTATCTCAAATACAGGTTTGACATGGCAAGCTGCCGAGGGGAGTAAATACCTACTTTTACTCACTGTAAAGAAGGATCCAAATTTATAGTGCCTTATATACATTTTTCATTCGTCTTCTATTTAAAAATGTGCGAATATGACATATATACAGTTAGAGTTTGGTCTTCAAACAAGTGAAACAACTTTATGCTGTATTTTTCCTCCCTTGAGTTGGACTTCATCTTATTAAACTGACACAATTTAGAACTGTAATCTACTTCTGGGAATATTTCATGTTTAGAATATATAAAATTTGACAGCATTACAAAGCTTCAGTATGGCAGAATGTAGAAGAGAAAGAAAGCAGAAAAAATATTGGTACATATGCATGTTATATTTGAGTATACATACTTTATATGTTGACATTATTTTTAGCAACTTTGTATAGCTAAATTTGATCTAGTTCCAAAATAATAAGCTAGGTCTGACTGCTAACAGAAGCCTGTTCTAGACTTAACATAGCATTTTGCATTGCAAAAAGACACATCAGCACTCTTGAGACTGTAACTAACAACTGGAAAGGGCTAGGAGGAAAAACTCAGAACTCAACACTATGCTTTAAATGCATATATATGCAAGTCAGACAGAGTTTAAGATGCAATTTTTGTATGAATGCATCTATAGGTCTCTGCTACTTTACATTAAACCTTATTCCAAGGCACAAAGTGAAACAGAACAAAAGGAATAGGCATATAAGTACATAGCAGTGATGTCATTAAATAGCACTTTCCCTGTCACTTATAAACACTATTTATGATAATCCTATACACATTTACTATTGCTCTACTTGTAGCTTTGGCTGATTTGGGGGTTTGTGTGTGTGCCCATTGCAAGAAGGGGCTTGCAATGACATGTTCTAGCTCTCACAGGAGCTGTGGGAGAATTCTGTCATGGCCTATAGGTTTAAATATATCCACTTTGGTTGTCTTCCCTCACCTAATTCTTTTCCTGCCTCAAGTTTTCCACCTGGCTATCTATAGTAGCTCACCTACCTATCACCTGGTATCACCAGGTAGCTATGTCTGGTTTGATGGGGGTTTTTGTTTTTCATTTGGTCGAGGCTTTTTTGAAGGTAGGAAAGTTGGCATAGAAAAATTTAAGCTTTTTGAACAGTTTCGTGTCTCTGTAGAAACACAGAAATGTTAATCTTTGTGCGAAGTGAATTAGGGAAACATGGAACTAAGGTGCCTATCATACAATCCGTATTATTCAATTCAGCTCCGTGAACACCTGAGTAACATTCATTAGTGTCATGCAAATGCGCACAGTGTGTAGTTCTGGATACTGATTTGGATGATAGAAAAGAATATGTGTCTATTATATATATATATATATATTTATATATATATGTCTCTATCTACACGTGTAACTGACTATATTTATATCTATATCTATCTATATCTATCTACACATATATCAACTGTATCTATATCTCTATCTATCTGTCTTTCTCTCTATATATAGGTAATTTGCATTGAAAGTAGTTGCAAGGATTTAGAAAGAAATACTGCAGTTGAAACTGATCTCAGGAAATTTCCAAAACTCATTGAAATCGCTAATATGAAACAGCAAAGACAAGTGAAAAATGCTGCACATATAAAAGAAAAATCAAATGCAAAAGGTTAAGCTTTAACATTTCTCTGGAAAATGCACTGTGGAGGTTGGAGGATGCAGAGTCCAGAATACTGGACTACTAACGTGATCATTCTGTCAAAATTTTGGACCATAATACGGGGAAATCTTTGTAAGTTGAAGGATTTTCCTTTGCTGCAGCATCTGACAGGAAGTCAAATGTCAAAGACCATGATTTATGTTTACACAAGCCTTTTGCTACTTTTTTATGTTTTCTCAGGGAGTGAAAGGATAAAATCTGGAAAAAAATAGCTGAATTATTACTGTTATTGAATATTGAACAGCTGGAGAAACAGTTATAAAAGAAAAGGAGAGAAAAAAAAAGAAAGAAAAAGTAGAGGTAATGCTTAGGCAAGCTGCCAATTCACCCAGCATTGTACAGATTCCAATTCATGTGGTTGATTTGCAAAAATGTTATGGCTGTAAATCAGGTGATATTGAAATTCAGCAAGTGGAATCCTGGAGATATAATGCAGAACATAATAATGGTCCTGCAGACCAATGCAGACATAATAATTGGCAAAAAATTGGATTTCAGTAGGTTCTTGTCAATAATAAACATTCCTAATAGAAAGGGGAGCACAGCAATCAATACTCACATGTCAGGATGCAAAGAACCTGGGTGTATAACTCAGATGGCAAAAAGCTGAAACCCTGTTGTAAACAGAGCAAGTGTTATCTGTGAAGCTCCAAGGTTAATTTATGGCTCCTAGGTGGGAAGCAGATGTCAGCTACTCACCTTGCAATTAAGGATCACAATGAAAATATTTTGGATTTTGATGATCTGAACTATTGAACCTGGTGCCTGCTGGATGGCAGTATGTGATCATTTTGTTTGAATGTTAACCCAAACCCTAAAAGAAATCCAGAGACTGCAGTGTTCTCACTGTCCTCAGTGCCTGCCATCCCTCTTTCAAGAATTGCTAGAGTAGCATAGAGCTGGATTTTTGCTGTGGCTCGAGTTGGAATTTCTGAAGTTCTAGTCAATTTTAACTCCACTACAGCAGCAGTACCCAATAATGCAAAACTAACAGCCACAGTATGAGCATACAGGTGCTTGAGTATTGATGGCGTAGTGAAAGATTTTGACAGATTTGTTGTCACTCACTCACACTTTCTTCTTTTTTTCTATCTACCAAGTAAAAGAGCTGAAGATCAGTGAATATGAACTTAAATGGTATTTTGTAAGACTTTTATGAGGAAAGTCTTCCCCTGCATTATTTAATTGACACAACCTTCCTTTTTCAACAAACATCCTTAGATTTATTGGTAATCTTAGGTATTATTTCCTTGTAACACAACAGGAAAGTTCCAACTTCAAATCCACTTAGAGAAGCAAGCATATACTTCATTTTTTAATGTTAACAGTTAAAAAGAGAAAAGAGAAACCCAGAAAACAAAAACCAAACAAACCAAAACCATCACTGTGAACAAATAATCATACCAAGATTTACAAAAGAAGATGACAGCCTTTTTTCTTCTTAGTAAGAAAATGCTTCCACACATGAAATTGTAAAAGAGAATGTCATTCAATCAAAAAATGAAAACTGTAGGGTTTTTACCTTTTTGAAATAGAGCAGTAGTCAGCTAAGTTAATATGATTGTTAATGAGTATAAACAATCTTGGAACAGAGATTTCAAATACTTTATCATTAGTGAGTATTTTTTAGCCCAAACCAAAATGAATATTTTGTTTCAAAAAAGGGTGGTTAAAATTTCTGACACTTATTTCTACCAGAAGTCTATATTAATATTTAGCACTGTGAGACACATACAGAAAAAAAAAGTGGAAAAATATTCCTGTCGTATTTCATGAGCAAAATTTACCACCACCTATGTACAAAGATGTTCATTATTGGAGGACTGAAAAAGAGAAGACAATAGCTTGAAGAAAACCTTATGTTTGTGTTTGCTGTTTTGTTTCTATTATTAAAAAATGACAGACTACATCATTAAAAGGTGAAAGAATCAAACAATTTTTCTACATGACTTGAAGTAAGTAGATTTTTTTGTTACACAACACTTGAATAGTGCTTCTAAAAAATATAAGCACTGCTGGGTGAGTGATGGTAGGCTGGTCAACATCAACATCAGCTTAGTTTACACCTAGTCATTTAAGGCAGGAACCCTGTCATCCTGTGTGATTTGACACAGTACAGTAATGTATGTGAATTTCATCATTAATAATTTTTTTCATTGCCGACAGATGTATTTCAGGACAGTCTTTTCTACATTCACCTTTGCATTTTTTCCCTCTCTTTTCCTTTTGGCATGCAAGGTTGATGATGAATTTTCAAGACTAATTTGTTCAAGAGCGCTCCAAAACCCCCAAATCCAAATTTACTGAATAATTTCTAGATGACAGCAATTTTGTTAAATAACTAGTATCTGAAGTTTAAAGAAATGTCATGTCAGCTGCTTTTTCTAGATAATTTTTTTATTTTAAAGAATTTTTCTTTTTTTTTAAAGTATAAAAAATAAATCTCCCAACTTAGTAAACTCTGTATTTTCACAGGTTTTATTCTACTTTGCTAGGGGATTGAAAAAAATAAAAATTGAAAGCATCATATTTTGAAATACATCACAAATATTGTAGAAACCTGTAATAGTAACTCAGTGATTTGATTAAATTCAGTTTATTCAATTACTTTAGCATACTGTTATACTCCCTCTCCAGCACATCAATAAGCAGCATAGAATTAGAGCAGGCAAGCCGTGCCACTCACAGTTAATGGCTTTTCAGCATTATAATTACGTTTATGACATTTTGCCTAGCTGGGGCTCCTGTTACGCACTTACATGAATGCAAAATTTCCCTTTAGGTCATAACTTACCATACACTATAGTCTCAGAATAGGAGGCATTTTTCTTCTTTACATTTTTAAATAATTGCTTAAAGACCCATTTAAGTCAGAATAAAAGTTCTCAGGAGCTTCACTGGGTTGTGCCTGTGCTTCTCATACATGGGATGCCATTACAAGAGACACAGGACACACTTTGGGATGTGGTGGAGAAGGGACTTTTTGATTGTACAGGGCTTATTAAGGGAAGCCTTGTGGGTGAGACAGGTAGAGAGGAAAGGAATCAAGACCATTTAGGGAGAAACAGGTACAGAAAAATAGAGGGGTAAAGAGATAAAAGGGGTTAGTTTAAAAGTAAAATACTGAGATCCAGGGACAGCTAGAATGTTTGCATCCATGTTGTGGTTTATTTGTTATTGAGGTTGCTCTTTGTCTCCCAGAAACTTGTTTTGTCACATCCAATGCCACATAACCAAGCATATTTTAAAAATTAACATTTTATATTTTTTAGTTTCATTCTCTGATATCCTCTTGCATGTTAATTCTTGAATTTCCTTTGAAAATTCGATACTCATTTTTCATAAGTCTGAATATTTGGATATAATGTGTTGTCATAAAATGACATAAAAAGGATAAAATACTAGCCACATAAACAGCTTTCATTGCCGAGTGAGAATACCTTCTGGATCTTTAAAAATTCAGTGATGCATTGTGTGATCATTAAATCTGCAGCTGTCATAGGAAATGTATTTATTTAACAATTCAATTATAAAGCAGTTCTCATGATCAGGATAGTTTGTAAAGAATGGGAAAGTCAAAAAACTGTAGGTATGAGCCTCTTTTAGGAGATCTAAAAATTACTATGCTCCAGGGCAAAAATGTTTCAAATATATATATATTTATATTAATGGTATAATATATTGGCCTGTGTAGATGAACCCTAAAATGGTGCTACCTCACCTGGGTCATTCAGAAAACATTTTAGGACACTGTTCAGGGCTACATCATTTTACTGTTGCTCAATAGTCATAGATGCATGTCAATTCTTCATTTTCCTTGAACAGAATAGTGAAAGAGAAATGTTAAATTGATATGAAATAAATCCTTGAGACAGAAAATGAGAGGTATGGAAAACACTGCTTGAGGTATATTGAAGCCATGATATTACAATAAAAATTATTAATATTATCCTACTATTTACTCAAGCCACAAAGCATGGTTATTGTATTATCCACCTTATGTCACAGATGAAATTAAGCAAAGTATACAGTCTTGGTAAAAGTCCTAGAAAACTGACATTAAAGGGGTTGTAATCAGAGAGTAAGTCTAAATAACTCAACAGCTGACAATGAAGGAATGTCAAATGGGTCCTTCAGACCTTTGTCTTCTTGCTGAAAAATGTCCTGTAGCACCTAACAGTTTCATAACAATTTCAATGGCTGAACATAGTGTGTGCTAATAAAATAAGTGCCACCAAGAACAGATGAACTGGAAGAACATAGATGCAGAAGCAGGTTGAGGTGGACATCAAAATTGGCTCAATAACAGAAGGCGGAAGAAGTGCTCTGAAAAAACCCTTTATAAGTAGATTTAAAGTGTTCTTCTTAAAAAGAAATGCTAACATGCACAAAGATGGAAAGGTTTCTAACTGGAAAAGTGTCTATATGGTAGACCTGATTCTGGGTCTTATTGTGAAGCAGAAATTCAGCAGTGACGCCATAAAGTTGCAAAATATCGAGCTGGGACAAAGCCAAGGTGTACTTAATCAGCAGCAGTGTCATGTACGCATCAGTTCAGTCTTTCTTTAGGTAGATACTGTCTCAGGTCTTTTGAAGGGAAATTGCAATGTAGTCAGTACTGCACTACAAATGATACATTCCTATACATAATGAAATAGCAAATTAAATATTTAACTTCAACAAAAATCAAAGTGAACACCAGAGACAGCTCCTATAAACTTTATCGCTACCAAACCCAGCTGTCCATTTATATATTGGATGGAGTGAGATTAACACAGTCACATTCTGTAACATTAACACACTCATATTCGGTAATACATTCCTCAAGATTTTATTTTCAACCACATTAGCTGAAAGAAATGTTCCATGTTATCATGGGAACAACAGACAAAGTGTTGCGTTTAAGTCTAAAGTCAGTCTCTAAGTTATCAAACCCACTTTTTCAGGAAAAAGTATGTTCCTTTTGCTTTTAACAGATTGAAAGTATTGCAATTTTAAATTTTGATAAAATTTCCACAATTTTATTTTTTTGCAATCTAGCAGACAGAGAACAAAAATATAAGAGACCTGAATCTAGAACCCCTTCAACTGTATGCACAACCCTACCTCACAGAAATATGCCCTGAGAAAGGAGTGGACTGAACCAGACATGAATGAATGTGATGACTGATGTCATCCACATGTCATTGTGCAAAGCATTTCACGATATCCTTGTTTCTAAACTGGAGAGGCATGTATCAAGTAGGTGGGCCACTCAATGGATAAGGAATTGGCTGACTGGTCACACTCAAAGGGTTGCGGTCAATGGCTCCTTGTCCATGTGGAGACCAGAAATGAGTGGGGTTCCTCAAAGGTAGTATTAAGATTAACATTGTTAAACTTCTTCATTGGGAACATGGGCAGAGGTAATGACAGCAATCTCATCAAGTTTGCCAAAAACGTTAAGCTGTGTGGTGCAGCCCACTTGCTGGAACAAAGGGATGCCATCCAGAAGGATCCTCACATGCTTGAGACTTGGGCCTCGGCATACCTCATAAAGTTCAAGAAAGTGAAGTGCAAGTCTTACATCTGGGTCCAGGCAACCCAAGAACAAATATAGGCTGAGTTGAGAATGGATTGAGAGCAGCCCTGGGAAGAAGAACTTGGGGGTGTTGGTAGATGACATGGTCTGTCAATGGGTACTCAAAACCCAAAAAGGCAATGGGATCCTGGGCTGAATCCAAAGCAGCTTGGCCAGCAGGGTGAGGAAGGGAATTCTGCCCCTCTGGTCTGCCCTCGTGAGATCCCATCTGAAGTGCTGCATCCATCTGTGGGTCCTCAGCACAGGAAGGACATCAGACTCTTGGAATGAGTCCAGATGTGGATCACAAAGATGATCAGAGGTTTGAAGCGCCTGTCTTGCAGTGACAGGCTGAGGGACCTGGGGCTGTTCAGCTTGGAGAGGATTTAACTCTGTGGAGACCTTATTGTGGCCTTCCCCTACTTAAACAGAGCCTAGAAAAACTACTTGCAAGGGTTTGTAATGATAGAACGTGGGGCAATGGCTTTAAAAGAGAGTAGGTTTAGATTAGATATTAGGGAGAAAATCTTTACTGTGAGGTAGTGAGGCACTGGAACCTGCTGCTCAGAGAAGTCTATGCCCCATCCCTGGATATGTTCAAAGCCTGGTAGGAGGGGACTTTAAGCAACCTGCTCTAGTGAAAGGTGCTCCTGCAAGGAGGTTGGGGATGATATTTAAGGTCCCTCCCAACCCCAGATATTCTATGATTCTGTTAATTAATTCTGGCTGTGATTACATTAAATCACTCAGACAAAGCGTGTAGTGTAAGATTTTCTTGATAAAGAAAACCTGCACTTGACTTAGAAATAATAACAGTTATTGCACCTTATCAACGTAAGTTTATATTTTGCTCAGGTTAGAATGATTATATCGTTTAATTGATTTCCAAAGAGCTCAAACTACTTGATTTTTGTGGTTGAATGAATATTTTATCTGTTAGCCTTTCAAAGTTTTTATTGAAAAAAGGTGACAGTTCAAAGAAAAATAAAATTAATTGAGTAAGAGTAAATTAATAAACATTCTTATTTTATCTTACAATACTCATTCTGGAAAGATTTGAGAAATATGTTCTCTTACAGCTGAAACCAATATTGTTTTAAAACATTTTTTAAAAACTATATTGGCCTTTATGCCTAGAACTTTCAAACTTTCCCTTAAGGGACTTCAAGGGAGTTTTGTTAAGTTGTCAAATCTACTTGAGAGGATACCATCAGATTCCAATAATTTCTCACAGATTTCTATGAACTCTATCAACAATATGATTGGTATATTTACTTATTTACTGGTATATTTGCTCATTTATTCTTGGAAAATTGCTACATAGCCTTTGCATAAATTATGCAGCTTATGCGTAGGCTATGTAAAAAAAAAAAAAAAATCAGAACAACACAAACCATACCAAATCAATAAAAATCTCACTCCCTTCTCACCCCCCAAAAATACCCTGAAGATCTCCAAAAAGCAATGAAACAAAAGCCAAAACACTGGGGGGAGAGAAGAGAGGAAGTAATTTCTTGTGATAAAAGAAAAATAACAAAAACTGAACTGATATGTACATTTAGTAAGACTGAATTAAATATTTATGATGGAATCAACACACTTTGAAAAAAACGTGATTACCTGAGTTGGATGGCATAGCTTTCCTGGCACAAACCACATTTGATCGGCCCGCAGGCAATTTTAATAGTAATTTAAAAGTACTCAGGACTCATCATTTTATGTCAGACACTCATTTGAAGACATTACCTAAAATGATATGAAGCTCTTATATCCTCATCTCAAAATACATTAGTGATTTCTGCTTAAGCATTTATAGTGGCAGACTTCTCCAATTTGTAAAATACTGAGATGAGATGAAAACAACTTATCCAAAGCCCTTTTCTGTTAGGGGTTACTTTTCTATTTACCCTCTGGATATGGAAATATATTTTTCCATTTAATAAATAGGTTAATCATAGTTTTGCTTTCTTTCAACAGTGAACTAAATTGCTATAATAAAGATTGATACATGAAAATTGTGCAACAAAGGTAGTACAATAAAGATAGTGGACGAAGTGTTTTTGAAATATCTCTTTGGATATTTTTAAATTAAATAAATGAACATTTCATGTTTTACTAATAGAGCTTACTATCTGCTCTAAGTCAACAGAGTCTCAGGAGTAAAAAGCAAATAACATACAGTGCTGAGAGTTGAGTCATAATAATCAATATGATATTGAATTCAGAAAAGCAAATCAGTCACATCTCTTCCATCATTTGGTATGTACAGTCACACTGTAGGACTCACAGGAACTTGAACAACTATTTAATTTTTATTTTTTTGTAATGGCATATCCTGAATGTGACTGTGCTAGTTCTGATTTTCTGGTCTGAAGTAAGGCTTTCTGAGAAAGCAAAGCAGTTCATGTTTACATCTAGGAGTAGTTAGCTCATTGCAGTGTTGTTATTTTACCCTCATTTTTTATAGATGCTTTCATGCATAATACAGTTACAATATTTTGATCACAGCAGATTTTCAAAGCCAGCTTTGAATCCAAATCTCTTTCATACTGCCATATATTCTTATATATTCTTTTCTCTTTCTGTTTCGTATTTCGTTCTTTTTCTCTTTCCGACTAGCCTGACACGCCACTTGATTAAAGCTATATTACATTCTATATAATAATCTTAAGAGGGGCAGTCAGAGGATTGGAAATGCATATGACCAAGAAATGATACAAGTTACCAGGGAGAAGCTGTAAAGACAGAAATTGTTGGTATCTAGTTAACATTATCAAACTAGAAGAACCTTTTTCTTTATTGAAAGCATTCCACACACTCTCCCCTTTTCATTCTTTACTCCTGCGAATGCTTTTAAGACTTTTATTGAAAGGCCATCATTTTAAAAGAACGCATAAGAACATGTAATCCATATATGTTTTTTTTTTTTAATTGCTCTTTTCTAAAATAATGGCAATTTTTTAGATTGGTAGTTTACACAATAAGGAAATGCCTCAGACATACTTCCAAGAAGGTAATACAGTAGAAATGGATAATTTATTGCATACTTTTGATGGTGTATATTGCTAGCAAAAAGAGAAGTGCTCAGATTAATATATTAAAAAAAAATAAAGCAACCTAGTATCAGACTTCTGAATACTGTTGGGGAAGAAACCATGACATTGTATGTCAAGATTTTCCAAGACTTCCTGAGATATTCAGTATGATAGAGACCTAACACTTTTGTACTGAAGAGTAAGAACAAAACATTCTGAGAGGGGTAAAAGGACAAATGAGTCCTGAGATGGTGAATCAATCAAAAGGAATTCCATTGATTCCAGTGAGAGGTTTTGGAGATTTGTAATGATTATAGTATTAGCATGTATCAAATTTAACATTGACTTGGTATTGCTTTTTCAAAATTCATTTGTAATTTGCTGAACTAGTATTTTGATATAAAATCATGCAATTACCAACTTTAGAAAATTCTTTTTTGTAGGTAAACATAAATACATGTGCTGAGGAAACAAAAATGGAACAATGATAAAAAATATTTGCAGTCTTAATGCTTTATTTCTGCTGCTTTCCAAAATTTGGAGAAGTAATCATTTCCAGATGACCTCATGAAGACTATTGTCATTGCAGGTTAACCCATGAATTATTTCTTTTGACTAGATAATGGTAAAATGCTCATATTTATGAAATTCAAACAATAACATTAAAATGAGTCCCAAAAAATTAAGGGAGAAATATGTCGTGGTTTGACACTGGCCCAACGCCAGTCACCCATGAGAGTCGCTCGCTCACCCTACCCTGCCACAGCTGGGCAGTGGAGAGGGAAAAAAATAAACAAACACTTCATGAGTGAGATAAGGACAGGGAGAAACACTCCTAGAGCAAAACTGGCTCAGCATTAAGGTTCCAAAACGACTTTATGGCTACCAGAATCAGAGGAGAATAATGAGAAGTAATGTAAGCTCTTAAAACACCTTTTTTCCCCTCAACCCCTCCCTCCTTCCCACTGGCACTGCAGGGAGACAGAGGCATGGGAGTTTTGGTCAGTTCATCCCTGAGATTTTCTTCTGCTGCTCAGGGAGAAGAGTCCTTCTCCTGTGAGATTGTGGGGTCCCTCCCACTGGAGACAGTTCTCTGTGAACTTCTCTGGTGTGGGTCCACTCTCACAAGCAGCATCCAAACTGCACCTTTTGCAATGTGAGTCTCTCCCATGGGCACACAGTCCTCCCAAAACTGCTGTGACATGGCTGTCTTCCCAAGAGGTGTAGTCCTCCAAGGACAGGCTGCTCCAGCCTGGGAGCAGGGCCCCCTCTCTCCACTGGGTCTCCCACTGGATCACAGCCTCCTCCAGGCATCCACCTGCTTCTGCTTGGGCACCTCCCCCATGGGCTGCAGGTGGTTCTCTGCATCTCCTGTGGATCCCCATGGGCTGCAGGGGCACAACTGCTGCACCATGGCCTGCACCACGGGCTGCAGGGGAATCTCTCTGGGGCACCTCCTGCCCCTCCTTCTTCACTGACCTTGGTGTCACCATGTTTTTTCCCTCTCGTGTTCTCACCTCCTCCTCTTCTCTGAGGAGAAGAAAAAACCCTTGAATTTTTTTTTTCCTTCTTAAGTATGCCATCACAGAGGCATTACCAACCTCTCTCATTGGCCTGGTTTTGGCCAGCAGCACGTTCATCTTCAGAGCCATCAGGGATTGGCTCTGCTGGACATGGTGGAAGCTTCCAGCAGCTTCCCACAGTAGCCATCTTTGTGGCCCCTCTGCTACCAAAAACCAGGCCATGCAAAACCAACACAAGGTAATCAAAATTTTGAACTGAAAATTTAGTCACATTATATACAACAATTATAACTATATTATAGTAAATGCCACTAAAGAAATTGGGGCCAAAGGGATATAAACCAGAAACAAAACCTGACATCCAGTTATGGGTTGGCATCTGCTTATTTTAAGGATTTTTTAAGGCAGACACTGAGCTCAGCAGAGATGCAAAGCAAACCACGTCCTATAAGAGGCATTGTTTTCTGGTAAGTTTATTTTATCTTTCTATCAATGGGTGATGTAACATTTGCAGATATATGTGCAGTCTCTGCTATTTAGCCATCATTTCTGATGCAGGAGTTGAATACACCATTAACTTTTATGCTGATGATATCACTCTTGGGGTGCTGAGGACTCTCTTGAGAGACCAGGTTTTGCAGACAGCTCTAGATAGATTGGAGCACTGGGCAGTCATAAGTGGCATGAAATTTAACAAGTCCAGTTGCAGGATTCTGTACTCAGGACAGAGTAAGTTGGACACAAGGAGGAACTGGGAGGGAGTGTGCAATAATGCACTCCTACACCCAAACAGGTGTTTGCAAATAAAGAAAAGGGGTTCCAGTTTCACCCCTAACTTTTAAAAGGAAGCCCCAGAACTTTCTGTTCTTCCTCTATCGTAATTGGCCCAATGCCAGCACAGGGGCACTGATTGGACTTTGGAAATGTTTCTCAAAACCTGCTGCTGGTTTCACTGGGCAAGGTGCCAAAAATCCTACCTGGACCATCAAGTACTCAAAAGACTGCACAGAGCTGCCCAATTGCCTTTTTGGACTGCCTTAGTAGTGTAAGAGTGTTCTCTGCACTATGTTTGACTTATATTTCTTTTCTTTGATATTTTTTCTTATTTCTGTTATTATTAAACCTTTTTCTTTTACAAAGCATGCCCAGAGAAGTTGTCTCCCTATTATTAAGCCGCTCTGGGAAGTTGCAGGTCAACCCTCAGACTTGATACATCTTCAGGTAGCTTATTACGCTCTGGCCACATATAAGACCGCATCAGGAGTGGCTGGAGATCAGCCTTGGAGAACAGGATCTGGGGGTGCTGGTTAGCAGCAGGCTCACTGAGCCAGCAGTGTGCCCAGGCAGCCAAGAGGGCAAACTGCACCCTGGAGGATCAAGCACAGCACAACCAGAAGGTCAAAAGAGGTGATGATTCTGTTGTATATGGTGTTTGTGCCACCCCAACTCACCTTGTGAGCTGTGTGCTGTGCTGGGCTGCACAATCTATAAAAGACATGAAGGTACTCAAGTGTGTCCAAAGAAGGGTGAAAAACTGGTGACAGGACTGAAGAGCATCTTGTGAGGAGCAGGTGAGGTCTTTGGTTGTTTTTAGTTCGGACAAAAGGAGGCTGAGAAGTGACCCCATTGCTCTCTACAGCCTTCTGAAGAGAGTGTGTGGAGAGGGAGGTACTGAGTTCTCCCTAGGATCCAGGCACAGGATGCAAGGGAATGGATCAAAGCTGCATCAGGGGAGGTTTGGACTTGACATCGAGCGGAACTTCTCTATGAGGAAAGTGGTGAAACAATGGAACAGGCTTACTAGAGGGATTCATGCTCCGAGCATATCAGTGTTTAGAAGGCATTGGGAAAACATATCTGTATATATAATAACACACATTAAATTTTAGTCAGTCTTAAATTGGCCAAGCATTTGGACTGGATGACTGTGGATAGGTCCCTTTAAGCTGAAATGATCTGTTATCTATTACCTACACCTGTATCTATCTATACACTCTATATCTATATAATGTATCTTTATCATCTCTATAAATAGCTATGTATACGTATATGTATATGTATATCTAGATACCTATATCAATTTATGCATCTCTGTCCCGATCTCTAGAAATTATCATTGCTAAATTAACTTGGTTGTGGTATAGCAAAGGAAAAAAACTGTGGTGTGAATAAGAACCATTGAGCTTAAAACTACAAGTAGCTTCAAGAATAAAATAGAATTTTTTAATTTTAAAGGGAAAGGTTATTAGGTTTCTCAGTATTCATTTGTGAAGGAAACTGTTACAATGAAATTGCTCATTAGAAATGTGGAATATATAGTGACAGAAATATTATTTCAAACCCATTGGTTTTGATACACTCAAACTATTTAATCTTCTTTTCTATTTATAACCTGACATATGTATCATATATTAATAATAATATATAAATTGAAGAATGTTTTGTAAAAAGTATTCTTAAAAGCTCAAGTGTTATATGTAGCCAGATCTCAAACTGGTTTTTTTTACTTAATGACTTTTTCAAGCACAACTTTGAGAGGGTAATGAAAAATCAATATTCCAAATATGAAAAATATTGTCCTCACTTCCTCAGAATAGCTTCAGAGAGGGTAGGCTTCATTAAAGCAGATTATTGGTACTTTGCAATAACTAATGATATTTCTTTAAAATATATGTGTTTTTAATATTGGGCATTCTTTCTAGTCAGTATCACAGAAAGCTAAAGGATCAAGTAGTAGAAAGAGCTTTTATCATTTTTCAAGAATATGTAAAGAAAAGGTTCCTTTAATGAATATTTTGCAGTGTGGTTTCGAATTGCAAGAACAGATGAGAAAACAAACATATTTCTCTAGCAGTCTCAAAACCACTTGAAACTTTTCTGCTTTTCAGAGGGCTTTTAGCTGCTACTTTTGTTGTTATTATTGTTATTAGCAAGTAGTTTGGAGGAAATCTTTTAGCAAATGCATTTGTGCAATTATTGCCTTTTCTAAACAGAACCACGTGAAACAGAATCAATGTTTATATGTCACACTGAAAACCTGCAAAATATATTTACATGGGAAACAGAGCTAGTAATGCAAATATTGAAAAAAAATAAATCCCATATTTCTAGGAAAAAGGAGGATCTTTATCTTTCTCTCTTATATATTTCCTTAAAGACAAAAGAAGCTGAGAAAATACCCTTCTTTTCACCCTTCATAATATCAACATTTTTTTGTACATATGTTAATAAAAGAGTCAGGTAATTTGCTTCTCTTCAGGTTAGTTTTTCAATTTTAACTTTAGAATCATGGAATCACAGAGTATCTGAAGTTGCAAGGGGCCCATTGGGATCATTGATTCTAACTTCCTGCTGCTCACAGGACTGCCTAAAAATAATCCATATGACTAAAAGGACCATCCAGAGGCTCCTTGAACTTTGACAGATTTGGTATCATGAGCCTTTGTATTCCCTTTGTATTCTCTTCCACCAATCACCCAGCCTTTTACTGAAAAGCCTGATCCAAATGTCTAATTTCCTCTGTTCCCCTGTTGCTTGTTCCTTGGCTCCTATGGCTGGTCACCAGAGAGAAAGACATCACCACCTCCCCCTCTGCTGCCTCCCTTGAGAAAAGTGAAGATGGCAGTGAAGCCAGTGAAGCTCAGCCTTCTCTTCCTCAGGCTGAACAAGCCAAAACACCTCAACCATTCCTCCCAAGTCTTGTCTTTCACCGTCCTGATTGCCCTCCTCTGGACACAATCCAGTAGTTTGTTGTCGTCCTGATAAAACAGCACTTCAAGTGAGGCTGCCTCAGAGCAGAGCAGAGCAGGACAATCCCCTCCCTTGCCTGGCTGGTGATGCTGTGCCTGATGCATCCCAGGACATGAGTAGCCCTTCTGACTGCCAGGGCACTGATGACTATTGAAATTAACCCCCAGATCTCTTTCTTCAGGGCTACTCTCCAGCCTCACCCCCTCAGATTGTAAGTATTACCAGAATTATTTCATCTCAGATGGAGAATACAGCACTTGGTCCCATTAAATTTCATGTGATTAATACGTTACTTTTAATTGGTGATTATCCAGCTCCCTAGTCTATCCAGACATTTCTGTAAGGCCTCTTGACCCCCAAAGGAGTCCACAGCTCCTCCTAGTTTAGTATCATCAGCAAGCTCACACACTTTGTATTTGATTCCTGTGTCCCAATAATTTATAAGTACACTGAAGAGTACTGGCCCTACATTCAAGCCCTGAAGGACGCAGGCCACCCACCAAATATAAGTCAACTCCCTGTTAATGGCCTTGAGCCCAGCTTTAGCCTGGGCCCCGGGAAGGCAACACACATACGTAAGAAGTGGGTCAGGCCTTGCCATTTCTCAAATTTGGCAATTTGTAAATTCAAATTTCAGTTGAAAAAATTTTAATACAGGCAATTATAACTCTGTATTTCTGAACACGTCTTCCTAGATGTTATTCACTCACCAGCACTACCAGTAAGGTGTGAAACCTGATATCCTGAGGGTTACTGCTGTTACTGTAGAGGTCACCTATAGGCAAAAGTGACTTTTGTACACCAGCTAATTTCATCACTAGAAGATAACACAATACTATCCACAAAATTGATTGTTTACATGGAGATAAATGGATTATATCAAAACAATCATGGTCCAAAGCTCAATAAAAATTGCACAAGGTCTTGAGTTAGATTTGAAATTGACACAGGTAAATACAATTTAATTACCAAAGTCACAAACACATTTACCACTTTCTGAGTAATTACACATAATTATAAGGTCCCTAACATTATTAATAACTATTTAAAAAGTGTATCACAATACACAGTATTCATTAGGTTTCATTGCTTTAATTTCTTGAGTTCTGAAGATCATGTATATGTTTTTTCTAATTTTTTTTGCTGCCTATTTTTTTTGGTCAAGAAATTTCCTCATCTTGCCTTGCTTTGCTTTGTCTTGCTTTCCTTGCTTTCTTTTCACAGAATCACAGAATGACTAGATTGGAAGAGATCGCCAAGATCATTGGGTCCAACCCAGCCCTAACACCTCTACTAAACCACGGCACTGAGTGCCACATCCAGGTTTTTTTTTAAACACAGACAGGGATGATGACTCCACCACCTCCCTGGGCAGACCATTCCAGTACTTTATCACTCTTTCCATAAAGAACTTTTTCCTAATTCTAACCTGTATTTCCCTTGGCACAGCTTAAGTCTGTGTCTTCTTATTCTGTCAGTTGCTGCCTGAAGAAAGAGACCAACCTCTACCTGACTACAGACACTTTTCAAGGAGTTGCAAAGAGTAGTAAGGTCACCACTGAGCCTCTTTCTCCAGGCTAAACAACCCCAGCTCCCTCAGCTGTTCTTCACAGTGTTCCAAGCCCCTCACCAGCCTTGCTGCCTCCTCTGGACGTGTTTGAGCATCTCAAGGTCCTTCCTAAACTGAGGGGCCTAGAACTGGACACAGCACTCTAGGTATGCCCTCACCAGTGCCAGCTACAGGGTAAGAATGACCTCCCTGTTCCTGCTGGCCACACCATTCCTGCTCCAGGCCAGGATGCCATTGACCCTCTTGGCCACCAGGGCACAGCTGGCTCATGTTCAGCTGCTGTCACCAGTACACCCAGGTCCCTTTCTGCCTGGGCACTGTCCAGCCACACCATCCCCAGCCTGTAACGTTGCAGGGGGTTATTGTGGCCAATATTTATTTCCTTCCTGTTCCCTCTCCTCACATGCAATGAAACAGGTCTGATCTGTTATACATTTGTTTAAAAATTAAAGGGAACTGGGAAAAATTCAGTGGAGGTATGTAAGATGTTACACTCTCCTGTACGCATTATTAAATGCACATATTGCAAGCTTAAATTTTTATTGCCATTGTTCCCCACTTAGAGATCATTTAAAATTGACATTTTCTGTTATTTTTATGATAACCTCAGCAAACTGTTCACATTCTAAAATTTATTGCTAAACACATTAAATAAAGTTCAATAACTGGAAGGTTATAATCAACAGGGGAGAAATGATGTACCGATAATAATACTAAATGATTCTAATGTGATGATTTTGTTCTATCTGTCTCATCTATCCCATTTTGGCAATACAGTAAACAAGCTGTTCTAATAGACAAGGAAAAATAAAATGTCATCAATTCAAGAGTGAGCAGCTGTTGGTAGATTCTATATGACAAAAAAAAGAAAGAAAAAAAAGATTCTGGGGTCTGTTTACATCTGATGAGTCCAACTCAAAATACTGAGAGAATTTCCTGGTGGAACTGGGAGTTGATTCCTATCTGGCCTTATGATGCTGTGTAGGTGCATGTCAAGGTGTGCCCTAGCATGGGGATTTGTCTTCCATGTGCTGAGATGAGCTGGGTGAGCCTTACAATGACAGTCAGTGTTTGAATTGAAGCAGTGCTGCCCAACCTGAAGTTCCATACTGACAGATATCAGGTAATGAGTTTTATTGTTACTATGTAATTCCAAATTCAACTCATATTTTACCTTGAATGTTGCTAGTTTGGGTTTCTTTTCTATGTAAAGAATGTTCCATATTTCTAAGGATAAGCTATTTGTTTTTTAACCCACGGTTCATGTTCTAATGGAAATGTTACAAGGACTAATGATAGCATAGGGTTAAAATGCTTCTAAAAATCATGGGAATTGTATACAATAGATTCATGGGAGGTGGAAAGAAATGTTGGGCCTGGATAGGCCTGGGAAAGGGAACTAAAACTACATAAGCCCTAGGAACAAAAGGTTAGGCTTGGTCTTTACTAGATCATGTGGAACTGCACCTACATAATCATCATATGATAAATAATATGATTGTTGAATGTTATGATTCTTTGGTAATTGAATATGATAATTGTTGAAGAATCAGGAGAAACGATGTTTGGGGGATCTGATGAAATGACAAGAATTCATGCTTGGATATACAATAGAACAACAGGGGTTTAATAATTAACATATATAGTTATATAACAAAAGGGTATAAAAACGTGTCCATCTCGAATCCATGTCAGAGTCAAATTTGGGTCTGTCCCCTGTACCCCTGATTCCCAGAGTTCTTCAATAAAAGCACCTGCATATAATCATTCTGTGATTATGTGTTTCAATGCTAACACTAAGATTAAACTCAGACAAAAATGGCTGCTGCACACCATTTCCTATATAAATATAGGTGAAATTCTAAGTTACACTGCCATGTATATTGCCATGGATGTAGAATTTTTTCTTTGAAACACAGTACAGCCAAGATGAAATGCAGCTGGATGTTGTTTACACATCTGTTAAGAAATAGTGGAGCCACACATACCTTTCCAAAAATGTCCTAAAATTAAATCAAAACGAAAAGCCTCAAAAAACCTTAGGTTAGACAGTGATTTCCACAGATATGAGGCAAGAGAAAATGGAACTTTTTAGACACAACAGCATGAACACAAGCACATATGCTGAGTACAGAGAACAGCAAATACTGTCTTTTGAGATCTTTAAGCTTGGATTATCATATATCAAATAATAGTGATGAAACAATTACTGTAGAGAAGAAATAGCTGTAAAATATGACTGTCTTTGGATTAAATGTAGAAGCAAATAGTAGTAGACACTCTCTCCTCTTCATTGGCAGAAATACTAGGCCATGTTTTGATCCTATCTGGCTATTTGCAAATATCAAATAAGAATGTGTCATGCTTATTTGCCCTCATCAATTTGATATTGGAAGCAGATCCAAACTAGTTCAAAGGTTATTAAATCATCATTCAAGACTCATCTAATTAAATTATAAAATGTGTCTTTCATGCTGTCATCTCCTTTACCAGCAGACCATTGTGTTATCTTCACACAATCTGGGATCACAGATGAAAACAAAACTATTCCAAAAGGATTTTGCTAGTTCTGTTGATGAAATATCTGAACATAAAATAATGTGATTTTGTATAATTTGACTACTACTTTTTATGTAGTATGTGTTAGTATATATCACTTTCTTTTGTAATATTTTCAATCTAAACAATATTAAGAGAATTTTTGTTTTAGAAATGTTTTTGTTAGGCAAAGGAATACCTGAACCAAATGGATTTGCAGCCATCACAGTATGTAGCAGATGTGGCTTGAGATCAATGACAGTTCTCAGTTGTTTGTTTTGGATTATTTTTTCCTGAGCAGAACAAAAAATAATCGCTAAGTGATTTTTTTTGGACAGTACATAGAGAAATTTATCATAGTTCTTCACTTTAAAGCTGCCGTGTTAACATCATGCATGCTAAATAAGTTTACGGTTGTGTGCTATCGTAATTGGAATTTACTAAGCTTTGAACTACCCATACTTGAATAGAGATTTTTGAGCCTCAAGCAAAGCTTTGACAGCTCAAATGCCATAATGAAAACCTGTGAGAGAACTGTGATATTTAGAGTTAAGATCCTCTTTCCCCCTGAAACCATGCATTATTTCCTACAGCATCTAACAAGACTGCAGTGTGGGTCACAGTAACGTGTCCTGTAAACTCTTCTTTGCTTGTCTTTCACAATCATTGGAAGTCTACCATGCCAGCTAGAAATACTCAGAAGCCTAAAATCAGCCTGTTGCAGCCAACCAGTGTACAGTGGATGCATGGTTAGTTAAAAGCAAGGTTTTCTACATGGTGTTGACGTTGATGACCACTGATCATAAACACAAGGGTAAAAAGGCTGGGATGATTTTCCTTTACTCCAGGCTGCCCCTTTTCAGTAAATATTGCCCAAGGGAACAAACCAGCTGGAATTACCATTCCGAAGACTTTCATGGAGACAGTAATATTTACCTCATCAAAACTCTTCTACTCATCTTTCAAATCTCCTATAGCTTGTAATTAAGGAAACCTAGAAATTAACACCTCACTGACTTGTATGTCATGCAGCCATGTAAAGGAATTTATCACTGCTGCACTTGAAGTTTTGCTTTTATTTCCATTTTCAAATTTAAGACAGAAGGAAAGATAAAAACAAATGAATATTTTTCTTTCAGAAAACTTTTCCAAATACAATTTCATAGATTGAGAGATTTGGTAGATAACATAAAATAACAGGTAATTGTGCAAAGCAGATGATGTCTTCATCTGTACAATTATTTGCTGGAACTCAGTGGCCTTGGAACTTTTAGGCTGTGCTATCTGAACAAGGAAATAAAATAGATGAATTTCCAGGTTATTTGAATACCATGAATTTCCCAAACATGTGGCTTCAAAACACTTCAAAAATTCATTCATGCTGAAATACAGTGCTATTCTAAAATCAAATGTTCCTTTTTTCTTTACTGAAATGGCAGTTCTTCAGTTTTGAAAGTACATTAATTTTGTATTGATCACAGCTTTCATTTTCTTATTGCCTCCAGTTTTGCTGTTGCTCATACTTTCACCATTCTCTGGCCATTTACAGATGTGCTGAGTTAGATCTTTCATTTCACCAAAAATTGTCTTATCTGTATTTTCATGTACAGAAACATATAGAAATTGCTTTTTAATAATACCTCTAATGTTCCCAGACAGGTAGTATCTTGCTCACCCAAACATGTTGTTCCCACTTTGCTTTACTACATTGCTGATAATGACAGTCTTTCTTAGTACAAAGTTAAAATCTCAATAATGAGATTCAAATGAGATATGAATATTAGCCTCCAATGAATATCATATCAATAATGTCTCTTTAAAAGAAGTGTAGATTTAAATGTAATCACTTGCCTTGTGGCAAGATTAATTAAATTTCATGAACAAATACTGTCCAACAGGAAATCCAAGAGCTCAGAAATTTTCTTGATATAATATTTGACTTTAAATAAATCTAATGTTACTTTAAAAGCATCCACTGCATGGAAGATGGATTTTCACCTTCCAAGTGCTTAGCTGCAACCTTAACATGTGTAATCTGATTAGCAATATTTTGACAATATTTAGCCAACTCTGTCCTCTTTTTAAATACAAACTACTGGGAAGTTTGTAGGTAAATTTAAGAAAACTTTTATTTATTTTTTTAGTATTTTAGGAAGTTCACAAGCTATTAGAACACTGTATTACTTCTGTATTGGAATAAGATCAAAATGCTTGATTTCACTTCAGCTAAAATTCAGCTGAATTCCCCTAATATGATCCACTCCTTCCTGGAAGCCAGTACTCAGATACTAATTTTCTTCAAATGTCAGCTAATCTCCAATTATACATAATTTTACATGATGAAACATAACTTTAACTTAATGGATTTGCAAAGAAAATTGGATGCTAACAATTGTATCACAGGAAAAGTAGTTCTAGGAACTTCCACCACAAACTATCATGCAATTGCAATTCTTTCAATGTACAGCTCTTTACATAAAATGTAGTTTAACAATGTTTGGACTATAAGAAGATATTTTTATCAATTCAGTAAATAAGAAGGAGATTTTTTTAGTTTGATCAACATATATTTGATTTTAATAATGAGTTTGCAAACTTCATTATTCTTGCAAATGAAAAAATTGTGGAGATGCTATCTATTTTCTATATATGTATTTCAGAACTCAAGCTTTTATTTAATTGCACTAAATAAACCTAATTGCAGAATTAATTAATTAATGATAATTCAGAATTTTCCTATTACTAATTAAAACCCACAAGTCTCTAAACACCCATATTTTTAACTCCTATCACAGACATAAAAAAAAGTAACTCTGTTAAAGCTAAAGATATCTGTGGTAATTGATGGCTATTGCAGTGCAGCGGTATTTAGAAAATGACAACTGCAGGAATAGATTTGTCTATTAATCATATGAGCAATTTCTTAATTAGTGACTGAACAAAAACAGCTAAGGCAGCACTGGACTATGATTAACTGTTATGCATATAACTGTCTATTTTAAATAAAGTGATAAATGTGCTGTTGTTTTTCTCTGTTCGAAGACCAAGCAGACCAAAAATGCATTACATCTACAGAAAACTGGGATGAAATGTCTGCAAAATTATACACAGTTACATATTTTTATAGACAACAACTTAATTCATCAATTTCTTTGCACAGGAAGGTTTGCCCATCACAAAATCTATAGGAGCATTTTACTCTGATAAATTGTAGCTCAAACACAGTATAGAAAAAAAACAGTGTTTAAAGGACCAGACTTCCTGGTATTGCTTCAGACAGAAGATTTGTAGGAGTGTTTTGTTTTGTTTTGCTTTGTTTGGCTTTGTTATATTTTTTGGGGTGTTTTTTAGACTATAATAACACTAGTTTAGAGGGAAAAATCCAAACTAAAATATGACAATTATAACCCCTTTGGTTTCATAAAGACTAGTCCTCTTCCTATCAACTCTCACACAACATCAGTTGAACCATCTAGCTCCCTGCAGTTACAAATTCAAGCACTGTGAGACAGCTCAGTTTAAAACCTGATCAGCTTGATTCCGACTACCTGTAACAATCCTTCAAAGATTGTTTCAGCATGTGCGAAAGCCATGCAAGAATGTGCAACACTTGCTTTTATTGCCGAGCTGGAGCAGTCTGACAGCATGAGACATTTCATTCTAACTATTTCAGAAACTTTCAGATCAGCTGCTCTAAAGAAATGTTTTAAAAATGTAAAGGTATAATTTAACTCAAAGAAGATCCAGGGCCCTATAGACAAGTGAATGTGACTTTTTTTTCTGATGCAAGACTTTGAAAACACCGTTTATCTTCATAGGTAGTAGTAGATGTCAAGTAGTTTAATTTGCTAGTAAGAAACACATTGAGAAGACATAGTATTTAGCATTTCATAGTCACTCCTTGCAAATAGTATTTGCCTTCCCTATCACCTTGTATCATTTTGGGCTCCCAGATGGAAAAGAAAATCTTTAAAACCAATGATATTAGAAGAAAAATAAAATTACAAAGAATAATTATTACAGCAAATCATTATTAGCAGATTTTGTAAGCACAAATTCACTTATTGATTTCATTAATTTCATAAATTTTATTTCACACAAAGAGGCATTTTGGGTTCACAATACATAGAACTTTGTTTCATATATAGATCTGTAAACAAGGAATTTGATCAAATCCAAATAATTCATATAGATCCAGCTGTGCTGTTCCTTACCTTGTATCATACAGCGTGACATATAAAAATGCATACACTAACAATAATGTAGAAAGTTTCTTCCCCTTTTTGATTTCTTTTTCTCCTTTATGGAATCCAAATTGTCAGCAATCTGATAAGGAAAAAAAAAAAGCTAAATATATTTAAAATTACTTCATAATCCTTTTGGGGACAAAAAACCTTCTGGTAATAGAACAGTCTGATTCAGCAAGAGTTTTTTTTAAACAGTATCATCTTATTTAATCACATTATAAAAACATCAAATACTATGAAATGTCTTTTTTTTTTCTTTAATGTGTTGTCAGGTATTCTTTGCTGAGTCATTCAAAACCAAGCTATACTGTATTGATGCATAATTTTGACTCTCTTAATCTTATATTTTCAGCCCACATAACTGCAGAAACTTTGCAAATATTTATGAAACATGTCACTTTCATTTGCGATGGGGAATGCTAAGGAATAAGATGAGAAAAGATTCTCAAGCTTCCTCTAGAAAACTTGAGCAGTCTAATACAGAGGACCCTGAAAGGGAAGAAAGGGTCAAGACCACTTTGTGCTTGTTTCCACTTCTGACGCATTGGTTTTCTCTTAGCCATTACTGTGGGAAAAGATATCCATGTGTTAATATTAACAGGTGGGAAAATGGGAAAATTGTACCACTGTCAAGCACAGAGAAATTAGGTTTTATGTCACATTTTGTCATCAAAGAGAAAACATTTCATATCAAGTCTCTGTAATGATTAGTATAAAGTATTCAGAGATTTAGAGAACTAACAGACTACTAATTTTACTTTCTTAACCAGATACTGTGCTTTTTTATTTTGTTTGTTTATTTTTTATTTTGTTTGTTGTTATGACTGAATCCTTTCATAAATTTCCATTATGGAATCTCAGCTTGCATTTATAGCTTGCATTTGTATCTGCTTCTCAAACAAAATACTGTGTAACCTCATAACGTATTTAAAATTATGACCTTCCCATCTAGTAAATTATTTTTTTACAAAATTAATTACTTGTTTTCTTCTTAATTTTTTCTCTACAGTCAAAACTGCATGCAAGGAAATGATGTTGTCTAAACTGCTCACACCTGAAATTTTCTGTTTATAACTGGAAACATCTCTCTCTTTTATTGTTCTATGAAGCGTCTGTTATGAGACAAAAATTATCTTTATTTACTCTCCCAATGGTTCATATATCCTTGGAAAATTCCTGCCAAAGACAGATGAAGGTGCATAAAAGTTGGTGCAGCTGCTGGCAGCCACTGTGCATAAAGCAGTGGAACCTGTGCAGGAGCATTTGTCAGCATGTGGCTCAAAATAAGCAGTCTGTGTGTGCTGAGGATGGAGGCATCCCTGACTATTTTAGTAATTCCCAAGCTTACACCTGTAAAGGAGCCATATATTCATATCATAACCCACAAGCTAAAATCAAGGCCTTCTCCTTTGTTGGACAGGCTTCCCCTCACTTGGCCTGTAAGTAAAAGCAGGGGGGTGGGAAAACGAACTAAACTACTCCAAAAGAGCTTAAATGGCTTAAACAGTTTGTCCTCCATATTATGCAGGCAGACAATGCCGTGCTCAAAGTCAGTTCCAGCAAAGACATAATTTACTTTTCCTGCTTGCTGGGGGTTTAAAAATGCAATTACAATCTCAGATTATATAGGAAGGTTTATTCCTTTATGACTCTGAATATCTCTGAATCTGGAAGTTCACTTTGATAAAATACGCAAATCTCAAATCCCTGTTCTTCCATCTGCAGAATATTCAATGACAAGTGGGAAAAGTATGTAATTCTTGAGAATTGTCTTTCTTGTGACATTCATATTATCATAATAGAAACCCAAGTCTTAGAAAAGCTTTTCCTGAAAATAAGTGTTACCTACAAGGTTGGCTGAAAATACTTGTCCTTTTTCCTAATTTTTTTTAGGTTTATAAAATATCTGGTTGACATTATAACAACTTGCATTAGATAGCACACCTAATCACATAGTGCATTTATGTGACTCTCGCTAATACATTTCCAAAAGGAATTTCATTATCAGATTAATTTTTGTTTTCTTCTATTTGAAAAATTACAGTTGGATTGTATATTGCTGAGACAGTGTACTCAGGATTTCAGTCCTCTAAGTTCAGAATTTCCTATAGTAAGTGACAATAATTATCACACCCTCCCAGAGTTAAACATGATGGCTTTCACCTTTCATAATAAAACTGCAACATCTTCAATGGAGAAACTGTCCCTGTTTATGTATTTGCACAGCTTCAAGGAAAACAAAGCCTTGGTCTTCCAGGGCCATCAGGATCATCCTGTAATACAATAGCTTAATTATGAAAGTTTGTGTGGGCAATACCTTTCAGGAAATACGCTCCAAATGGACTCATAATTGGCTGGTACTTAATTTCTGATGTGAATATCTGAAGCAGGTTTCAGTCCCTTACCAAAAGGTTATGTAAAAGTCCAGACCAAAAAAAAAAAAAAAAAAGAAAAGAAGGAGCTGGTTTTATCTGCACTAGTAAATAAAGCCTTGATAGGAAATGTTCCAAGTACCATGATTACATGTATTTTTCAGTTGGTAAAATTCTGGCAAGTAGTCAGCCTGGTCAACCATCAATCTCTCCAGCAGTCCCTTGACACCATTATGGCTTTTGAGACCTCTTCTGGCTAAGTCAGACCCTCTTTTGCCATTCAAAAAGGGTTTGATGACTCAGGGGTGATTCAGATTCCCAGTTTTTTGCACCAGTGGAGCTCAATGTCAGCAAGCACTCCCTAGCACTGTTTCACTTGGTATCAGAGATATCACCACAGGGGCCACAAATCTTCATATTCTTGCTTACAGTATTACAAACAATAGAGTCGTCTGTCACAGCTCTGGAATGTGCTCATCATTTTGTTTAACTGATTTATATTTCAGTATAAACTGTTTGGTGTCTTCAACTGCGTCTGTTCCTGTACATGGCCAGATTGCAAACAGCAGGGAAAAAACCCTATCATCCATAAGCAAGCATTTAATTTCTTGGCTGAAATTTCACACAGGAGAGAGATCTCTAGTTTGTATGCTAGTAAATGCATTTACAGCTGAGACACCATCACAAAGCAGGCTGCCAGTTACGAGAATAACTTTGCACATGACTGAACAAGTCCAACCCACTTGCATTCAAATTATCTAAAAAGAATGGTCCCAATTCTACATTCTATATTCTTCATTCTACAGTTGTACTGTGCATAGAGGTTTAGAGCACCATAAATTCATATCAGTTGTTTTACTGTCTATACAGGTTTTTCAAGATTTTCTCTCTTATCACAGATATTTTTTTCAGAAAAAAAACCCCAAATCATTTCCTGATTACTTTAGCTGTTGAAAAAAGATTAACAAGAAATAGATGAATCTCCAAAGCTGTATGATTTGGCTCAAAGGACTATGTCCTCTATCCAAACAATAATTTGGAAGTGACTGGTTAGAAGCCAGGAATATCTATTTGGAGCTTCTCTGAAGTATCTTAGTGAGTGGGGGAGGCTAGAGGATTTTTCTTAGGCATACCAAGACAGTGAGGGTAGAGAGCCCGAAGCATCTCTGAAAGAAGTCCAAGAGAAAGTAAATGTCAAGGTCTATTTCATGATTATCATATTGGGTGACTTTATGGGGAATACTCTCTTTATGCCAGACTCCTTCCAGCACAACAAAGACAGTTCTTACTCTTTCTGTGCTTCACACACAAACTGGAATTTCTTTCCAACACTATCTGTATTTTGAATATTAAAATGAGAAATCCCTCCAGGCAAAAGCTGAGCCTCCACACAGCATGTACAGCTCTCAGTACAGCTGACTCTGACCTATACTAAGAGTACATACAGAGCAAAGGAACTCAGATACTATGTGATCTGACATTGAGGTTAAAGCTCAGGTATTATATATTTAAACTAACTCATGCATGACAAAAGGAAATTTTTTATTAAAAAAAAATCAATCAGAATTAGAAGTGTTAGGTCATTTTTGTGCTTGTCCTTAACTATTTTCTGACCAAGTTTTCTTTTTCTAAGGATATTTAATGTAGCATTAGGAGTACAAATAACACAATAATACTAACTGTGGCCTTTAGCCATTTATGCAATGTAGGCAGAAAGTGTAAGTGAAAGCAGCTCCTTCCTCTTGGATGGATTAATAAATGAATGGCAAATGAAATCTCATGCCAGTCACCAGATGGTGCAATTATCAATATTCCTGCAAATTTTGTTTAACTATATCTGCGGTCTAATCTTCGGGAAAATGTTCTTTATTGGTCATGGAGAATTTTATCACAAAGACATCGCATTTTATAAGCAATTACCCTAATTGAAATAATTTCCTGAGTGCATATATTATTGTGATAACAAAAGCAAAATACATAGTTTGATATCAGAGTTTCCAAGATGCAACCTAAAAAACTGATTGTTATTTTGAAAATGGGGATTTGTATTCATGGCCTCATAATTCATGCATTTCATGTTCATCTGGTAATGCCATTCATACACAGTAATATTGCACATTTTCATACATAATTATATTGCACAGTTTAATACACTCAGCAGGAAGACTTTATTCAATATCTTCAACTACAAAGAAAGAAAGTGTTGGTGTGCGTGTCTCTTTGGTCAGCCCGCTGCTCGGCTGGACCACCCGGTAGCTCTGACACGCCACAACAGATCCGATTTGTGAAATCTTGGCTCAGCAGCACCCCGACTCTCGCTGTCATGGCCGTGGTATAAATGAAAGAGGGGACTCTCGGAGGTTCGGGGAACAGAGGTTTATTCAGGGGTCACAGGGGAACCCCTTACCTCAGTCCCGGTGCCTCAGGAGAGACCCCAGACCTGGGCTGCAGGGGGGTTTTGTCCAGGACAAGTTCAAGGGGTGGGTACAAACTATGAACCAATAAAACAAAGCAAAGCAACAACTGCCAACTGAATTACCTAACTACTAACAAATCAAAGGTAGTTTGGGGAGGGGTCTTGGGGGAATCTGCCAACTGCTGTCCAAATCTCCTCGAAGATTCTGGACCTTGGAGATAGGGACTCAGTGATGGACAGAGGGAAGAAGGATTCATTGGAGAGGATGGGCAGGGATCATCATGGGGAAAGGACCAATAGGAAACAGTCTCTGGGCAAAGACCAGAGAGGCATAGAAACCCTTATCAACTTATGATAAGAGAAAACTCCAAGACAAGAGGCCCATATAGGATAACTAAAACTATACTAAACTTATAATAAAACTTTTAAAACAAAATCCTGCAACCCCACAGAAAGCTCAGCAAGAATGTGACATTGCATTCATTTTTTTAACTGAAAATAAAGCTATTACAGTACTTGTGTATACACTAATAAATTTAGGAATAAATACTTCATGTTATCAAATGCAGTAAAATATTAGAGAAAGCGGTTAATGCAGCAACAGACATTGCTGTATTTTTTAATGTGCAAGAAGTTACTGCACTTGGGACAGAACTTACCTTGAAACAATTATGCAAATTCAATCAGAATTTAAAATTCTAATTCAGAACATTTAGCTCTGACAATAATAGGATGATATGTAACAAAAGCAGTGCTGTTTCAGTGCAAAAGTATGTGCTAAAATCTAATTTTCCTATAAGGTAAGTTCAAACAGTTGTTCTGCATCCATTGATCTTGATCACAAATAATACTTCCATAATACACAGATATTGAGAAGAAGATAATTTGTCCTATTGTATCAGTCTTGTACATTGATGGGATAAAAAGTGCATTCCAAGCTACACTTATATTTGGGACAATGTTTCTTCATTAGCAGGGGAATATGTACATACGTGTGCATACACACACAAAATTATTTTGAAAGCAGGTTCTTAGCTGCAGAAATTACAGCTCTTACTGAGGTAACCCAGAAGGAATCTATAAATATACAAGGCCAGGACTTCAACTGTCGTAAATAAAATTATTTATGTCCTAGTTTGAAAGGAATGCATAGTATGCTACTTCTGATTTATTAATCAAAGATCCATAGCTTACAGCGGTTCCAATATTCTCATCAAAGTAAAAAGGTAAACTCTCAAGTGTGGCTGAAGTACCTTTGTGCTGACATGGGGAAAAAAAAATAAAAAACGAACAAAAACCTTTAATTTTTCTGCCTTAAAATCTTGCCAAGTTTATTCCTCTCACATCTCTGTGAAGGCCAACAGTCAGAGACTGCTCAAAAAAATGCATTTCTATGGGTCAGAAAATTTCAAAATTTGTGATTGCACAAGTCAGTGAAGGAAGAGAAACAAAGTACGTGTGATGCATTTAGGTCACTTGAGGAGCTTGCCATTCTGTATTTGGTCTACTTTAATTTCACAATTGTTTCATAGTGATGAAGAGTGTAAAGCAGTCAATAGTGGGCAGGAACTAATTTCAAGCCAGTAACTACATGACCCTATTGTAACAGCAGAAGGATTATAAGTGGAAAAGAAATAAAATTATAGATTTATTGTTTGTCTCAAATTTGATTAGTTAAAAAATTTGCTGTACTGTTTTTCTCTTCAGTAATATTTGTCAATGATGCAGTCAGAACCTTAAATGAAATGCTCCTCTTATACAGTTCAGTATATAATTTTCTAACTGCACACTCTTTCCCTAACAAAGAAAAAGCAAAGAGAATGTATCATTGATACCTTCTGCCTGATATAAGTATCCAAAATAGTCCTGGGACATGACCCAAAATTGTAGCATGACATTATGAGTTATTTTGAACTGAAAAGTTCAAGCTTAAAGTAAAAATAGCTATGGCCAGAGGTAAAAAAGCAACTAAAAAGAAAAAATAAATGCACTAGAATTAGAGGGGGGTGAGGAAGTTGTACCAGTTTGGTTTTTTTCCTTCTCCTTGCAACATTTATAATATCCTATGTAGACAGCTGCCTTAAGTATGTGTTTAAATTTCTGAATCTGTCAAATATATTCAGAATATGTGAGAAAAGAAAACCATCTGAAAAACTTTCAGCTTCATCTGAGATCATGAATGCTAATGAAATATAAAGTAGTGTAGTTTTCCAGCATTAATACAACTTTTTTAGCAATCCTGAACTTCCCTGAGCATACACATTTCAAGTAAACTGTCGAAACCCAACTGACTGACTCTAAGTGTCCGATTTTACCTTGTTTTTATTTAGAATTCTTTGTAAAAAATTATCACCATTTACTGCCTAGCACTATTTGGGTAATACTTTTTGGCACTCAGGCCACAGATTAGCTCTCTTTGGGTGTGTAGAGAGAGCAGGGAAATGCAAGTCCTGACCCTGCAAAAGGCTTATGCACCTGAAGTCTCCATACACTGCAAGGAAGCCCTGCTGACATCAGATGAGCTGTTCTCAACATGCTGAGTTACATGTGGTTTCAAATACTTGCAGTCTCATGAGCAATCAGGAGAGGAACTTATGTCTCAAAAACCCTAAATGTAACCTAAAACAATCACTTTCTGTTTTGGATGTTATCTCCAGGGCACTGGATCCAATTTTGCTTGCAAGGTTTGCTTTTTGTTGTCCATTTCATGTAAGGAATATTTTCAGTAAAATCCCTCTTGAATAGCAAGTGCAGTTAAGTGTTTTTCTCAGCCCATGCTGGGCTTCCCTGACCTTCACAGTGCAGCAGGATGACAGAGTTAAAACCTCCAGAACCTGCACCTGCCAATCCATTTATGCTCAGGTGTGATTTATGCTCAGGTGTCATCCCTTGCAGTGTGGATTGCTGTACCTTCACCTGGGATGTCTTGCTTAAGAGTGAGATAGTACCTACTTTTTAGATTGTGATTTCTAGAGTGATGAGTGAAAATCTCCAGAAAAAACTGTGAAACACATGGTCTCTTCTGTGAACTACTATCATCCTTTGTCCTATGAGCAGGAACTCAGGCCTCCACTTCTGCAAAAAAAATTACTTCAACAGAGCAATCTGTCTATGGCAGATTTTCCATCTATTTTTCAAAATGAAGTGTGACGTTTGTAAAATGTAAAATTCTAAAATGTCAGAATCTGTAGTTTAAAGCTGTCCTTTCAAATATACGAGGTTTGAGGTTGCAAATCATCTCTGTAAGTTAAAAAAAATACTTGTGGGATATCTTCTAGGTCACCAAATTCTGGACCCACAAGCAAAGAGAAAATATTTAGCAATAGATAAAGGTAGAGCAACAGCTTAAATAATTGGCCATGCTTTGAAGTATCTGATACTCATAGTTACTGTTTTAATATGCTGACATTGTTCCTCTGCTTCAGTATTTACTTTGCACACACATGAACTGGTGCTAAATTCTGTGATGACTTGATCAAGTGAGCCTGCACACTGAAGATTGTTTTTAAATGGATATTCCCTCTGTTACAGAGTAGAAGGGATAACAAGTTTTTTTTAATTAGCAGTCTAGTAAATTTCAGGTTTCACATGTCACATGGGCCTCCATTTCTATTCTTCTGGAGTTATTGTTTTAACTGAATGTTTTTTTCAGACTTGTTGCTACAGTAGCAGCAGGGCAATAAAAATTTCATGTAAAAGCTTAGTGTGCTACGTTACTGTGTCATGCAATTGCACACTCTAACAAAAAAAAATAGCTCCTTGGTTTTTCTAATCACAATGTTTCTGAGCTCTCCACCTTCTGTTAAATTGTGAGTATCTCACAATATTTTGGTAAGCAAGCAATATATGTTACTAACTTTGTACTTAACACAGAGCCAGACTGGGCTATCTGGAAGGTAGAATGAAATCATTCTTTTGAAATATTCTGATTAGAGAACCTCCCATAGTTTTAATAAGTGTAAGAGGTCAGAAATCAAGTAAGTCCATGTTGCAATTCAATGAGGAAGAAAAGCAGGAAGCTCCTAAAAATCTGCCTGCAGCAGAGACCAAACTCAATGAAGTTCCAGAGGTGTGTGTCAAGAGGCAACTTTTCTGCTGTCCACAGGGGGATGATTCAGGAGATGCAGAGAGCTGCTCAGCTGTAAAACCAGAATGGAGAAAGGTTTTCTTTTCTTTTGCCTTTCCCTCTGTGCAGTGAGAGTGAAGAGAAAAGGTGGCTGTGTTCTGAGGCATGGATTTGTTTTGACTCATCCTAAAGACTTAAATTCTGTGTTACGATTTTCCTCATCAAAAACTATATTACTTTGTTCCTCTAATGAAATAAGTCTGGAAACAGAAAACTTTTTTATGTGCTGATGTTCTTGCTTCAAAGAAAAATTGAAGCAGCTTCATCTCAAGGTGTTGGGCTCTTGTCACAAAAATCTTTTTATAAAATATCTTGTCAAAAGATGCCTCTTTTCCCCAGTAGGTACCATTGGTATTACCAAATATATTAAACTCATAAACACATACCAAAGAGTGGTAACGTTGTTAATTATAGATGCCAAGATTCAACACCTATAAAAAGAATTTCTGCAAAAATTGAAGCAAAAAGATTTCTTTATGTTTATGAAGTACAAATAAGAGATTTGCAACCAAAAATCAGATATTAGGAAACAACAGAAATTGTGGCATTACTGATGCAATCAGATATTATTTGAAGGAAAAATGTAAGAAAACACTAACAATTATGAAAAAGAGATAACTATATCCTTTAAAAATCTAATTCCCAAGGCTGGTAGCAGTTTGTTCCAGCTGTTAGCTGAGGTTTTAAATAGAGTGTTCATGTAAGCCTATATATGCTTGCATGGAGTAATGAAGATTCTGAATCCTGTCCTTCATGTTTCATCTAGGAAAAATGGGATCTGGGTATGGTACTGAGGAATATAAGCTAGTGAGAAAGATTCTTGCTTTTCAGAACTTTCTGGTCTGCAATGACAGTGTTACCATGATGTTTAATTTCAATTGGATAATTATATTTTCATGCTTACTGTGTTTGTGCTTGGGATAATAACACTAATGGGAGATATATATGTTTTGCTATAGGAGATGTCAATAGAGAAAGAATGGACTAATAATAAGCTGTAGATAGTTTAAACCATAAGGGACTTCTGAAAGATGTTAGAATTATTAAACTGGAATTCGTACCACAAAACCTGGTCTGAATCCAAAGGGACCTGCTTTTATTGACTTTTATAAATGCTAGAGCAGACTGGTTTTGAACAAATAATTTTTCTACAGCACTTGTTGTCTTTGTTAGTGAAAATGCGAGAAAAATTAAATAACTTATTTTCACTATTACTTTCAAAATAAAAAAGATTGGCTTATTGTCTCTGAATCAAAAAAAAAAAAAAGAGAAAAAACCCCAGCCAAAAGCTAGTTGAGATTCATAAAAATAACAAAAAAAGTTCTTCAAACAATAATTTAAAAAGGACTCAATGAAAAGTTTCTTTTCTATAGAGAAATAAAACCAAAAGAAAATAAGCCCTAAGAAAGCCTCTTGGGTTGACTCGGAAGACTTAATCTTTTCCTTGAGTTTTTTGGTTTCTTTTTTCCAATATGCTCAAACAACAACTTCCAAACAGATGTTCTAAGCAGTCAGCATATCAGGTTCCAGAGTTACGGAAAAAGATAGTATGTACAGCTTGGAGCTGGGACAATGTTAGTTTTTATGCATTCATGTGTAATTTAGATAGTATCTTCAAGCTGTTCAGTATTTTTTACTCTCAAAGCTGTTGCACCAAACTGTAAGATGACTCTGGTAGCTCCAGACATCAGTGTTTGTAATATCATCACTATCCAAGAGCGTCCTCCAGAATGCAGTCATCTTATGCTTTTTTCTTGTCACAAAAGCTGCTGAAAAGCACAAAACCTCAATAAATCAGAATTTTTAATCATATAATGTAATAGAGAAATCTCTCAGCTTCTGGGAATGTCAACAGTTACTTGTCATCTTTGATTATGAATTTAAACATTTCTATACAATTAGTCTATTGTGTAAACTCAGAGAAGATATACTAAGCTATCATGGAAAAGTTGTTTACAGGCATCCTTTGCAACAATTTCTACTCATCCTGTTAGACCATCAAAGTACCACAAATCTAGAAAAGATTTTTGGAAAAATTTGGATTATTTGAGGATTAATTCACATTTTGTTTCTTGTCCCCTTACATATTCTTAAAAACACTGAATCAAAGTTTGAGTTCTATGTAGAAAGTCCCATTAAGTGCAGTGAAATTGTCAGCTGTATGTATCCTGAAGCATTTTTCCCTTTAAAGTCCTAAAAATTATGCAATTCTTGCATAAATAACTGTTCATAGTCATAACTGCAGGAATTCTGTGGCAAAATTCCCTAATGTTACACATCACCCTCCTATACTGGTGTTAAGGTACTCTACAACCCCAAATTGGTCAAGTATCCATTTTTCCAATTTTCAGTTTTCTTATTCTATTAGTAGACGTGAACACTTAAAACCATCACTTTCTGAAAAATAAGAAAAACAACCTCAAACCCATCAATGGAAAAAACAAACTCTAGAGTGTGTTAATTATGCTGAAATTCTCAAATATAAAAAGACAGATGTTGTAGCTTACCTGTGAAGTTAATTCTTTATTTTATAGAATAGAGATGAGATTTAACTGAATTGCATGAAATATTGTTGTTAGACTGTAATTCTAAAAGCCAAACAGGTGGAAGATTTTTGTTTGCATGAAATTCTTACTTTACATATTAGTCTCATTTTTCCAAAATTTAATTTCAATGGTGATCTCAGAGTCAGAATTTGCAGCTAGAATTATTATAGCAATACTACATGACACCATGGGAAAAAATACTTGTTACCAGTCCTGATCTGTTCTGCCAAAAAATCCTGTTCAGTCATAAAAATTTCTGGAGCAAAATAGTCTCTTTTTCTCTCTATGACACTATTATTGCTAGTCTGGGCCATGACTTGCATTTATAAGTTTAATCTTAGTAATGACATGACAAGCCAATGTAGATAAGTAAGTAGTCCTTATACTTGATCAATGCAAGACCATTTTTTCTCTGACTTATCCAAACTGCTATATATCTAATAATAAGACAGCGTAAAAGGTATCTCAGATTGGAGGGTCAGAAGTGGGGATGACCAACATTAATTTCCAGGTGTCCACAAATAAAGATAAGTTTTTTTAATAATTCTAAGAAGTTATTCGTTGTTTGCATCATTCAAGACTGATTGGAATCACATAGAAAAAATTCTTGTAATAACTTCAAGCTACCTGAACGAAGAAGAAAATGTATCCCATGCCTAAATGAGAAATCCTAGTTTATATTCTACAATAAATTTTCCCACACTCTGTGACTCCAGTGCAAACAGCTCCAAAGAATTTCCATACCCGTCTTTTTCTATTACCACCAAAGTTAAAAGTTTTATTATTTCCTACTTCTTGCTTTTTCCATTTCATGCCTGACCCATGACAAAAGATGAAAACATCTTAAACAAGATAAAATATAATCAAATGGTGTATATTCTTCTGCAATTAAACTACTCAAAAAGGCATCCAGCAGGCAAATTTATGCTCCAGACTTATATACAAAGGCAAAGGCACAATGTAAAGAGGCAAAGATGAGTATATGGCTCTTGTAATAAATTTCGTAAATTTTGGAGGGGTTTATGCTTTCCTGAGTTGGTCAAAACCTTTTGTGTGCTCCTTCATCTCCCTCAAAGTGAAAGAAAAATAAAGGATATCCAACTTTACCAGACAATAGCTATATTAAAATTTTGTTTGAAGATGAGAGATGTCATAGCATTTCCACTTTAAACAGGAAACATCTTTGAACCCATCCTCTGCAACCCACCCACAGACCTCTGGCAGGTTTTCAAATTTGCAATCACCTGAAACATAGAAATAATCTGTCAACAAAAGGCATCTGAAAGGTTGGAGAGTGCTTAGGGCTATAATCCCAGGAAGATGAGAGGCCAGATGTTCTCCTCGCTGATATTAACTGAAGCTATGTGTCAGACACCTGAGGCCAGAGGGCACCAAGGCAGATGTCACCCCACACAGTTGAGAGAAGTGTGTGGAGGGCACTCTGAAGAGCAGGTGGGAAAGGACGCTATGTAAAGGTGAGGCCCTGCACCTCTTGCAGGTGCTCCAAGCACAGGGATCACAACACGTTTTGCATGGTTGACTTCTCTTGACCTCCACCCATTGTGGGGCTGATCAAAAAGGCTCTTCACATTTAAGCAGGAAAAAAGAGGTGTTTTATTAAGATTGTGCACCAAACGGCTTTAAAAAATATGCCTGCAGATGTATATACATACATATATTTATAAATAAAGAAAGATATGCAATAATAAGTTATTGAAAGAGTGTGTGTCAAATGATTCGCAAATAAAGCTGGTTTGGTAAATGAACTCTGTCTGTGAACTTCACTAAATGAAAATATTTTTCAGCTTGTACGCTGCTACTTTTTCTGTGAGACTCAAAATATGGACTTCAATTAAATATTATTAAATTACCATTTTTCTTCCTATTCTATTTTTACCATTGACAAAAGTGCTTTAATTAGCAACTTCAATTGTTTAATTCAGTTCTGCTTTATAGATCCAGTCCTGCTTTATAGATTTTCTTCTTGGAAAAGAAAAAGAAGTTAATAAAAAAAAAATATTGGAGTTATCTCTTCTCTGTTTCATATACTTTATTAAAATAATCACAGAAACAGGCTACTTGTGCTGAAGTAACTGTACCTACAAGTAAAGAAGTAGGTGGCATAGTTTCATAGAATATTTTCTTTGTAGAATGTAAAGAAGAATTTAAAAAAATGTAAATAATCTTCATGTCTGCTATTTCCTAAAGAAATACATAACTATACAGAGCAACAATGTAGCATCTAGAAAACAGTGTGGGAACATCAGAATACAGTGTTTAGTTATTACCCTGAAGAACAAAAAAATTGCAATGAAAGGACATGTAAGAATGATAGCGCTGTTCTAAGCAAATTGTTTGTTTTACTGAGGAACTGAATTGCTTCTTTGGAAAATTTTTGAAATCCAAAGTGTACTGTGTAGGTATAAATTTAGTTAAAGCATAATTTACCCATTGCATAGCATTAAGCCATAAAAATATTTTTGTGGAAATAATTTGCATTTTTCCATGTGATAATCTGAAACGTATTTACTTGGGTTTGGGATTTTGTTTTGTTTTTAAAAACTCAACCCCAAAAAATCATAAAGAAACAAATATACTGAAACACTGTTCTTGCTATGCTAGTGGCATACTACTGTAAGCAAGAAATACTGTGTAGAGAGAACTATATATAACACGTGCCCAGATCTGGTCTCCTCAGTACAAGAGAGACATGGGGCAAGTCCAGACAGGGCTATGATGATGATTCAGGGCCTGGAGCACCTCACTTGTGAGGAAAGTGTGAGGACACTAACCCTGTTTAATCTAGAGAAGAGACAACTGAGAGGCAACCTCATTACAAAAAGTAACTGAAGGGAGGATGTTGACAGGATGGATCAGGTTTTTCTCAGTGGTGCCAAGAGACAAGACAAAAGGCAATGGGCAGAAACTGATCAAGAGAAAGTTCACCTGAGTAGGAGGAAGAACTTTTTTACAGTGTTGGTGATTGAGCACTGGAACAGGTTGCCTGGAGAGGCTGTAGAGTCTCCCTCATTGAAGATGTTCAAGAACCATCTGGACACAATTTTGAGTCATGTTCTCCAAACGAGTCTGCTTGAGCAGGAGGGTTGGACCAAATGGCTTCCAGTGGTCTCTTTTAACCTTTACCATTCTTTAATTCTGTGATTTTAAACACTTGATTGTGTGAGTTAGTGTGGTGATTCTTTGTGCTGGGTTACCTCAGTTTTACAGGATTAAGCATATTTTTTGTATAAGTTTTTAGTGTGTATTACTGCTCCTATATAAGTTCATTTCATGTCAGTGGAACTCAGAGTTCTGAAAGCTGCCTCTTTAATTCTTCACACCTAATTCTTCGCACCTCATTCTTCAAATCTAACAGTAAAAAGTAAGAATACTTGTGTTTTCAGATTTCTTGATTTGGAAAGAGAAATTCCTCTGACAATTTGTTTCAGGAAATAACTCAATATCTGTATAAAGCTAGGATGTTCAATTTCACTCACAAGTGGACTCATAAATCTTTTATGAATGATATATAGCTGTATATTGTATCAAAATTTGATCCCTCTTATAGTTTGTTATTAAATAAAGCCTTTAGAAATACCTTAAGAAAATAATACTTTATGATTTTACATTGTATCTGTGAATTTATATAAAAACACATATTTTATTCTGTAATGGGCTGACCCTGGTTAGATGTCAGGCACCCACCAAAGCCTCTCTCACTGCCCTTCCCAGCTGGACAGGGGACAGAAAATACAAGAAATGTTTCATGAGTTAAGGGCAGGGAAAGATCACTCACCAGATATCACCACATGGGAAACAAAAATTAGAGATATTAATTGAATTTATTACTGAAAAAATCAGAGCAGGATAATGAGAAGTAAAAACAGACTTTAAAAAGAGTTTTCCTCCACGTCTCCCTCCTATCCACCTCTGCCTTATCCCCCAGCAGTGCAGGCAGACAGGGAATGGGGGTTATGGTCATTTCTTCTCGTTTTATTTCTCCTGCTTTTTATGGAGAGGACTCTTTCCCCTGCTCCAGCATGGTGTCACTCCCACAAGAGACAGTTGTCCATTAATTTGTCCAATGTGAGTCCATTTCATGAGCTACAGTTCTCTGCAAACCACTGCAATGGGGATCATTCTTCCATAGGCTGCAGTAACAGAATTCCCAGATTTAGCTAGATGGAAAAGTACATTGCGATCATTGAATCCAGTTTATGCACTAACAATCCTTCAAGGAAAGGATGCTTCAGTGTGGGTCCAGTGTCACAACCTGGAAACCTGGAAACCTACCAGGAAACCTTCTCCAGCATGTTATCCTCTCTCCGTGGATCTACAAGTCCCTACCAGTAACTTGCTCTAGCACAGGCCTCCCACGGGGTCACAGCCTCCTCCAGGCACCCACGTGCTCCAGCATGGGGCTCCTCCATGGGCTGCAGGTGGATCTCTGCATCCCCCGCGGATCCCCACAGGCTGCAGGGGCCCAGCTGCTGCACCATGGGCTGCACCGCGGGTTGCACCACGGGCTGCAGGGGAATCTCAGTGCCTGGAACACCTCCTGTCCCTCCTTCTCCACTGATCTTGGTGTTTGCAAATTTGGTCCCCTCACATATTCTCACTCTGCTCTTCTCTGGCTGCAATTACAACTGCGCAATAACTTTCTTTTTCCTTCTTCTTAAATCTGTTATCACGAAGGCATTACTGCCATTCCTAACTGGCCCACCCTTGGCCAGGGGCACATCTGTTTCGGAGTTCCCAGGGACTGGCTCCACCAGACATGGAAGAAGCTTTCAGCAGCTTCTCACAGGAGCCAGCTCTATTTGCTTTTGACCTCAGCAGCCGAGGATGGATGTTATGTGTGATGTTCTGAAAATAAATAAAACTTAAGCTATATCCCTTCATTTCTTCCTGGATTTATGCATCAAATACAGTTTAATGGCAAATCTTAACCCATCCTAAGCACCTACCTCATCAGTGGAGAATTTAATACCAAACTTGTATAATTCAAAATGCTTAGTGCTTATTTTCCATCCTGACATAAAAACTCAGTCTCTAGTTGAATGCTTACAATGTTTTGGCAACCAGGATCTTAGTTAACGTGACAAAGAGGCTTATTGTATCACAGACAAATACTACAAACATAGTAGGCAGTTGATAAACAAGCCTTTTTGAACATTTTCTATAAATCTATGAAGAGCAACTAAGTACCTGAATGTACAGTTGTCTGTTGCTTCCACATGGAAATCATCTTGCTCAGAATTCTAGGAGCTATCAAAGTTTCAGAGTTTAATCTCTCCAGAGGGCACTGAGGATCTTTTAGTCTTAGGATTTCTAAGTATAAAAAATGCTCACTACCATGTGTAATTCAGGTTCAGAAACATTACAACCAGAGCAGACACCAAGAAACTGTGAAAGCATATCTTGTATATATGCCTATAACTAATATTACTTTGCCTTGAAAATGAGCACAAGCCTATTCAAATAGGGTAGCTAAAAAAAAAATGTTTTGTATCGCTATGACAGTACAGTCAGACACCATGCATAAGTATTTCACATAAACTTCCATGGGGTCACCAAAGGGGCAAGTGAAGATTGGTGTAATTTCACTTAAATGCAACCAAGTGAAAAAGTTGCCAGGTGGAGGTTCAGGTACGCAGAGGGGATTGCAAACAGACGGAACATCCTGCTGACTGCACTAGAAGAGTGGCTGGCAAGACCAAAGATAAAATAAGTATCAGCCAAAGGCCACCTCTTGCTGTGGGAGGCAATGGAATAAGCCCATCAGAGCTGCACAGGATGATGGAAAAAGCAAGGACAGATGTGCTCTGTCTCTCACTCTGTTCAACAGCTGACTGTATAAGACAGTAATAAACTGCTTTGTGAATGAATCAGTTTTAAAGCTTAAAATTGGACAGATTTGTAAGTCTCCTAAACACTCCCATCACATTATGCTCTGATCCTCTGATATGTTATGAACAAACATCTCAGTATTCATATTTATTTATACATATACAGGTAATATATACTTACATTTTCATTCAGTAGAAACCTTAGCACAATGGTGATTATTTCCATGTTTTTATGAATGAGTCATATAATCCATGTATTGAACTTTCTATTGATCTGTTAGTCCTTACAAAGCAGAGCTAAAATATCTTGAGCAGCATAATTGAGATTGAAGAAATAATTTATTCAACATACCCATAATCACTTTTTTTCTAAAAGTTTATCAAAAGATGAATTGTTATGACAATCATCAGTCTCAGGGTGTCAAAAAATTAGAGTTTCAGCCTTAAAAATAGTTTAAAATAATAAATACGGCAGTTTCTCAAGAATTTCACAAGAGAATAAAAGTCAATTTTATATTACAGCTTTTTTCCCAAGATTCATTTATTAAAATAAAGTAATAAATAAATAATAATATCCCATTGAAAACAAATCTGACCTCTTTGAAATAAGGGATCAAATTTTCATCAGCTTTTATACTGTCTTCTAATTAAAAAAGATATGTGGAACCAAAAGACAATGCATCTAGTGGAGAATAAAAAAGTAGGTTTATTTTCAAATAGATCCAATGGAGAATAAAAAAGTAAGTTTCTTCTTGGAAGTATAAACAATATTCTATTAGAGAAGGTTTTAATGGGAAACAGGCTGAAGAAACATCAAGCTTTAAAATGTTATTCATATTTTCCAAGAGAAAAAAAAAATAAATTTTAAGTGTTATGGAATGTTAAATATTTATTTTCATTTGATGTCACATATGTGTCAAACTATGAAAAATTCAAAGAAATGAAATAATTTTTCCCCCTTTCCTTCACATTTACATTTTTACTTTTGCCGGTTTTAACACAGAATACAATTTTTTCCGTGAATTTTTGCCAGCTGGTAGAAACGTTAAAATATTTAAAGATAATCATACAGAAAGAAAGGATATTAAAAAAAAAAATTGAACTAGAAGTCAAAACTTCAAGGACCAATGCCAGAAGTTTTACATTCAGCTGAATTGAGTAAAAGGAAGGCAATGCTTTTAGTATTGAGAATGGCTAATCATTGAGACAATACACCTCGAAAAATAGTGGGCTTTTTTATAACAGCACTCTTCAAATCAAATTAATTTCTGCACGTGACCCAGTTGACAAACATCCACATACATCTTTATGCAAGTTTTGCAGAGGATTGGATTGTATGCTCTGATATTGCATGTGATTAAACATTTTAGGCATCTTCAGAGACATTCAGAGACAAGTTAATGCAGGTTTGGGGCTTTATTTCCTGAAGAGGAGAGGGTCTGTGCACACCTTTGCTTTACATAATTGTGTTCTTTCTACTGTGTGGCTTTGTTCTTATCAGTGGATGTCAAGAAGCAGCAGTTTGACTCTAGCAGCCGTCTCAAATTCAGTGGAGTGACCAAGACAAGACATGAACTGAGACTTAAAGTCAGGAACTTGCCTTTGGTTGCTGGAGCTTGGCCAAAGCATTTCCCTTTGGAAATCACTTCTTGTAAAGAAAGTATCTCAGTGGAGCAGCCTGCTAATGGGAAAATGCTACCCAGGGCTCTAGAGGCTCCTTCTTAGTTTATCTGACACCTGCAAGAGACTCATGCTATCCCAAGAGCCAGATGTATCTTCCACTCACTTAACAACTTGCAGCTCTGACATTTCCCCGCTGTCAGCAGCCCCTTCCAAGGAAAGCATGGAAAGGGAGACTTCTGTACATTACAGCTTTCTGGAAGAACCTCCTTCCCAGCACTCCTCCAAATGTCTGAGTGGACAGCACAATTAGAAAATGCATTTTAAAGATTATTCAGATGTGACCTGGTCAGATAATGGAACTTTTCTTGTTGCAGAGGGAAACAATATTTTTATCTTTTATAATCTTAAATATTTGAATCTTTCTGACCTCCTAAAAGGATCAAAAAGATTTTAAAAAATTAAAAATCAGTAGAAATGTTTCTAGGCAATTTGCATCTTGCCTTCTACCCTTAAGTATCTTCTTATTCTGAGGAAAAGCACACTGGAGAAAAATCATATGAAACTACAGAATAGTTGATACCCTTCAGCTCATGAAAGAAATCAGTTCATATGAATGATAACCCTCAGTTAAAAAGTTAAAGAAATAAAAAGAAGCAATGAATGGAATTATCGGAAAGATTTTTTTTTTCCAGTTAGTCAATTAAACACTGAATGTTGCTGGAAAACTGCCTGTAAAAGCAGAATAGGATTACAATTGTGACTTCTCACACCAAGTATTTGTAAACAGAGATTTTATATACTAGGATGCACTCTGTCATCCGTCTTGCAGTACTTTAAGTTGTAAAAAGATAGTATTAGGTTATGGTACATTTGGGGTACGTATGGGGTACATTTTGGGGACTATCTAATTCTCTAATTTCGAGAATTAGATAGTTCTATTAAGAATCCACAGATGACGTGAGATTTTGATTTTGCTTGCAAACATATGTCATCCATTATAAAATTTCCAGACAACAGATATAAATATACTTGTGATATAATTTTTTTTCTCAAATTAATTAACATAGAAATAGTTTTGTCAAAAAGGAAGTCAAAAGAGAAATACTAACATAAAATTTCCTCTTTTTATATTTTTTAATGTTTTTAAAAATAAAAACTATTTTAAAAGTAAGAATGAGCTTGAAAATTCAGAAAATATTTCATTAAATGGTGTGTGAATTATTTTATGAACAAATTGAATACAAATTTCTCTCCCCACAGTAAAAAAAAAAATAAATCCCAAAACCTAAACCAATAAAAACCACTGGAGAAACATAAAAACAAGTTTTTGAGAAAGAACATGGCTTCAAGAATCATTTAATCATTTTGATGTTATCATTTTCATTTTAGTGGTGAAGCTGAAAGAGTTTTAAAGAGTTGCAAATATCTATGTTTGTGCCATATGAAAAATGAGCTGTCACTTGGAGAGAGAAAGAACCCAGAATAACTTGGGATATACTTAAGTAAAGTTTAATTAATATTTAAAATATTTCCACATGATCTTCCCACAACCTTATTGAAAACATAAAAGGAGTTTTCAAACATTATGACGTTTTGATTAAGGTTGATTTACTTATTTCCAGAATGATACTTAGTTTATTTTAACCATCTCAAGGCTGGTTATGAAGGAAAGTAGGTGTGTGTGTGTAAATCAAAATTCTCAGCAAGACAGTATAAGGCAGAAAATTCTTAGCATACTTGGCAGAATTAGCAGTAACACCAGCTAAATAAGTAGTTTATGTATATAGTGACTCTGCTTTTGCCTTTGAAGAGGAAAGCATGTATCTAACTCCTAAGAAGTACCTAAAGTCAGGAAAGGGGAACGTAGGTTTGATTTTATTTCCTGGAGTGTCATGCCGACATATTGATAAGGGTGCTGTTGATGTCATATTGCAGTGATTATTAAGCGTCTTCTAAATGAAAAGACAAAAAAAATGTCAATGATTCACCACATTATTATTATTATTATTATTATTATTATTATTATTATTATTATTATTTTGCATCTCCTTTATAAGATATATGCATATTCATTTTTTTCATCCTTTCTGGAGAAAAACTGGCATAAAATCTTCTGCTAAAATCTTAACATTTTCAAAAAAACATACTCTATTTTCATTTTTTTCAAGAAAACATTACAAGTGAAACTTTTTTTCAGAACATAGGGATTGTGCTGAAAAAGATTCAGGTTCTGATTTTAATACAAGCCTGTGAGACTTGATTGAGAGTAACAGATTTCTTTCAGACTTGATATTTTTGATAGAGTGATTGCTTCTGCTACTAATTTTTCAGTGGAAACATCACTGCAGCTCCTCGATACAGCTTTTCACCAAACTTTCCTTGATCATGAGGACTGTATAGTGAACATTGGGACAATACTGACAAGAAGACTGAGCTTGTCATTTTCCATATTGAAAGTATGAAATTATCCACTCTAGTTGATATGGGAAATCATCCTATCTGTTATTTGTCTAATTTTCAGTATTAGTCAGAATGCAAGCATTTTCTGTCTGATCTGCTTATCTTTCCATATCATAACATTCTGATGTAAAAAATCCCAACAAAATAATCAAAACCAACATACCTTCCCAACCAAGACCAAAAAAATAAAATTAACAAGTGTTTTACAAACTCCAAGTTGTAGACAGCAACATCTCATAATGAGAAACCACTTTTATTCGTCTTTTGATAGGTGGTTTACAATTTCTCAGCTAGAACTGTGGTGAAGCATATGTGCCTCAAACTTGGCAATGTTGCAACCCATGCTTGTAATACACTTTGAAAGAAGACACTCTGGCATTGCCACATGATGATGAAGTCTGTGTGTTTGACCACATTTAAATACTGTAACAGCTCTCTGAGTAGTGGATTCCTTGTTATAACACTATCAAGGTGTCAATGCAAACTGTCATGGAGCTGTATAATTAGTTATGATGTTAACAACACAGAGAGCAACCAGTCTGTCTTCTGTCTATTCCCTCCAGTGTCTACAGGCAGCTCAGAAACAGCAGAAGGTGCTCTGGCAAATTGTGGCATTGGGACAGCCCAACCTGACATTTAGAGTATGGGGAGAGGAGAATATGGTTTCAGAGCCCATGCACACATGGGACTGGAGAAGAGTTTTTTAAGATGAGCACTGTGACAGAGCATTTGCCAGCTGGGAAATCAAGGCAACTTTTGTTTCATATAAAAGAAGAGACGGGAGGAGAAGGGGCAAACAATATTTTTAACATTTATTTCAAATGATGCCTCCATTTATCAGGCTTTATCCTTTATATCAGACTGACAGTGGAGCATCAGACGGTTAATGACTGCAAACAATAAATATCAAAGCAAGGGTATAAGGTCTTCTGGGCCAGCAGAATTTTGTGGTGATGTGTGCAGAAGGAAATCAGTACTGCAAGCTTCTTTTACTGAACACCCATGAACATGGCAGTTTTAGATGCCTCAAAAAGGAAACTAAACAGCTGTCACTAACTTCATGTTGCCCAGGATTTAATTCTTTTTGTGATTTTAACAGTGTGACTGTAGCTCTGAAATGTCTCTAGTAACTAATATTACCTTTAGTTTCTTACTGAAGACAGACACATTGTTAACTGAAGACATAGTAAACTTATTTATGTACAAAAGATTGAACAAGACAGAAAAAATTATTTTTATAGACTCTTAATATATCTTCATAGGGTGATGTCTTGTTTCATTTTTCTAAAGTGCAATTTAGCTTTTTATTTTCAAGGACTTTGTCACTTGGGCAGAATGTACAGTACTATTATTAATCAAAGCATAACATGAAGTATACATAATTGGCAGCTATGAAATGCAACTCCCTTTAAAAATAACTTTTGCATGAATTGTTCAACTTGTTAACTGGTCTTTTCAACATCAACAGAGAACCACATGGTTGTGTAATTTAACATGTAAGGGATTGCTAAACTGCTTCTCTGCCCAAAGCAAGTATAATTAGATCAGATTGCTCAGTGCTGTGTCCACCTCTAACTGCAGTGGCACCACAGTTTCTCTAGTGATCCACTTGTGTACTAGACCACACTTCCGCTGAAAAAATAAAAAGAAACAAATCCAAACCAGATCTCCTCACAATTTCTTAAATTCCAACTTACACATAATGATGTTTGTTCTATTGCTCTGTATCACCAGAAATGGTTTGGTTTAATATTTTCTGTACCCTATCCCTATATCCACATGTGTATTACTGTGCATACCACCAGTAATGAAGTCTCCCCATCCCACGTCTTCTGCAGGTTGAACTAGTCCAGTGCCTTCCACGTCTCCCTAGATGTCCTGTACACTGCCATGGGAATCCTCCACTGGACTCACTTCAGTATATCAGGGTCTATCCTTTGCCAGGAGCTCAAGCCTGGACTATCAGGACAGTCTTACCAATGCATAAGGATCCTTCCCCTTGGTGGTGCAGCCCCAAGCTCAGAGGCTGTTTAATTACCTGGGTTCACTGCTGTGTCCTGATAAATTGCTGGTCCCAAGTTCCCCAGGCCTTTTCTGCAGAACTCAATCTTCAGGCTCAGCTTGTGCTGTTTCAGAGGCAAGCTCAGCTCTCTTTAGTCCCTTTGCCTCCAAGGCACAACGTTTCCTCCAAAGGAAGTTTCCAAGCAAGTATTTGACCAAGTCAAAGGACTGCCCATCTCAAAATCAGGGTGGTTGCCTTTGTGAAATTATGCTGTTTGTCTTGGTCACTTCTCTCAGGCTATATTGCTCCAGAGCCTTACAGTTACCACAGTCAAGGCTTCCTTTACCTTCATACATTCAACAGCCTTCTTTGTGAGTGCCAGCTTCAACAGAACATTTTCCCTGGCTGATCAGTCCACCATCTGAGTCAAGAATTTGCCCTTGAGTTGCTTACATTTGTCTGCCTCTGCATCACCAGTGCAGTTCTGTCCCTTGACCCTTACCCTCAGTCTTATCTTTCCCAGGTGGTCAGTTCCATGCTTCTGAGCTACCCCTTTGCACAGACCACCCCTTCTCTGTCCTTGAAAACCCTGCCATTCCTGCAGGTGTGAGAGTACCACCATCGTGTCAATCCTCTGAAGTCACAGCTCACTTACTCTGCATGCACTGCTGATGCCTTCCTCTCATTCCCAGACCCTCCTCTATTTGTGTATAAAGATTTGAGATGGGTCCTGGGCTGTGCAGCCTTTGCAGTTGATGCGTGACAGCCCCTCTGAACATGCTGTCTCCTGGACACATTAGCACCTTTATGTTCTCACTTCTCCTCTGTGGAAACTCTCCTCTCACATTTCCATTCCTCCTGAAAAGATCAGTAAGTAGTTTGATTGCAGACATATCCTTGCACAACATTGCCAGGCATACCTCATCCTTTTTTAGTAGCCATTTTAGTGAGAAAACTTTGCATATTAGTAAGATAGGAGGCATAAATCACAATGCTGGCCTTTTAAGCCATCTTCTCTGTCCTAACAGAATGTTTGTGCTTCCACATATGTATTTTTACCAAGGATGAATCCTTCCTGCAAATAACCAAATACCTTAAATGTTGAGGATAAAACCTACTTATGCCTGGATTATTTTCAGAGCCTAAAATCCATTTATAAATCTAATCCATGACATCCAGAGTCCCCTTTTCTGTAATCTTTCAGTTGGAAAGCTGGAAGTAAGAGGACCTCCATGTCTCATGAAGAATTGCATTATATGGTTCTCTGATAAAGTCACAAGGAGAGAATGATAATGGAAGCAAATCCAAGTTTTAATTTTGGAACCCATTCTGCATGCATTAATTCTAATAACTAGCTTACTAAATTTAATCACTAGTAAACAATTTTTTTAAAATAAAATTATATTGCTGCCTTTTTAGAAGCCTGGATTTTCCTCACAAGTGATTACCTAAGATGCAGAGAATAGTTTATTTTTCAGATCCCAGGTTAAACTTGATGTGCTACTAACTGGAAAGATTACTCATTGATCAGTGCCATGACTACATTTCCTAGATGTCATTAAGGAAAAAAAAAAAAAGTAATCCACAAATTCCTGCCTATCCTAAGCTAATCTTTAGGGAAAATTTTCTGACAGTAGCTGCACTTTAAAATCACTAATAAGAAAAACACACAGTTTTTCCTAAAGACAGGAAATTTGCATCTAAAGAGTAGTTTTCTTAAATGATCAGAATTTTTAAGTGAGACAAATATCTGCCTCTATTACGTGAAGGTTAGAAGAAAAAGCAAACATTGCTAGCTTGTATGGAGTGGAAAGCCTCTAGCATATTTAACATGAGATTCTTGTTTACATGTTGTGTCTATAGGAACACAAAGCTCGATGAACCACTGTAAAATCTTACCTGTGAGGTTGTTATATTGAGTTACATATAATAAACAAGAAAGATATTGAGTTTTTTAATAACAGTCAAGTTATATTTCAGTACCTCTTAAGATATAGCTGAAATAAGAACAGATGAGGTTTAGTTGTGGTTTAACCCTGGACAACAACTAAGCACCCTTCTGTCTCAGTCACACCCAGTATCATGGGGGAGAGAATCAGAAGAGTAAAAGTGAGCAAACTCATGGGTTGAGACAAGGACAGTTTAATAGGTAAAACAAAGTTTACAGACTCAAGCAATGCAAAACACAGGCAGGCATCAGGTGTTCAGCCACCCCCAGGAAAGCAGGACTCCATGCCTCTTAATGATTTGGGCAGACAAGCACCATCTCTCTGTCCCTCCCTTCTTTCCTCCCTACCAGCTTTCTATGAGGAGCGTGATGCCACAATGTGTGAAATCTCTTTGGGTCAGCTGGGATCAGCTGTCCCCTCCCAGCTCCCTGCACAACCCCAGCCTCCTCGCTGGTGGCATGCGTGAGAAGCAGCAAAAGCCTTGGCTCTGTGTAAGCCCTGCTCAGCAGGAACTAAAACATCCGTGGGTTATCAACTCTGCTTCCTGCACAAATTAAAAACACAGCCCTATAATAACTACTCTCACCTCAACAGAAATTAACTCAGGAGAAACTAACTCAAAACCAGTACAGATATGCAAGATAACAGAAGGGAAAGATGCTGCCTTGTGGTAAGAGTGGATTTTAAGATTACAGACATTTTGGCTTCAGTAAATCTTGGGCACAAAACTATGATTTATCAGAGGCTTGTTTGCATTCTTGTGGCCATTTTGGCCCAATATAAAACCAGTATGAGAAGTATGATGCAAACACAATTAAAAACTTCAGAATGTGGTTAAATTATACCGTGGAATCATTTTATTACCTCAAGTTAGGCTTGCATTTTTTCCTCATCTTGCTGCACATATCTGCGCAACAAGATTTTACTGGAATGAAATGTCTGAATTGCATGCCAGATCCTTCAGCAGCAGCAAATATTTCAAGCTGTTATTTCTTCTCTTGTTCTAGATTAACAGCATAGCTGAAGTTCAAGTCAAAGAGAAGTTTGGTAATTTCTGAGTTTAAAAAAATTAAATGAACATTTCATAACAACTGAAGTTCTGGAGAGAAGAACATCACAGAACTTTTAGGTGAGTGGAATTTTTTGTTTGTACACTGGCCCAGAGGAAGCAATACTGACAGGGAAACAACTGTTTTCAGCTGGTAAATGTGTTTGGTTACTTATTTCATGAGTATCCCAGAATGGAAAGAAAGATTCGTTTTGTCTCATCTAGTTCAAAGACTAACTATATAATTTTGTTTGGTAAATGCCTACCTGGGAAACAATGAAGGAGAACAATGTTCAGTGATCCAGGACTGTTTAATTAAAACACACAAACCAAAGACCTTTTAATGAATGGATTTCTGCGGATATTTAGTACTCTAAAAAATTATAATTAAAATTTTTTTCCAAAGTCCTAATAAGAAATCTGTTGAAAAGAAAGAACACATAATTAAATTCTGTATAAATTGATGTATTTATTTAATTTCCCTTTAAAAATAATGTGTGGCTAGAAAAATCCACTGACTGAACAAGATTGCTTAAACTTGAGCTTTATTTCATCTCAAGCAAGAACCTCCACATATTTCAATGAAAACAAACCTTGTTCTCTCTATTCTTCTGACAATTGGTATATGAGAAACCCTTTAACAGAGTTTGTGGCTTCCATTGTTTCCATAGACTCTAGGTTTTTTTCTTATCAAGGCTACGTGTAGGTCTTACAAACTCTCCCTAGAAGGAAGAAATTGCTTTCTGCACCTGCTTGGAGGTCTGACGTCTTTGAAAAAGGTCAGAATGCTACTCTGTCTAGTCAAAGGAGACAGAAAAATATGGTGTCCTTAAGAAATGTAGTTCTTTAATAAATAAAATAAAATTATATTGCTTACAAGAGCATATTGATCACATACTACCTAACTATTGTAACTAACATCATGGAGAACATAAATGCACATATTAAATTCTTCTAATAATACTAAAGAAGAAGAACGTAATTTTAAATAGTACCTGCTTATGTGCAACATTTTAAACATCTATAACTACCTCTGGGGATTTTTAATAAGCCTATGAAATGTAAGAGATTTTTGTTCGTCTTTTCATAGTCTAAAATATAAAATAAATAAGGATTTGAAAAAAAATACTACTAATTAATTTTTAAACTATGTAGCTTAATGTACTAAAATCTATTTTATCTCAATTTATTACTTGTACCCTCTAATTGCCAATACACTCTTACAAAAGTCTCATTGAAATACTACTTGATTTAAATCCTCATTTTTTTCAAGAAGCTTACAAAAATGCACCATGTGTGAATTTGTATTTACAAGATAAGCTCAGTAAGTAAGTTATGCTAAGTTTTGAGCTTTTTGTTTGGAATTACTTACACTGGCCTACAGCTATATTGTGTATGTATATTACTTTAATAACTGTACAAACCCTAGAAGGAAGAACTGTGGTTCTTAATCAAGTAGTAGAATAGAGAAATCCCTTTGTTCTTAACAGAACTTAATTTATGTCACAAAAAAATATATTCCTACTGTTCAGCATTACAACACTTTTATGCCCATGTTGTGATTCTTGGATTTGTCCTACTTAAGGACCAGGAATTAGACTTGATTTTTGTAGGTCCCTTCCAACCTAGGATGTTCTATGATTCCATCCTCTCTTTCTGTTTTACTTCTCTGTCCTCTAATTGTAGAAAAGTTTGATGAGAGTGGTTTGTACTGTGGCAACCAGTACACCATTTTGTGTACACTACTTAAGCCAGTTTTGTGTTTCTGTTTGGGTTTTTTTGTTTGTTTGTTTGGTTAGTTGGTTGGTTGGTTGGATTTTTTGTTTGTTTGTTAGTTTGTGGGGATTTTTTGGGTTTTGGGGTCTTTTTGTGTGCTGATTTTTTTTCTGGTTGTTTTTTGTTTGTTTATTTTTTAAATTTTTTTCCTATATTACCACATGTATGTTAACTGGTACATACACTGTAAAGTCCCACTTTTTCAAGAATCTCAGCAATGCACACAACCAAGTTGAAATTTGTAAAGCTTGAAAACACTGAAAATCTGGAAACACTAAAAGCAGTCTTCCCACAGTTGTCTTAATGACAGTTTCCTAATAGGCCTCTCAGACCTGAGGCACATGATGTTTGTGTCAGCAAGTCTATGTCTAGAGAATGCACACATGAAGCAGATTTCTAATAAGAGGTTAAACTTTATGAAAAATCATTTTGTAATAGCTGGGATAGTGTCTGTAGCTTTCTGAATGCCCTACTTTGGCTCTAGAGTGAATATACTTCTGAAGCACATGTTGTATTTTTCTATTTAGAGTTTCTCTCTGAAACATATTTACCCAAGGAAAAACTGTGACCTCAAAAAATAGCGACAAGAGACCAATTTCAAGAAACATCAGTGATGCTATGAGAGAAAAATCTTCATGCAAAGTGTGGAAATTCAGTGCAATTATGACCAATGTGCACAAAAATCAATATATATATATTCCATAATTAAGTAAATTTATATTTTATAAATCTCAGGCAAGAAAGGTTAGCTCCCTACCTCATCATAAGAAGAGGGTATATATATATGTGTATATATATATATATACATATATATATATATATATATATATATATGATTCAGTCTATTAAACCTGAAAGGAATTATAGTATCAATATAGATAGCATAGAAATTGGTAATATTTTATAAAGCTATTATAAGAACTTTGTAATAGTTAATGACTGAGATTTCCATGGAGGTGACAGATTTATTTTCAGTGAGGAAAAATTTGTTATCTGTGACTAAAGACGAAGTAACAGAATCTACAAGAAAGAAAATTATCCAGCCATTAAGTACTCAAAGCACAGGCAGTGTTCCAGGATATGATAGGTTCCTGAGGAAGATTTATAAAACCTTGTATCATTTTGCCTGATTATGTGTTTGATTAATTTCATAATCTTCTGGATGTTAATTAAATAAACTAGGAAATTCCCATGTGTCACAAATTCTGTCCAGAATGACTCAAAAGCTGACACAATTTTCTCAGGGCTCACATGAATTATGAACATTTATACACCATTTTTGCACCATTGAAGTCTTAATGTCAGGTATTTTCTTCTTATTTTGCTTTTTTTTTTTAAATATTAAATATACAAGTAGCATGCTGAACAAGCCCCACTTTGAAATACATAATTCTTTGTCCAAATGTCTGTCCTAAGTTTTAGCAGATGTATCATACTCCTTGCATGTTCCTGGCTCCTTATTCCACCCTTGCAGGTTGTGACTGCAAAAACACATTCTATTTTTCCAATAAAGCAGAAGACTATGAAAAAATTAATATTTTCAAACCAGTGAGGATGCTTGAAAGTCAAAGACATCTGAAACTGCCCCTAAACATTATTTTACTAAGTTTGTAGCACATTCTGAAGTTAAAATTTATGAGAATATATAAATTGTGTGCTGTAGTAAAATTCCATGACAGAACAGCTTGTTTGGCTGCTCAAAGACTCTTACCCTGCCTAAATATAAGAAGTTTATGACTATACAGCATACACAAAAAGAAAACCCTGCCCACAGAAACCAGAAGATATTTGCGTTACAGCTCCAAGATGTTTTAGAGACAGAACTGACTTCATAGGTGTGAGCTGTATGTCCAGATCCACACAAATAAATGAACATATACTAATTATATTTGCACTAGGGATAGTAGTGGGAAATAAGATGCGATATGAGGTAAACTTTTATTTTTAATATGCCTCAGTTAGTTTTGTATATACTCCCAAATCTCAACAGATTGAGACTGCAAATTCATTGTTTTTTGATACTTTCTTTTGTACTACTCTTTATCAGGTAATTTTATTCAATACCTACTCCCATATTAGGATTTGAATATATCTTTCAGTGGGAACTGGCTTCATATGGATTTCATCCCATCCCTCTCTAAGTTCCTGTGTCTTTTGTTACTTTCTTTTTGTAATACACTAGCACATGCTAGGATGCTTACTGTCTTCTTGTTTTTCTTTCCACAGCTTCACAGACTGAGGCATTTTAGAGAATTCAGCAAAGGCTAGGAAAATTTACTTACCTGGTGTTGCTGTGGCTCCTGAGGATATGTTGGGATGAACTCATCACCACAAGATGATAGGAAAGATGTCTGGGGATACTGCAAAACTTCTTCAATTAAAATTTCTCACTGGCAAATGGGAGAATGGAAGTAAAATGCCAATAAAATCTATTCTGTGCACAGACAGCTGCCTCAATAATGGACAACGACAGAAAAAAAGCCATGATTTAGGCAGGCAATGATGCATTTCTATTAAACACTTTCCCATAGAGGCTTCTGAGAACAGCCAAAGGAGTTTAAAATTTATGTCTCCCATCAGAGACTCTCTAAGTTTCTGTAATCTCTGTGGTGGGCCTCTTTTTGCAGCAAAAGAAGTGAACACTGCCTGAGAAGATTCACTTCTCTAACTGGGGAGAGGACTAAAATCTTTCATGCAAAAAGTCCCAAACACTTGCTATTTGAAGGCGTGCCTATTACAATACCAGGAAAAAAAAATCTGTCTCAGTAGTAAGATGTATAGGGGATTTTATTTTTACCTATTCTCATATCTCTGAAGTAGTAGACGAATGTGAAAGATGTGTTCTCTTCTTAAACCCCCTGTTTTTTTCTCTTCCTTTGTGCAAGTACTCAGAACGTCAATTGCAGGTCACCAACTCCTAATTCAGAATTGGGGAAGCTTCTGAAAAACAGTTAATGGAATAATCACTCTAATCTTTCAGTTAAAGAATTGCTATGAAAAGGTCTAGGGAAACATCTAGTGACTCAGAGCAGCTGAAGGTTTGCGCCATATGGGCAATTGTTTCAGAATTTTTCTCTCTGGTCTTATAATCCATGTACCTTTAGGGACCTTCTCTGAATCTTAGAAAAATAAGCTAGGATTTGAAGATAATCTTTTTATTAGTAAATCTTTTTAATGAACATAGCCATTAAGGGAAAAAGTGAGTTCAGGAAGCAATGATATATTACAAATCAAATTAATTATCACAATGAAACCATAATCCTTTAATCACTAACACTCTTCTGAGTTTTATTTACTTATTAGAATATACAGACTGATTTAAAACGTTATATGAAATCCAAAAAGCAGACACGCACAGCTTAAAACAAATCTATCTGAAGCTGGCAGAATTGGGTCTGGATCAAAAAATAATAGAATTACTAAGGGTGGAAAAGTCGTCCAAAATCATGGAGTCAACATTTGATTGATGATCACCATGCTGACTAAACCACAACACTAACTGCCATGACCAGTCTTTTCTCAAACACCTCCAGGGATGGTGACTCCACCACTTCCCTGGGCAGTTCATTCCCAAGCTTAACTATCCTGAAGAAACTTCTCTTGATGTTCAGCCTTAGCCTCCAGTGGCACAACCTGGGGCCATGTCCTCTTATCCTATCACTAGTTGTCTAGGAGTAGTGCCTGATCATCACCTGGCTAGAACCTTCTTTCAGGTAGTTACAGAGAAAAGGTCTCTGAGACTCCTTTTTCTCTGGAATAAACATGCCAGCTCCCTCAGCTGCTCCTTTTATGACTTTTTCTCTATACCCATCACCAGCGCTGTTCTTGTTTTCTAGATGTGCTCCAGCTCCTCAATGTCCTTCTTGCAGTGAGGGATCCAAGATGACCACAGCACTCAAGGCACAACCTCACCAGTGTGGAGTACAGGGGGACAATCCCTGCCCTGGTTCTGCCCATCACACTATTGCTGATACAGGCCAGGATACCCTGGGCCTTCTGGCCACCCACACTTCTTGCTCATGTTCAGCCCTTGTTAGCCAGCACACCCAGGTCATTTTCTGCCTGGCTACTTTCCTGCCATTTTTCCCCCAGCCTGTAGCACTGCACAGGGTTGTTGTGATTCAGGGGCAGGATCTGACACTTGGCCTTATTGAACTTCACACCTTTGGCCTTGGCCCATTGATCCAGCCTGTCCAGATCCCTCTGCAGAATCTTCCTGCCCTCCAGCAGGTCAACACATCCATTTAATTTAGTGTGATCTGTGAACATACTGCGGGTGCACTTGATCCAGTTGTCCACATCACCAATAAAGATACTGAACAGGCCCAACCCCAACACTGATCCCTTGTGGTCACCACAAGTGACCAGCCCCCACCTGGATGCAGCACCATTCACCTCCACTCCCTGGGCCTGGCTGTGCAGCCAATTCTTAACCCAGGTTAAGTGCACACATCCAGGCCATAAGCTGCCAGCTTTTTCAGGAGGGTTCCATGAGAGGCAGTGTTGAAGCCTTTGATGAAGTCCAGGTAGACTACATCGAGAGCTCTTCCTTCATCCATCCACTAGACAGGTTGCCTGTCATGAAAGGAGACTATGCTGGTTAGGAAGTGTTATAAATTATTCGTAACCAATTTAATATAAAGCAATTTTATTTTGCCATTGAAAGCAATCTGGGACAGCCACAATAAAAGAAACAACTCCGATCCCGGGTATCGAGGTTGGGTGAACGCAGGGATGGCCTCAAATGAGCCCTCCCATTCACAAACACCAGTGCTCAGGGAGCAGTTTTTATACATTTTTTTTTTCCTTGAGGCAAGCTCATTGTTAGCTTTTGTCTACCACGCATATTCATATACTTTCTTTCTCTTGCTGCTGGTTTTCGAAAACCTTTCTGGGCAAAGTCGGGGTTTTGAATCAGGTTCCGAGAACTTGGCATTGGAATGCTGATACGTGACATCTCTGGGTTCCCCTATCTCAGATCCATATCAGGTGTTGATCACTGGAGGAGTAGCTGATCCACCCTCGATAGATGAGGCATCTCTTGTCCAGCCATTCTTTTTCTGTTGTAAATTTGGACTTCCCCCTGCTGTTGTTTGATATTCTTACAGTTGCAAATTAGTCTCAGTGGCCAGAAAAGTTTCTACAGTTTTTGGAAACCATAACTTGAAACACAGTTTTATTTTATTACATATAACACACTTGAAACATGAATTTATTTTATAACATATACCACAGGAAGGATGTGGTTTTTCTAATACATGCTGTCTGGATCTGATTCCCTTGTTGCTGTACATGCTGTGATCTCTCTCAAGATGATCTGTTCCATAACCTTTCCATGGACCAAGGTCAGGCTGACAGGGCTGTAGCTCCCAGGATCCCCCTTCTGACCCTTCTTGTGGATAGACATTATATTGGGCAACCTCCAGTCATCCCAGACCTCCGTAGTTTTCCAGGACTGATGATAAATGATGCAGAGCAGCACAGTAAGTTCTTCCACCAGCTAACTCAGTGCCCTTGGGTGAATGCCATCTGGTCCCATGGATTTGGGTATAATGGCTCAGCAGGTCACTAACTACTTCCTCCTGGATTGCAGGAGGTCAGTGTTGCTCCCAGTCCCTGTATACCAGCTCAGCACCTAGTTGCCCCAGTGATAGATGGTCTTTAAGGTTTTTACTGAGATGAAGAAGGCATTATGTACCTCAGCATTTTCCTCCTTGTTGATAATGTTCCCCTCCCTAACCAATAAAGGATGGAAGTTTTTCTTTGGACTGCCTTTTTGTTGTTCATTTACAAAAACAATTCTTAAAAAAATATTTCATAACAGTGGTGAGATTGATTTTTCATTGAGCTTTTACCTAATTTTCTCTCTATATGGACTAATGACATCTTTGTACTCTCCCTGAGTTGCATGGTCTTCTTCCAAGGATTGTATACTCTCAGTATACAATCTCCCTTTTCAGCCAGGCTGGTCTTCTATGATTTGCCTTTCAGCACATAGGCACAGCCTGCTCCTGCAACCTTTAAATTTCCTTCTTAGATTTCCTGAACCTCTTTATTGTTAAGGACTGTTTCCCAAGAGATTGTTTGAACTAGTCTCATGAATATGCCAAAGTCCACCCTCTGGAAATCCTAGATACAGTTTGCTTGATCCCCTTCCTTCACCAGGACTTGAAAGCTCTGCCATTTCATTGTCACTATGCCCAAGATGTCCTCTGACTGCCTCATCTCCTGCCAGCACTTCTCTCTTTGTAAACAGCAGATCTAGAAGGGCACTGGTCCTACCTGCCATGTCAGGAGGTTCTCTTACACAAACTCCTTCACTGCTTCCTCTCTGCTTTTTTGAGTTTCCAGAAGACATTCTGCAAGTTAAACCCTCCCAAAAGAACAAGGACTAGCAATAGTGAAATGTCAGCCAACCTCTTGTAGACAGGCTGCTCCATTTTCCTACCTGGGCAGTCTCTAACAGACTCCCCGTGGGAAGTCTGCCTTGCTGGCCTTTCCCCGATCCTTACGCACAGACACCCAACCTTATCATCACTGTCCTTGAGCCCTGCACAGTCAAAACCCTCCCTGAAGTACAGAGCCACCCCACCACCTCTGCTTGCCCACCTGTCCCTTCTGAAGAGCTCATGACCATCACTGCAGCACTCCAGCCATGGGAGTCATCCCATCATATTTCTGTGATGGCAAATACATTGTAGTTTTCCTGCTGCACTGTGGTTTCCAGCTCCTCCTGTTTGTTATCCAAACCATGTGCATTGATGTAGGTGCACTTCAGCTGAGCTGTCCATTGCACCCCCAGACTCACCTCTATTGAGCATGGCCTTATCCACTTCCTCCTTCTAGCCCATTTTAAAGCACTCTCAATCAGCTCTGCCTGCTCAGGGCTGGAATCCTCTTGCCCCTTTTAGACAGGCAAACGTCATCTATCTCCAGCAGGTCTGGCATCATATAAGTCACCCTATAAATGAAAAGCCAATATTTCAGTTATGGCATCAGTCTTTAAACCATGTGTTGATCAGGTGGATTCTGCTGTTTCTTTCAGCATTCTTCCCTGCTATCAAAGGGATTGAGGACAGCACCACCTGTGCTCCCCCCTCCAAACAATCCTCCTAGTATCCTGAGTCCTTTTTGATTGCCCTGGAATTTCTCTCCTCAACCTCATCTCTGCTGACCTGCGTGAGCAATAATCAGATGGCTGAATCAGCCCAAGAAATCTTATTGTACTATGTCCCACGGCTGCTCTGGCAAAACTGTCGTCATGTCAACCTCACTCATTAGAGCTGCTGGATCCAGCCAGGTCTTTTTTGGCCATCCCTGACTCCAGAAACTCCCTACTTAGCTCCTTCAGGTGCTCTACCCCAGAATTTACTGTGGTTATCACCGCTATCACTGCTGTCGCTATGCACCTCACCAACTGATTCATCCTAAAAAACAGGATTTTTCAGAAAAGTGACCTCACATTCTAAGTTACTTATGCAATTTTTCAGCAAATGTTGGCCATCACATTTAAATTAAAACAATTTCTGTGATGTTCTCATCTGTTATCTATTTGTAGACTGGGCTGGCTATCAACCTTTACAGCAAGATTTCAGAAAACAAGCAGAATGCTGGATGCACATTAGACATGTTCAGAACATCTGATTTCTAAGCTGCTCTTTTGCTAACTATTTATAGTACTGTAAAGAAAAGATAGGGAAATAAAATTTAGCACCCACAAATACATAGTTGCATTAATATGACACTGAGTGCTAGGGTATGTTTTGTTTTACTCAGCAGTGCTTATTAACTTGGCTAATCAACAGGCCACCTGCTGCTACTGCATTTGGAATACTAACCAAACAAATAAATCTCTGTCTTTCTAAAGCAGGGACAGGAACACACTGCAGTCAAACATTAAGCATCTTGCTTTAAATTATATTTTTTCTAGCTTTCAAGTGATTTTGCAACTTTTAATTGGAGTCACCTTAATTTTCCAGTGCGCTTCTCAAGCACTAGGTGCCAGAGATGAGAACTCTTTACGCTGCTAGACAGTTACAGCTTCCTCCATATTTCCAGTACCTCTAATCAGACTTGCAAATTACTTCTTCGTCCTCTATGGTGGCTTAACATCAGCTGGCAACTGAGTACTATACAGCCACTTGTTCTCTTCCCTCACCTCAGGTGGAAAGGGGAGGAGAGTAAAGGGAAAAAAAAAAAGTAAAATTCATGGGTCTAGCTAAAAACAATTTATCAGTTAAGAGAAGTTAATGTTAAAGACAATATTAGTAATAATAATACTACCACTACTACTATTACTACTAATAATAGTAATAGTAATAATGGAGAGTGAGAAAGAGATCGAGCCCAAGAAAGACAAGTGACATTCATGTTCCTGCTGACTGGTGCCAGCCCATGCTCTAGCAGTGATCCACCCGTCCTGGCCACATTTATATGCTGTGCATGGTGTGCCATGGTGTGGAATATACCTTTGACCAGCTCATGTCAGCTGTCTCAGCTGTGCTCCTTAGTAGATTCTTTTGCTACTACTCATGTTCTACTTGCCAGCAGAACATGAGACCCTGGACATTCCTTGATTCTGGGTCAACAGCAGCAAAAATGTCAGTGCCGTATCAGCATTATTTTCATGTTAAACCCAAAACACAGAGCTCTGCCTGCTAACAAGAGGAAAATTAACCCTATCCTAGATGAAACCAGGACATCTTCTCTATTGTTCTTTTGCTATGTAGACTGCATTATGTGATTGAGAAAAATATTCATTATTCTGTCAAATTTTGCATAATTCTAAATATTTTTAGACTCACATTTACTCTTAGACCACTGATAAAGAAACTAAACTAAACCAAGATTAAACACTGATCCCTACAGTGATTACACTATACTGAAGTACATTTTCTGCTTTAATACATTTCCCTGGTAAAATATTAATTTTTATAAACATAATATTCTACTTAAATAAATTAAATGTTTTATAAAAGCCTAAGCCAATTTCTTTGTCCATTCTTACATCCATCATTAAAATTCACTGCATACTTTTGTCACATTCTGGGGCAATAATTTATCTATGAATATCTGTATTCTCTTAATAAAAAATCTTTCTTACTTGTCCTTCTTGGTTTTTTAACCATTGTACAGTTTAAAAAAGGTATCACAGAACAGCTAAATCTCATAGAAATCTGTGCATGGATTGGACCCCAAGTATTGGAATCATTCATAAATTATATAGAAAGGAGAGCAAGAATGTAAAGGTACAAATTTGCTGAATTCATCATAGTATTCAGATAAATGAAGATTGAGATTTGTTGTGAAGAATAAAGGAATAATTTTGGAAAATCATGGCAGTTAAGTCAAAAACAGATGACAAGCCGAGTGAATTAATTTAAACTGATTCACATAGTTATGTCTTAGGTATCACATTTGCAAAGTACAAAATGCATTTGGGAAAAGAATAGAAGTAAAGTAGAAAGAAGTATGGAGGAACACCCAGGCGAGGAAATACTTAAACAGCTTATATCTCTTCAGTCTTGAAAAAATGATCACAGGATAATATATTGATCTACAAAACAGAGCAAAGCATTTGAAAAATAATAGGAAAGGATTTCCATGTGAAAACTAAACACTCATCTTGTAAAATCTGGGGGTGAAATGTCAGAAAAAAAAATCTAGGTATACAATAATATTAGCAATATTTTAATCTGTGATATTTATTCCTACTAAGTTTGGGACACCGGAGAAAAATCTCTACAGGAAGTGTCTTTGCTAAGAAAAACCCTTGAGAACCTGCCATTACAGCTTGGAGGGCACTGTGAGGAGGTATTAGACATGTTTTCTTGATCTTACACTTTTCATCATGTACATTAATAGATAGAGGATACTGGGTTTCCTGACCTTGAATAGGTACTCTTACATACTTCAAATGGAAAAAATCTGCTCCATGCCCTCACTATAATCTGTCTTTAACCAGCAATGAAATAAGAGAAATGCTTTTATTAGTGAAGTTTGGGGTTTTTCTGTTTATTGTAGCTATTCCCTGTGGCTTTCACTCAAGACATGAATGAAGCTATTGCCACTATCCCTGGTCAGGGAAGTCAGACAAGAATTCCTCTCACATTGAACATCGACTAGACAGAGAATGATTGTGCTAAACTATTTTTAATATTTAACAGTTCAAATACTACTTTTTTTGTACTTCTAACTTGTAAGCAATTATCTGTGGAAGTGTTTAATTAGATACATAAGAAGTTAATTTTGGACTCGTATTCATCTTACAAAGCTGCATTTCCTTATCCTTTAGGAGGTTATTTCAACTTTACATAGTTGAAAGTGAAGTTATAAATCTTCTTGAAATAAAGTTTTGTATGTGTCAGTTCCTCTACAAAAAAACAGGATTCACTGAGGCCAGTATCATTTAAAGTCTTCCAAAATTTTATTTGGTGGCTAAATGTTTAGTTAGAAAACCACTTGGAAAAATATCAAATCTGGTTTAATACCTTTTCCTTCTATATACGTTCCTTTCCATTATTAAAAACAGCACTTAGAGAATGTTTATGTCGCATGAATTTTAAGCTCATCAGTAATTCAACAACATTTATCTGAAAAAAATACCCACCAATGTCTCAAGAATTAATGCAAAAAAAGCAATTATAGTGATCAGAGATACGACTTTACTAAACAAAAAATCATAATTATTTAGAATTTCTTATCAAGAGAAGACAAGACTATTAACGCCTATGAATGATGTAGCATTTGTCTTAATCCTAAATGTATTTTAAACTGTTTTGTGTGTTCTGAGTCGATATAGAAGTCCCATGTTTCTGGAGAAAAAGGTGTGCAGGTCTCCCTTTATAGGCAATCATCAGGGCAGAATGATGAAGGGAGGATTCACCTGTTTCTTCATTCTGTGTAAAGAAAAAGCATGTTTTTGAACATTTTGAAGTGCTCACTGTGCAGTCTGCACAACCTGAAGAAATCAATCTGGTCTCCTACAGCACTCAAGTTCCCCTTGTTTTTTCTTAGTGTTGTTTGAATCCACCAACAGTGTATGCTTTCACCAGCAAAGTGAATTTATCACTTGTCCTCAGGAAGATACAATGAATGGAGACAAAGCAGAGGATGGTTCTATACAGCAGATTTTTGTTCTCTTGATATTTCATTCACGCTTTCAAGCATATGTTGTGTTCCTAACAGTAACACAACAAACTGAAAACAAAGGACAATGTTCTTCACATATACAGAAACAGATCTTTCTATTCACAATATGTGACTGAGATGGCTGTCATCACTTTTGATTCTCAAGTAATGTTGGAAACAATGTTATTATTAAGGTTAATCTACCTAATTAGAGTAACAGAATTCAGAAATAGTGTCATTCAAGTCGGACAATTTCCTGATTAACTCTAGCAATTAATTCTAAGAAAAGGGAAAATATGTGCAGTTCAAGCACTTATATCACATATCACAGACAGAAGGGAAAAAAAGTCATCATTTAATAACTCAATATATGAGTAGCCAGGATCTAGACTTCAAAGAAAACTGCCTTTAGATGAAGATGGTAAGGTTACGAAATGTAGTCTGAGTCTTTTTCACTTAGACCCATGACATTTTAATGGCTCATGTCTTCCAATATGCTAAAATATTTGATTAAAGATTTTCTTGAAATAAGTCACTATTAATGTAATATGTGAGTGAAATAATGGAAGCTAGCAGACTTTTTTTTTCCCCACAACAGTCTATTTTTGATTTTCAGACTTTAAGCTTCCCACTATCTTCTTCACTATGTTTCTGAGGGAAGCAGATTTTCTTTAATCCTATTGGAAGTGTCTGAGCTCTCCAAGGATATTTTGTCAGCTGTCCAAATTTAATTTGTATCTAAGATAACCCAGCTAGCTGGAAACTGTTGTGGTTTTTCTTTTTTTTTTTTTTTTTTAGTTCCCTATAAATAGCAAAGGAAGGATATTGCATTTAAATTTTTATAAGGACATTAAATACAGTCTCACAAAGATTGCCATTGGAAAGAGAAAAAAATCCCTTTGCAATGGGTTCAAAGGACTCTTTGGCAAGTTTAATGGACAAAATAAATAATTTTAAAGATACATTTTTTTAATTGTTTTTTCAAAAACATTTCATTAGGCCAGTTATTTCTTTCACAATGTTATGTGGTTTAGGCCATACATCAGAAGGAAACAACCTAGTGGAAAACAGGAGATCATAAATGCAGATGCCTTTACAAAAATGTGTACCCATACAAAAGGTGCTCATCTTATGAAGCTGCTTTATAAAATATAAAATCACATCAATACACAGCATTGGCAAGGCCCATTAGGGTGGCAGAAAAGGCGTTCAAAATGACGAAGAAGACCAGTATGCATAGAAACACATCATGCTGAAATGTCCAAGAGTTCAACTGTCTGAAAGAATACCTTGGTTGTGGTTTTATGTACTGGCTATGCATAAGTAGCCAAAAATACTTAAATACTATTTCCTACTATTTATTTGGAAATATCAAATCTCCATTTACTCCAGGCTATGGAAAAAAATGGTTATTATTTTCTGAAAATACACAAGCAATTTCAGCTTTTAAAGTCTTTAATTTACTAATACTTACCTCCTAGTTATTAATATAATATAATATAATATAATATAATATAATATAATATAATATAATATAATATAATATCATATCATATCATATCATATCATATCATATCATATCATATCATATCATATCGTAACCAAAATTGTTCCTCAGTAGCCAGACTCTCTTTCAACCACCATTCTTGTCACTTTCTACCATATTCTAGCATTTTATTTGATTTTATTGTTTCTTTTTACGTATAAGTTCTTAGAAATGTATGGCAGTGGTGGGTTGCCATTTAAATTTTCAGTACTTCTAATCTTCACATGTCAACACCAATTGACAATAATGCATGGTATCCCAACATTTACAGTTACACACATCAAACTTGTTTAAAATACTGTTTTATCCATCATATCCTTTTTATCCCATTCCATGTGCCATTCTTGCCTTCTTCCTTTAGGAAACTACAGAAGTTGTAGATAAAATAATTTCTTTCACCCCTGTTCCCACACACATACTTGTCAGTATTGACATTAAAACACTCACTTGTTCTCATCTTCATCTTCAGCTTCATCACTTCTCACACACTGATCCTTTTTAGTTCTTAATCCCTTTATTTAAATGCTTATCAATTATTATTTCCTTTGTCTTCACTTGGGATTCCAGATCAATAAGTTCAGTGTTAAATACGAAGGCTCTTTCTGAAACTTAAAAAATAATGGGAAAAAAAAAAAAAGAAGAAAAGAAGAAAAGAAAAAAAAACCCCTCCCCACAAAAAAAAATTTAACAGGGGTTATTTTATTATTAATAGAGGATTCCTTTCAAAGAATCAGGCAGTAACTTGGAAATGCGGAAGGTGTGGAAGAATGTACAGCTTCTTATGTGAGACCATCATATTCATGACAACACAAAATCTGCCAAATTAAACAGGTGTCACACCTAGAGATATCCATTGAAGTGGATTCAGAGAACACTGGTGAAAACATAATGTGAGCAATCAGTGAGTACCAGACTGGGCAACCCGGTGTGGCTCCATAGCTGATCCTGCTTTGGGCAGGAGGAGGGACTGGATGAGTATCCAAAAATCTGGAATTATTCTGGGGTCTTGCCATTGTACAAACTTGTCCATGATCAAAGTGCGTCATCCAAAAAAATCACTAAAATGCTAAACCAATTATGGTCATAGATTTTAATATTCTGCCAAAACACATTGAACTCTTCCACTTTTTTAAAAAACATACTACAAGGAAGTTTAAATATAAGAGCTAGTTTATAAAATTTAACAATTTTTTCTCTTTCAACTTTAAAACTATGCCTTTTGAGTCTGAAGGAGAAAGTACACTTATGTATTAATCATGAACTTATGGAAAAACTGAAAAGTCTTTCTTTCTTTCAAACGTTGGAAATATTTAGTGTCATGAAGGATGCAATGCCAAATTTGCATATTTTTACTTACAAACTAGGCCCTTGTTGAAGACTTCTCATCATTTTAAAGAGATGCACAGCTATGATATGGGTTTGGATTTCATAGTAAAAATCAGGAAGTTTGGATCACCATTCTGCTAAATTTGGGTATTCCCCAAGACCCTGCAGAAGGAGATAATCTTCAGAAATAATGTGACTGCTAACTACTTTGTTTAACCTATTCAATTTCTCCAGCTCTGAATCATGCTTAACAGGCTCTCTTGTCAACATATGTGTAGTAGAAGCCCTGGGAAGAAATTTAGACTAAAGCTAACATACTGTAGGTCTCAAAGGAGGCTGGTTTTGCCACACCATCATCACAATTAAACATGTTGCTTAGGCAAGTTTTTCAGCCTCAAGAGGGAAAATCCAGTGTCCTCATTCCCCAGACACTGGGAGATGCTTTATGGTCTTGATAGAAATACAGATGACTTAATATCTAAATAATATTAGCTGAATATAAGTTTTGGACAAAGATACATAAATTCCATATATAATATACAATATGTATAATGTGCAAACATAAACTCATCCAATTGTGTTAGGATGAGGAAGATTTCTCATTTACAGTAAAGATTGCCATTTGTCCCACTGATGTTGATGGTTATAAGGTAAATAATTACATGGATTATATGATAGAGACACATAAGGCAAAGTAAAAAAAGGAGGATCTGAGAAAGGAAAAGATTCAACTAGAATTTCAGTTGATTCATACAAAACAAGGATACACATCTTGAAAATATTACAGTTCTTCAGAAATATTGCTTGGAGGAGAAAATGTGGGCTCTAAAATTCAGTATGACTTGCTAGGGGATCTGTAAGTGGAACAAAAAGGGTGCAAGCAGTAAGAATGCTGTAAGCTCTGAGGCATAATTTTGCTTAAGCCTTATCACTTGTAGAGTATTTATTTTCCAGTTTTCCTCAAAACATAAAACAGGCTTTGAATTTTTCTTCTGATTTGGAATTAAAATATTTTTTAAAAATCCAAAAGGCTCTGAGCAGAAATAAATATTTCATTCAGATATTAAAAGGATGTCACCATCAAAGGTTCTTGTTGGCAAACTAACCATTTATCCTCCACAAGATTCTTGATGTTACCACTGATGCAACATAATGTGATTTTGTTTGGCTGACAGTAACGATGGACCCCCAGATTTTAATAGCAATTCTTCCTCTTTTTTGTAACTCTATAACTATAGAATCTTTTTACAGTTTCATGGAATATTTTACACCAATTTATATTCCACTTTTCCGTTTGCAAAAAGCTTTTTGATGTATTTTTGGCTAATAGAAAAATGTTGCTGCCTGAAATAAAATTGTGTTTCCACATATGTAAAAAATTCTCTTGCTTCTAAGAACTATTGCAAAGGTGAAATACTAGATTAGGTCATCCATCTGCAAAAGGAAGTAGATGGGTTTTGTAGGTTATTAAAAACCAAAATAAAATTTAAGGATTCCTAAAATGGCACCAGCCATTTATGTAGAAAATATTAAAATTGTAAATAATCTCTTTTCACAGACAAGCTTACCTGGGAGGACATGTAAAGGAGAAGTGCTAATATTGTACTTTTTATGGCAACCCCATCAAAGGAACATATACTTAGTTTACCATAGGGTGGTAAATTTAAGTCCTTTTAGACACCTAAAATCTAATTCATTCCCTACACCCTTAGGTTGCAGACACCTCACATGCAAAGGATGAATAAACTCCTTACACAGATTATCAAAAATATTATTTTGAAATAGAAAGTAATATTATTGTAAACAAAACAATTCTATATACAGATAACGTTCAAAGACAAAAAAAAGCAGACCAGTCAAACTGAAAACAGAAAATACAAAACAAATAGACATGGAAAGCTAGATAAAATGTGTGTGAAAAATGAGACTGAAGGGAAAGGGGATAAAAGAAGGTCTGTGATATGTGTCACAGAAAACATGTAGAGCTCTGAGATCAAAATAAGCAATTTGATGGTGTAAATCAAGAAACAAATGTTTCATTCATCATGTGAATGAAGTGAATAGAAGAGGAAAAGATCATCTTAAGGCCAATGTTATGAACAAATATTTTAAGGCAGAGAAAAGAAATGTGGAAGAAATAAGTTTAAAATAATTTAGTCAAATCAGGACATTAGAAATCATTATAGGCTGAGGAGCAAGATGGGAAATGCTAATATATTTAAATGGAAAGTTTTAATTTGTGGAGTCCCACAAAGCGGAAGGAGTAAAAAATGTATGTACTTTAAAAATTAGGAGGAAATAGCTTACTTAGGTTTGTTCAGGGTGGCAGAAGAAGCAACCAAATTAGAGACAGCCTTGCAAAGGGAGCTGGTCTCAGACACACAGAAGGAATGGCCTATTCACTAAATGCAGAATGTCTTATTCTGAGCTGACTATGCTTTCCTCTAGAGCACAATTCAAGTACACAGGAAAATATTTTCTTTCAACATTCCAGGAACAGTGGAATATAGCTCATCAGGGCAAACTGATTAATAATGAGCGTTTCAAGTAACATAGACTTTTCTTCAGCATAAAATCATCCTTTTCTGAGGAAAAATATACATGTTTCCTTGATCTTCTAATTACATAAAATCCGTGTGTATTTTGAGTGAATGGCCTCATCTTTGAGAAATTCCTTGCCTGTATTAGGGATTATGGCCCAGTAGATTTGGAACTTCTGCAATAATGCAAAACTCAGAAGTAGCAAGTAATATCAAGAAAATTTAAAAAGTGAAAAAATTCATTTTGATGGCAGTGTAAGAGGCCAAGTAAATAAGAGATTGTAGATAAAAAGACAACTGAAAGGGGAAGTTCTGTTTTTTATTATTTACTGATAAACAAAATCACTTAAGAAAATCAGTAAAACAACTCTGTATGTAATTGTATGTTCTCTATTAATTATGTAAAAAATACATAATAAATGATCATTCAAATCTTATTTTCTAAAATCTGTGGGATCTCTAATTCTGTTGAACTTCTAAAGTCTTGGGATTTAACCTTCTCTTTTCCCTTCCCCTTCCCTGACAAAACACTGTTGGAGTTGAAACCAGAAATGGTTTAGAGGATTATTTCAAATTCATGTGAATTAAGTAGGTCTGAACTTTCATGCCAGGGATCCTGTCTGCTTATCCTTCTTGAAGACTCTAGAGATACCAAGATCTTCCAGTCTTCAAGAACTTTACCCAGCGGCTACAACCTCTCAAAAATGATCAACAGTGGCCTTGAAATAACATTGGCTAGCACGTGTGGGTGCGGTCCATCACTTCAGACGGATCTGGTTTTGTCCCTTCAATTAAATGTTACCAGTTTGATCCTCCTTTATCAAAGATAAGTCTTTTTCACTCCAGATTTTCCCTCTGGTCTCTGGCATTGGGAATTCCTGAGGAATGGCCTTACCAAAACAGACCAGTCAAGGACTCTTCTGTGTCCTTTTCCGGGGGTGCCCCCAAATTAGTCAGCAGCAGATCCATGCTTTCCTTCACTTTGCCAATGTTATTGATGTACATAAATAAGCCCTTCTTGATGCCCTCCATATCCAGACTCTGCACCATTCTTGTGCACCCACATTTAAGTTTTCCTTTTTCACTGCACCATTTACCTTTCAGATTTTTCATAGGTTGTGAACCATTTTTAGAGGCAGAGTAACAACTAAGTCTCCCTTCATCATAACAGTGACTGTTAGGTTTTACACTTCTGAGATATGTTCTAGGCAGTTGTTGAAAATCTTCTCAGACTCCGAAAGCTAAGGAAACATGCATTTTTGTAATTAAAACAGTAACCTAACCTTTTATTATTATTACTTTTTAGTAAAATAAAATGCTGTTCCTCTTCCTTGTTTTATATCAGTTTACATACCTCTAAGCTAATTCATAGTGCAGGTCATTTCCTTGATATAGTTGAGATAATTAAATTGGGGTTTTTTTCTTAATGGTTATTTTAACAGATAAATTTTTTACATCTTTATCTTTTGTTTCTTAAATCAGGTCGTAAATAACTTTAATAGTCATCTGAAATCATAAAAAATTAAAGACAGAATATAAAGTTATAATTTAAAGGGATTTTCCTCTGGTTTTTCATCCTATTTTTCAAAGAACCCCAGTTCCAGCACTAGAGATGAAGGAGGCAGTCTTTAAAATTCAGGAAGCATTTTCTGTCTTTTGTCCTGTCAAAATTGTGCATTCTGAGTGAGAAGAACTCTTTGTTGTTAAATCCCAGGAAAAATGGTGAAAAATTCATGGACAGAATATTTCAGTAATGCTTTTTGAGTTTCTGAGTTTCCCACTGGAAACATACCTGAGCATGAATCCCTAATGGAATACACTGTGGTATGCTTTTTTCTCTACAGTGTTCTCCAGAGCCATTTTGTCATTTAACCCCCTAGGAAGGTTGTATGTTGTGCAATCTGGAACATAGAACTCTGTAACATAAACACTCCTTTTAAAGATATACTGTCATTAGCTTTTTGTTTTAGAAACTGGACTGGATAATTCCTTATATACATGAGCAGAGTTTGAAGTAAAAATAAACTCATTTTGAAAACTGCAGGATTTATCTTCCTATTCTCAGGTAAAACACAGAAAAAAAGTCAAAGAAATAATTAGCTTGTAGACTGGCAAACTTCAGTTGTGGAAAGAAAAAGAGGAACACAAATCTGTTCAAAGAAATTAACTCATATCCAAAGAAATTTGAAGCATATGAAAATAAAGTGAAATATTTCTGAGTCTGAAATTTCAAGCTATTCTATGAATAATACTATCCTTCAGCATAAAATCTCCACTTAAAAGCCTTGCATTGAATCTAAACAAATGTCTTCTATTTGTATTATTAAAATTATCTTAATGTTTAATTCTGATATATATTGCATACTTTTTTGCATTAAATAGAACCAAATGTTGTTAAAAAATATATAAATTTCACTATCTCCTCTGGACAGTATTTGTTACAAGATCACAGTAGGATGGTTCTATGTAGCATACTTCAGGAAAAAATTATATACAGAATACAAGCTCCTGAGTAAGCAAACAGTACATAAAGAACCTAGTCTGAAGAAGAACTAGTATTTTATGCAATTCAAATAGAGTCGTCCTGACCAGCAGGTCTTCTAAGGTATTAGAGCTAAGTCATATGTGTGCAAGATCCTATCAAATGGGCATAAAGAGAATAGCAATGATTTATGCATGTTGGGGTTTTTTTATCCTTTCTGAAAATAACCCCTCCACTCCCAAACAGTTGTTATAGGAACAGTAAAACCAGTCTTTGGTCTCCCTGACCTCACTGTTCCCACCTTCTTTCCCCTCTATTGTATTTTGCTACATTTGACAGTCATGCATACATGCAGTAGAAAGTGATTGTTCTATCAAAACAGATCCAGGAGTGACAATCCTACATTTTAAAATTTTCATTTATAATTTTCTGCTTTCAATATTAAATGTTCTTAATGCTGCATTTGATTTTTTTTTCTCAGAAAATAAAACAAACTGGCATAATTAGATTATGTTTAAAAGATTGATTGGAAAAAGTCTTCTTTCCTCATGCTTCTTGGCAGATCATCAAAACTGATTCACTATTGTATGATGATTTATTCAAGAATGACATTCCTAAATAAGATGTTCAGTAGAGCTAGATTTTCATGATTGAAATTATGTAAGGTAAATTAGTGCCAGGGCAGGTCAATGATCTCATAATTGGCTCAAATTAACACTACCACTGGCTGTGAAATTCTTTATTGATAACTGAGTGACACTCATGAGAGTGTAAAATTCTCCTTTACTCTTGAAAACATCAAAGCAAAAGGAAATATTATTATTTAGAATATAACAAGATGCAAGCTCGGACATATATCATAAATTAGGGATAATGTAATAGCAGTCACCACAGGAGTGTATGGATTATGCAAACCAAGAATACTTTTACAGAAACATGATAAATTCATTAAAATTTTATTCCTGTTTCAACAGGAAACAGACTAAATATTAGCTTGGCAATTCATTGATGACTGCAATTTTGGTGTTCCTGGAGTTTTCTAGATAGCAAAGCACATGTACTCAGGATGACATTCTCTAAAACTGTTTGTATACTGTTGTCTGGTCCTATATAACCAATCTTTATTACTAGCTCAGAAATGTGTGAAATGCTGCACAGATATTAACTGTATCTCATAATAGAGGTAGAGATACTGAAGTATGTACCATATAAGCTCTTGACAATAATGCAAAGGAGAAAACTCAGGCATACCAGTTTCCAAAAATTCTGACTTCTTAGAAAAATGTCCCATTGCTATTGGAAGCCAACAGCTAAGGAGTGAGAAAGGAGAAACAATTGTTATTAGTAAGATTCTCAGTTTTATTGACCACCTTGTTTCATACTCCAAATCTCTGAACTGTTAAGATTTAGCAGTGTCTGAAACATTTCCGAAGTTACTTTTTTCTGCTTCAAATATCATGTTTCCATTTCTCATGTTTGCTTTTATAAAACAATCCTTACTCCTCAGATGAAGCCTAGAAAGACTGAATTATTTCAATCTTAATTGTTTATTTATATGTAAGCTATTATTGAGTAAGCTAATGTTAGTGGCCTTACTAACGGCTAACACACTCTTTAATAACTTTCATGTTCTAGCCAACTTCCATCAGTGTTTTCCAAATGGAAAAAAATCTTCAACTATACAAATTAACTTTATGCATCAAAATATATCAAGCATTCATTTCTAGGATGTGCTGGCCAGTTTTCGTTTACATGTTTTGCAAAGTTCTTTAAAAATACTTATATCTTAATTAAGCATTTTTTTTCACTGATAGAGTAACTACATATGAAGAAGAATGGGGCAGGTGGAGGAGGAAGGAAGTAATAGAAGGAAAAAAAGAGGTTTTATTGTTTTCCAAGTATAAAATTCTCTTACTGAGATAAAGTTATATTTAGTGTGTGTCTTGGGGTGACATGATGTTTGCATCCCAATTGTCTGATAGGTCTGGGAGCTGGGGGAGGGGAGAGGCGCGCAGTTTGTTTTTAGAAACTGTCCTCCACCGTCTGGCCTTGAGAGTCGAATTCAGCAACACACGGAGAGTTTTTTTCAGTAGTTAGTTACTTAGTGTGTAGCTAGTAGGAGGGGGAAGAAACTTCGCATTCTTTTTTTTTCTCCTCCTGGTTTTCTTTTTTTTTTTTCTTTCCTGTTTTTTTTTCCCTTTTTTCGCCTTCCCTTGGAGCTGTTAAAAATCTCTATGGACTGAGGACCCGGGGGAGCGCTGTGGGCGCTTGCACCTGGAACCCACCAAGATCTGTGCAGCAATGCTCCCCAGCACACCAGAGGAACTGAGACAGAGCAACCACCTACAGGACAGACTTCTTTCCTAAATCTGTCATCTCTCCAGAGCGGCACGAAGTTCTTATCATTGGGTATTTTTCAATTTATTGTGCCAGGAAGTGCTTTGCATTGTTTAATAAACAGGGTTCTTTCCACTTCTCTCTGAGGAGGTTTCTTTTTTCAAACTGGCTGGGGAGAGGGGAGGGAGTGCCCCTTAGGAGGTTTTCTCCCAGATTTGCCCTAAACCACTACAGTATGGTTCTGAGGTAAAATTCAGGTTGTACAAACAAGGACATCAAATGAAAAAGAAAGAAAGCTTAATGATGAATAACTGTATAATTCCTAATTATTGCTCAGGATGGGGACATTAATCACAGTGCCTTCAGCATATGATTGTTTTTAAGTTCTCAACAAAGCTTTCCAACGGAGCCATAAATTCACTCTTCTTTAACATGCGTTGCACTTTATCTGAAAACAAACCAAAAAACCAAAACCAAGGCTAATTTTACATTTGTAAGCCATAAGGAAGACTTCAGGCTTCAGAAGTGGTCTTCTGTAGTGGATGCCCAACAGCAGTAGGAGTGAATAAAATTAACTCCTCCAGTTTAGTTAAACTCAAGTGTTTACACACCAGCATCATTCCATAATATGGCCCAGACGAGAGCAGGTGGGATTACCAAGAGATTCACTTGGAAAAACATTCCTGATTGGACTTGATTTTTAAACGAATGTTTAGATTACATGAAGGATTGTAGCAATGCGAATTTTAGGTTCTGAATTTGTACTGTATTTGTTATTTATCTGTATTTGGTATGTTCCTTCCACTCCCCCATTCCTACCCCTGTGGGTCCTCCTGATGTAACCCCTCCCCCTTCCATTCCCCACTGGGTCAGTGTTTCCCCGCCCAGGGCTGCCCTGGTGAAAAGGAGACACACCATGCCCACTCTCTCTCTCTCTCTCCACTCTGTCCATGCGTCCCTCATGTTGAGAAGGGGTTCTGGCAGAGCCCCCTTCCACATGGCTGCACTGAATAAACATCCTTATTAACCCAAGAGAGAGCACGATTCCTTCTTCCAAGCCTGACCCATGCAGCAGCTGCTGAGCTGACGAACCCACACGAGATGTTTCTGTGGTCTGGAGGGATTCACTGCTAGCCGGTAGCAGCCCCCACCATGAGAGAAACCACAACAAAGGATGATGCCAGTTTTCAGATGGGCATTTCAGCAGAATAGTGATTGCTTCTGCATTTTTATAAATTTAAGATACAAAATTATTTTGTCTTTGTGTGGAGTACTCAGTGTCAGATCTTGTATGCCACATTAAGGATTCACACATATATCTAAAGTAGGGCCGGAATGGTGATAAGTCACGTTACCAGATGCTATCCCCACAAGAAAAGGGAGTATGATCTCCCAGTTTGTATATCCAGAACATAGTTGTAGACTTTGCTATCAACTGTCATTAAATATTTCATCCATTCCCAATATATTTTGGCACAATGTAAAAGAGATTATTCACATCACATGCTGAAAACCAAGTGACTTTGACTGGATTAATGCTAGCAGTCACAATGCACAGTATTTTTTCTTGGAAGGAATTTTATGCAGAGAAATAAAAGAAAAAAATAGCTAAAAATATAACCATAGGAAAACCACTGTTTGTTTACCCAAATGCTACTTTTCATGAAAAATGTCTTTTGCTTAATATAGTTATTTCCTCAAATTTAATTTCAACTCCAAGTTTGAAGTTGTCAAGCCTTTATTTCTACTCTAGACCCCATTTTCTGCTTTTCCCCCAAAAGCTTAAATCTTCCTATTTCATGATATTGTGGAAGATGAAAATCTTCAAGGACAAAAGTATGTGCAGAACTATTTAATTCCATCTTCTATTCTACTATGTACAATCTTCTATGAGATCTGGTAATCTCTTTGGAATAAGGATCACCAAAAATAGTTTGGTGTGAACATATTGACTTAATTTGTAACAAGGTTTAAAAGTCTATATTAAATATTCACTCAGAGAAAAACATTGTGAAGTATTTTTTAATGATAAGACCTATCATTCGTGACAAACGAAAGCTGCCATATTTCTCTTTTGGCTGACCTATGAGAAATTTATGTTATTGTTTAATGTACAGTGAAAGGTACAGTGAAATATACAGTGAAATGTACAGTGAAATTCTTCATTACTCAGCTACAAAATATTTTTTCATAGAAAAAAATGGACATGGGTATTTTTCTCCTTATTTTTCTCACAAACTGCAGCTTTTTCCTCACCATCTCATTATCACTCTTTGATATTTAAAATGACCAATTAGCTTTCTGTTTAAACAAATAGATGGTAATTCTAATATTCTGAATGGTACTTGCTGCTTTTGTTGAGCACAATCTACGCAAATCTGCACAGCTTGTCTTCTCAGACACTGTTCTGTAACTGTAAAACATAGTGACATTGAAATCATACCTTAATCTTAGTTCATGAAAATTAGCACGTATTTTTCTTAAAATTTGAAAAGAGTATTGCCAAGAAATCAAATATAGAACGTAAATGGTTTTTAATATTCAAATAAAAATGAGATTATGCTGCTGAGAAAGTAATGATTCCATTTATCCATTGTAAAACTCTATTCCCAGACTTCATAAGGACCTCATAATAATGTGTATACCAGGCTTATGTGGACACACATTAAGCTTTGTGATGGCATATGTTTGTGTAGGGCTTGTTGAATAAAGTGCTTGAGCACTGATGTCTTTTGCAGTTCATGACAATGATTCAGCTTCACCATCCAAAACAAATGAGCCACAGGTCAGTGAAGCAGCATCAAAATTTATAATAAATATTTCTCTAAGTAACTGCAGTTTTAATCAGAAATATCACTAGCAACCTAAGTAGCATGTGACATCCAGAAAATTTATGCATATTAGCACAAAGCAAACAGTAGTACATAAATAACTGGCTAAGTGAAATGTTGTTTAATTATAAGGATAGATGAAGAAAGAGGAGGATTTTAAAATTAATTTACAACCACAGCCTCTTCTGGAAACTGTGAGTAGTTATACAACAAAGTTAATCTGAGAAACATGATAAAGGATGTCAATATCCAGTCTGCAACCTATGTATTTGTTCCACTTTTTAATCATATATATTTGTTTAAAGCAATCCCCACTGCACATGGTCCCTTAACACCTAACTTTTTCAAGTAACAACGATTTAGTGTTTCTAATTACATGGGTTCATTAAAAGATACATTTAAAACAAGCAGCTGTTTACAATCTGTATTGTTTCAATTCCCATGGAGGAAAATAAGTTTAATTTCCTTTCACTCTCCTTCCAACTGATACCAATTCACATTGCTTTTACTAAGGCATCACTTTCAATTACCTCCAAGTGGATACAGAAAGAAATTTGCACTCACCATACATTTCCCAATAACTTTGCACTGTCCAATTCACACCTATAAAGGTTTCTTTCATATCTGACAAGAAATACAGGTCGTGTTCAGATAGAATAAAATAAACATTTTGTTTACTTCCCACAAAACCACAGACGGAATTGATTTCTATGTTCCTTTACAAAGTATTGAGGATAGAAGGAAAGGGAAGGCTGGTCCTGCTAAATGGATGACTAAGCATACCTCAAATGTCTTTTTCCCACAGTTTTCATGGTTATTGATAAATATATATTGTTTAAAGTTGTTTGATTACATCTTTTTATGACAACCATCAATCACCACGCTGATTACAGCTGATTTATTCATTACTAAATTGAATAAATTGAAAAATAGAACTTTAAAATTTATTTTACAATTAAAAATTCAGTAGAATCCAGAGGTATTACCTATTCCCACAATTCTAGAAGAAGCTGAGAATCTGAGAAGAAATAAGGAAAAAAACAAAAGTTATAATTAAAAAAAAAGTAAATAAGCTTTTTCCTCCTTAATTAATGAGTTGTTGTTTTTATGATAACTTGCTACTACATTGCTTTGCATATGAAGGTGGTTGCTGATCCAGCTCCTGACAGGCTCCTCCTGTCTAAGTAATAGAGCCAAACAGGTAGATCACATTTTAATTGAAATAACATTTCCAGTAATTTTCAGCTTTCAGTGATTTCATGATGATTTATGTCAGATGAAAATGTTCAACTTCTTACTTTTTGCAGTCCAATTTTAACAGGTTTTCCTTTCAAATATTTGTAGATAGGAAGCCTCCTTGAACAAGCTGTTTCATACAACTCAATAACTTGTGAGTATCTGGGAACTAAAGATTTTAAAATAAAACAAACATTCACTATTTTTTTGTAGAAAAGAACAAGTATGTATAAGTAAAACATACATGTGGAAAACTCCACTGATTAATTTCACTAGCTGATTTCATACATCTAGCAATTTCTTTGTCATGTTGTGAAATGAAAAGTCTGTATAGATGGAAATAGAGAAGAAAAAGAGATATTTGTGTGTCTCTTCTACCTAGTAGCAACATGGACAGTACAACCAGTTTGCTATATACTTGACAGTGCCAGTTAATGAGAATAAAATTCAAGCAGGCAGACCTCACTGAACCCTGAATTTCAGAAGAAATGGCTTCAGATTAGCTCAACAGTTGTTTTATCATGAATCCTAAGTATTACATGTCAAGTTGTGCTAAATATTCTTCCATATTTATGAGTCATGTTAACAAAACAGGCTTTCTAGTTTCCCTGAAGTTAAGTGTGCTGCTGTTAACTCTGGCACTGGTTAAAAAGTAGTCTGAATAGACCAAACATCATTTTTAACTGACAACATGTTAGGCATCAGATCATTTTCTGTAGTGAAATAACTGATCTTCTCAGAGTGGTTGAAGATGCACTGTTGTTTCTGCTGCCAGGATGCCCACAAGATATCAGAAATGGGTAAGTTTATCTGGAGACACTGCATATGGGTGGGACAAGATCCCTCCTTGATCACACAATGACTACTTTACAGCAAAGGCAAACACATGGGTGTGTACCAAGTATTTTTGGATAGTGTTTTTATATATTCAGTGAGTTAAAAGAGGTAGAAGTGTTGAACTATGTTCAGAGATATTTCATATTCATGCTTTCAACCTTATTAAGTGGATGTTGCATGGCAACTTCCACAGGATTTACTTACAGTGAAGAATGTTGTAGAATGAAGGGTTTTAAAAAACCCATGTCATCACAAACTCCTACATCACTTCTGCTAGCCCACTAGCAGAATACCAGTGGTTTGTGTGCTCTGTTTTTGAACACTGTGGAATTAGGATATAAAAAATGCCCTTACTAGTTTATTTTGTTTGTTGATGACTACCATCTTGATAAAATTGCTTGTACTCCTCCTCATCAGAAGTCAAAAGAAGAAATAGGAGACAGTCTGTGAAACTATCAATTAGAGAAAACACTGAGGAACATGTTTTCCCATACTGTATAAATACACTTCAAAACTGTTTTTCACACAGTACCATGGAAACCAAAAGTATATTCAAGGATTTCAAAAAAGAGATTAGGCAGGCTCATGGAAGATAGAATAATTAGGCAAAAGAGTCTGGAAGGAGTTAGAAAGAGTGAGTCAGTAAACCTCATGCCTCAAAAAATTGGTAGGGAATGGCAAAAGCAAAATCACTCTGTACACCCCCCAGCTTTCATAATTTTTCTTTAAATATGCACTGTGATTTACTAGCAGAAATGGAGCATTTGATCTCATTCAGTCTGACTTATATTTTCTCTCTTAGACTTTCACAGGGGTAATCATCCTAGTGTATCACAGCTCACTGATGATCCCCTTCTTTGGACACCCCTGACAAAAGACACATTCCTGTTTACCTCTCCAGGCATCTTTCTACAGAAATGCTTTTTGCTTTTTGTTTCTGCCTGAACTGTTAAACCAAACAGAAAACATCTTATCTCTATAGGGACGATTACACTGATTACTGTCACTGAGAGAAACAACAGATTATAGCAACAAAATTACACTAAAATACTGGATCATTACTCCTTACATTTATATGGTGTTGATGAGTATAATTTTCTTTTTACAGTGCTATCAGAGAGAAAGGTTAACATTCAGAGCATCAGTTAAGATCAGAAGGATAATCTTACTGATGCTGACCATAAAAAAAAAGTAAATCTGTTCAAAAGTTCAAGTCACACTCGTATGCATGATGACCAATTAGCCAGTAATAGAACATACAGGAAAGCAGACATATCAGTTGTGTAATTAAAGTGAAGTCAGAGATTATCTCCTTTATGAATATTTAATAGGTAAAAACAATTTGTCAATTTTCTTCAGAGTTTATCTGCAAATTATTGCCCAAATGCAGCATACATTCTTACCCTGTTTTATTTTATCTGAGGCAGAAATTGCTCCTTCTCTTCTAGGATGTTCAAGCAAACTCTTATTTTATTGTCCTAAATAGTTTCCAAATCTTGCCTGATCTTAAGAACAAGCCTGTTCACATAAAATTTCATGACTTGCAGAAGGAAAAAAGACGACATGTCAGAGAAATATTTAACAGTTTTGTTGCTGTTGTAACCCTGGATTTAAAGAGATGTATCCAGTAATATTTGATACATGAGACACAGACCCTTGTACTAGTTTTCTCATTTGGCTTTGCAAAACCAGGTATTTCAAGGATTTGCAAGCACGTTTCTCAGAAAGCCCAGAATACTGACCAAAGCCCAAAGAGGAGTGGAAATTCTTCTATTATCATACTTTTTTTATGCACAGAAGAGCTGTTTATCTGGTTTGGAAAACAGCAGCTTTTGCTGATTTTTTTTTTTCCCCTGGAAAGATATAGTTGGCTGGTTCCTATAGGAACAAAGTGTTGGTGCTCTCCTAGATAAACAACTGTAAAGTAGAAAAAAAAATGCTGGTGGGCACGATCAAATCTTTACTCTTCTGCATGGAGCCTCTTTTGAGAATCAGAGATAAATTAACAGAAAGTGATTTCGGAAGTAAATATCTGTGACACATTTCAATTAATTTCTTTTCAATTTGCTTCGTTTTTATATAAAGACCTACTAGAAACACAGACATGGAGGGTGTAGAAAAACATCAATAGTGAAACCACATATATTAGGAAGGGAAGTGAGAGACCTTTAAAACATTAAATATTTTTAAGGTGTTTTAATAAACTCATCAAAACCATAAACAAAAGTAAGAATTACTTAACTAAATTTTCAGTTTTCTTGAAATATGAAAACATACACCTACAAAATACGTAAGAATTACTTTTCTTTGCAAATTGCATTTATAAAACTCTCAGATTAATTCCTTGTCATGGGAATAGGAATGAGTCAAAATGTTTCACAGAAGTCACACCTGTTGTTTCATTTTTCTGAAAGTTCTTATGAATACAGCTTTAAATTCTGAGAGGTGGGAGAAAACAAATTCAGATACTATATTCAGTGATATTCTTGAACTTTACTCCTTTTAGGCATATGTTTGTAACCAATAAAACAGACTGAAACGAACTCATGATTTTCCAAATCCATTGATCCATCATGAGGTACTGCCATCCTTTCCCTCACAGTTACTTGTTCATGCTCCAAAATACAATATTTTTCTCCTTCACTAAATGTTTAATTGACTGAATAATGGAACAACAAAGTCACCGAATTCCACTCTTGACCCAGCACAGCCAAGTCCACCAGTACACGCTGTTCATGACTGCCACATCTACACGTGCTTTAAATACCTCCAGACATGATGACTCATGAGACACAAAATGGGTCAGGGGAATTAAATCAAGACTGTTGAATAAACCATGTTAGTTTTACATGCCTTTTATTAGTGCACTGAGACTAGCACTTTTTTTAATAGAATACAGAACATCCAGAAAGAGTCAATTGAAGGAAATGAGTGGGAAACTAATGAAGAATAATATTAGGTGAAAGTTTTCACAGCTTTTAGTCTGGAATACCAAGGAGATTCAATTTGGTCTGCCTTGACAATAGAGTAATCACCCAGTGCTAAAAATGCTAGGTTAGTGGAAAAAAGTGCAATACACACAACACTCTCAAGATTTGTTCATTTCAGTGGTTCTTCTTTCACAGTGGTTTGATACAGAGTTTGAAGTAAGTTTGTCATGTGTAATTAAGACTTCTGCAATAACATTTACTTTGCAAGTGTTTTAAGGATAACAGTGAAAAATAGTCTCAAGGTGAGAGCACATTTCTTGTTGTTGAAGAAGAGAATGAAATAAAGTATATGTTACCTGAACACAATATTTCACCTTTTGTACGTGACAATAGCTTGAGAATCCAAATTTGATCTCTCCTTCAGAATATTAGCCTCAGACCTACTTAGTCCCAAGTTAGAGACTGTCTGCAATACAGCTAGGTACACAGGCTGATCTCCACAGTCCTCGATTCCACAACTGTGTCTATAAACCAACTATGAAGACAGTAGAGGTAAAATGTTCTTGATAGTTCTAGACAATGGGACATGATGCAATACCAAAAAGCCACATCTCAGGAAGCTCAGGTAGAATGTTAGGAAAGATAATTCCACGTGCTGCCATTTAGTGAGACTTGGAGAGGCTGAAAAGCTGTACAGGGAGGAACATAACACAGGCAAATGCAGGATGCTGCACCTGGGAAAGGATAACTCCATGCCCTTGACACCTTTGGGGAGAGGGGGAGAGATGTGTGTGATGTGTATGTCTGTGTGTCTGGAGAATTTTTACATGACAGTTGCTCAAATGAGTAAATTGGCATGATAAAAAGCATTATCCAGTCTTTCAGGTTCTGCTTCTTATGAGCCTTTTCCTTTATCTGGCTCAAACTCCAGATTGTATCCAAAACAAAGATCAGTTTGCATGGTCATCCTCCAGTGGTGGGTGCACAGTCCCTCTGCACCTGAACTGTTCTTACACAGATTAGAGGTTTCCCCATCACACATGCAAAACCTTACCTCCTCCCCTTTGGCTAGGTGGTGCACCCTGGCTTCAGCAAGGCACCCACTACTTTCACACATGGCTGATTGTTTGAGTCATTAACCATTGCCATGTCAGTCTCCCTCCCCAGCCTGCTGGAAAGTAGCTCTACAGAGAAGGGCCTAGGGATCCCAGTGGATAACAAGCAGTCCATGAGCCAGCACTGTCTCTTTGAGGCCAAGAAGACAAACATTGTCCTGGGATGCATTAAGAAGAGTGAGGACAGAACGTAAATGAAGGTGATCCTGCCCTTCCACTCATCTGTGATGAGGATGCATTTGGAGCACTGTGTCCAGCTCTGGGCTCCTCATACATAAAAGACAAGGAAGCTCCAAAGAGGGTCCAGTGGAGGGCTGTGAAAAGGAGAAGAAGACTAGAGCATTTCTCCTGTAAGATAAGGTTGAATGAGCAGGGCCTCCTTCGCCTGGAGAAGAGAGGACTGAGGTCTTATGAATGCCTAAAAACAACTTAAGGATAGATGTCAAGGGGTTTAATCAGGTTCTTTTCATTGGTGCCCAGAGACAGTACAAGGGGCAATGGGCACAACTGAGACACGTTAAGGTCCAGCTGACTATGAGGACATAATTCTTTACAGAAGCAAGCCCTGGAAAAGGCTGCTGAGAGAAGTTGTGGAGTTTCCTTCTCTGGAGATATTCGGATGTGATCCTGTGCAACCTGCTCTGTGTGAGTCTACTTTATCAAGGGAGCTGGAGTTAATATTCTCCAGAAGTTCCTCCCAACCCCAGCTATTCTGTGATTATGAATGCATTGCACTATGGTGCAATGAGGTTGCCAAAGAAGTTATGATCCCCCTGAAAAGTTTTTAGGTGTTTGTTGTATGATTGCATGACTGACTTAGAATGATAGCAGCTTGAATTGGAGAGATGGGACAAATGACCTCCGAAGTAGTTTTCAACCAATATTCCTATGATTCATTTGTTCTGCAAATATGTAATTTTTTTTTTTTTTCCCAAGAATTCTGCCTGGTATATATTAACCTTTTGCAGACAGCTGGTGTGAAAATTCAACAATTAGAAAACCGTCACTTTTAGAAAGTGATACTAAATTATCCAGTTCCTGAAAATCAGTCATGAAATCAGTTAGTTTTTTAAAATTATCTACACATTAATATAACATCAATGTCAAGGATTATAATATGAAGGGCACTACATCAAAGACCAGAACACTCAGCTCTGTTTAGAATATCACAAAGACAGAAATCACTCTCAAATCATCAGAAGCTAGAACTACCACAGAATTACTACAAAATAAAAATAAACCTATTATTTAAAAAAGTTGAAATAAACCCATTATTACTTTGTAAAGGACTGGCCACATCATCTAGTGTCTGGGTTGCTTTGTCTTTGTTTTTTCTTTTCTTTTCCCAACATATAATCATAATGTTCACTAGAATTTATACATAATTCCTGAATAATACTTCCCTTCTTATCTCCAAGTCAAAAATAATGTTTACATTTCTTTCATTTTTTAAAAGCTTTGCACAGTCTCCATATAAAAGGGTTTGACTGCTATGGAGATAACTTATACATGACCAAAAAACTGCACTGAAAAAATCTTTATCATGTTTGCATTTTTTTGTTTTTCTCCCCTGCTGCTCCCTGGACCTTTCTGATAGAAACTTCAGTTTGCTCTATGGGTCCCTTCAGCTAACTCTCAGCATAATGATTTAAAGATAAGTCATTTCAAAATGGAACTTTATTTCTTTCATCATTCAAAATTAATCTCAGTGGAAACTTGCAGTGAACTATTTTAAATAACATAGAGTAATATGATTTGAGCTGAAATATCCCCCCCACAGCCCCCTAGGGCTCTTTGGCTAGCTCAGTTCTTTTGGAGGGATATCTCAGGGACAAGACAAAAGATTCAAAAGAGGCTCTTACCCTGGGATTATTCCAAGGCTTTATTCTGGAAGGTTACCAGGGGTGAAAAAGAGCAAACAAGGAAGAATAGGGCCTTATCTAGCCTCTTGCTCAAGAAAAGATAGCTGGAACTCAGCCACCCAGGTCAAGAAAGGAAGGAAGGGTTAAATCATACAGGCTATAGGCTCCAGGGGTCCTGGGGAAAAAACATTCCCCAGAGAAATACAACAATGAACTTTTTAGAAAGATGTTCATGTTTTCTGTGCACATACAAGGCCTCTCTAGAAGCCTCTGAGAAAATAAAATAGAAAATATGAATTCTCTGAATTTCCTGAAAGAAAATTAGTAATGGGCTTTGAAAAATGAGACCGTGGATGGTATTTAAAGTGAGAAATGAGAAACACAGCTACTACCAGTTGAAAAGCCTCAGTTCTTGGGGAATAGGGAGGGTGGGGGGGGAATGTTTGCCTAAATTTGTTAAAGAATAAAGTAGCTACTCAATGAAGAGAAACGTTTAAATTGAAATGTGTCCTTTTTTGTGGTTGCAAACTTTGAGTCACCTGAATATGAGCCTACAGTGACCTTTAGCACATAAATGTGCCAATAAAGCCCTAAAGTTTCAACAGAATTAAAGATAGCAGATAGAAAATTTACTGACAAGATTTCTTTGAAGTCATTCTGAAGAAAATATTTTTATTTTCAGAAAATTTGACAGTGATAGCAAAATAAAATTTTAGTAAGTAATATATTTAAAGGAATTTCTTGATTTAAACAGACTTTGGAGTTTGGATGATAATAAAATTTTTCAAATAATTTTTTAAAATTTAATTTATTTTATAATGAGGTGTATATATATTTTATAATGAGGAGTAGCACACACTTGAAAACATACTCCAGGCCTCCTCATTCACTCAGAAGAGTTTATGTGAGTCCTATATTTTTTAATCTTTGTAAAGTTTTTGTTTGATCTTCTAATCATTATCACTAGAGTATGGAAAGTGGTTTTCGTTACTCTTCAGAATGTGCTAAATATACATGTAAAAATAGCATGAGACAAGCACAGAAGGAAAATTACAAAGCCAAATGAATGTGAAGGAACACAAAGTACATCTCTAACAAAGACTTTAAAGGATCATAATTATCCTTTAATATGTGGTCAGTTATCCCCACAGGTATTATTATGTTGATTGGAATATATTAGAATAGGATTCCTAACTTACCATAGCTGTCACTACCAATTATAAGTTCTACAGTTAGAATTATTCCCAGTTAACAGTATCTGGAGACATAATTATTAGTCTGACGGGTTGTGAACCTGATCAAAAGCCCAGGGCACCTGACTTGGATGTGAGGTGACTTCTAGAGAGATGTGTTGCTAAATTCAACATTTTTCTCATGTTAGTGTTTTGTCTTCAAAATCTAATTTAACCACTGTCAAAAGGATTTACAGTGGAAAAGGCAAAATAACACTAATTTCCAGTAGAAACAAGTGGCTTAGATGAAAATTATCTACGGAAATCATTTCTGCAAAGATGTTCTGAAAGGAACTTGGGAATAATAGTGCACATAGACTCTTGACACTTTTCTCTAATCTTCATTGTCAGAAAATACATAAAGTTTACCTCTCATTTTATACTTTCTCACTTCTGCTTCTAGAAACAAGTAGAATTCAGAAACTAAACAGGCACTCCTTTAGAAAACAGACAACAGTTCAAGTTCATCTTTTATATGGGATAGTATATGGACATGCGGACTGTAGACTTACTTTCCAAAAGCAATAAATAATTGTGAACTCACATCCAAGTATCCACTGAGTAATTTTGTCAATAAGTGTAATACAAAGAAAAGAGTGAGTTCACAAAATAGAGAATCTCCATTTATATTCCAAGGATAATCCAACTTCTCTGTACTTTGCTCCAGAATTGCCTGATAAATGCAGGGCAGGAAGCAGGAAAGCGAAAGTCAAACCATGAAAATACCTTATTTTTTTTAGTAAATTACATTTTAATATAATTACATTCAACTGAAAAAACTTAGTTCATATGGTCAAAAAAAAAAATCAGGCAAAATATCAGATGTTAGAGACAAAGGGAATTGTTACAGACTATAACATAGACAGACTGATGTAACATTATTTTTGAAAATTTCACATGACCACATCTCATAGAATAATTTTATCAAGGAAAGGATTTCTAAAAATTACTAAGGAAAAATCTTTTCCCCCTGCCACTCTGGTTTTTTTTCCTCATTCTAAAGAGTATCTTTTCACATGGTCTGTGCTGTGCATTCTCTCCTGCTATCTCTTGCTGAGACACTGGTCATTATTCATACATTTTCATCAGAAATTGCTAATAATTTCAGTACAATGCAAGTACTCATAAAACTAAAAGTGCCATTCAAGAATGTCCTCAGCATTACACACTGTATTATGCAATCATGAACTACTGTATCAATGTGTTTTAGCCTATGACAATATTAATCTATAGCAAAATGTTAACATTTGACATGAAGAATGGTACAGTGACTTTTGAAAATATGAACTGTGATATCTGTTATCAGTTCTGCTGTAACTTGGTTCAGTTACAGACCAACATCTCCCATGCCTCTAAGGCTTTTCAAAATGTATTGTAGACATTTGGTAGTGTTTTTATATTACAAAACCCTCCTTAAGAGGAATTTCCTTTCAAAAGACATCATTTCTCCTTCACAGTTCTCTGATTTACTGTTCTGACTACGTATTAGCTAGCACTAGGGAAAGATTTCAAAAAATTTCAAATTATTGAAAGTACTCATAAAAGTTTTGAAAAATGGAAAAATTAACTATTAAGTCACTTACAAGAAGCAGTCTAGAAAATAAGTAAAAAGAAGTTTGAGTGGAACATACCACTGTAATAAGAAAATGATCCCTTACTCTTTCATTTTTAAACATACACAGGTGTAGACATATGTGCAAAAATATGATGCTCTGTAAAACATGAAACAGATTTTTTGAGGCTCTTAATTTGTTATATTTATGTTCAAAGTTCCTTTTGAAATCACCTGAAAATTTTTTTGGCATGATTAAAAATGTGTAGTATGTACTAAAATGCCTCAAAACTATACTCAATTCACTGTATCCTGTTTCTGAAATAAGTTAACTTTTTTTGTTTTAATAAGAAAACTTGAAAAAAAGCCCTAATCTTTCATATCACAAGTTAACTATACCCTTCAGCAATGTGGTCTCCAGGGAGTTTACTTATATATTTACACACAGTTGTCTCAAGGTAATTGAAAATAATTTTTTAGCATTTTTAGTCTCCTTCTTCTTCCCTTAAAACTATGCATTCTAAATACTGATTGTAACAGGACATGACTCATGATATCAAAAAAGGCTAAATAAAAGCTCTTTGTTCTCATTATTTCTTTCCAGCAAGACAGAAGGTATTATATTAAAGTCCAGTTTATATCTTTCTGAAAAAAAATAAATTCAGCACAATATCTGCCGTCTAGAAAAGTCTTTTCTGCAGTACTTCAAACCTAATTCCATCTGAATATGTGAGATCTAAAATATAAATGCTCCAAATTGATTGCACTGTAAAGACCTATAGAAATAATGGAGGAAAAATATTTTCTCATGTTAATTGTTGATTTTTATTTTTTTCTTACAGAGCCTGTCACTGTCCTGCTGAAGATTTCAATATTGATGTGATAAAAAGAATTCAAGTTAGTTTTATGAAGAGCAGACTACGGGTATGCTACAAGTTTTCAGAAAACCCATAACTGTTTTCATGTAAAATATTGCAGATACAAGAGAATACCAAACTTTCAATACAATCCTAGTGAGCAAGCATGTAGATGTCAAGAGAGATAGTTTAACTACAGACTGTTAGTCTGTCCAGCTACAGAACTTCAGCCATCCATTTCAACATCAGATTCACTGACATGTATGTACCAAATTCTGATCTAATACATTAATTTGTGTTCTAAAATTTCAGATGAAATCAAATTAGTTTTCAGCGGGGATACTTGCTACAGATTAGTTCACCTGAAATTAATTGTAATTTCAAATTACAATTAATTGAAATTACAAATTAATTGTAATCATTAATTCTTTAATCCATACATTAAAGCAGAGCAAGAACATTACTACCAACCTGCTGAGGCCTTCAAACTGGTTTCTGAGGAGACAGCAGCCCAATACAAAGGAAAAATGGAGGACATTGAGGAAGCGTCCAGACTGAGAAAGATCTTGTTCTTTTTTTGTGAAAGTGGCTTCCCATTGTGGTGAAGGAGTTCACCTCAAGCGCTTGTTCATGAGTTCACGTGACATAGAAAACACATTAGAAGAAAGAGTTTGCTGATGCATTTGCACAGGTACAGTCTCATTGAAATTTCAGAGATTCAGTAGTATTGTCCATATGACTGAAGTTCATGCACAAAAGCTTTTTAGAGGACAAAGACCAGGAAAGAAAGGAGATACTTGACTTCATGAAGCTTTGCCTTGACAGACAAAGTGTGTCAAGCGTGTGGTGTGGCAAGCAAGACAAGAGATAATGGAAAAAGGTCAAAAGGTAAGTATTTGTAACAGATCAGTTCATCTCAAAGGGAAAGAAAGTAGGCATTCTCTAGTCAACTGAAAGAAACTCCATAGTCTCATGTCTTCCCTGGTAGTTATGGGAATTTTGACCTCTTGAAATGTCCTGGGAGGGCAAAGGGAAAGCTGCAAGCAGTCCAGAAGTTTGTGGATGTGTTGAAGAAAATTTCTTGACATAAGCGATTAAAGGGCCAACTGGCTTTCTTCTTCACAGATAAGGAAAAAGTGATTAAGGAAGTGAGTATGTAGGGTAGCCTTGGCAGTAGTGACCATGAGTCAACAGAGTGTAAAATCCCATAGGAAATGAACAGAGCAAACAGTAAAATCCCTGTTGAGAATGCCAGAACAGATTTCTTCTTGCTGAGCAATGTAGCTTACATTTTCTGATGGAAAATGGCCCTGGATGAGAAAAAGGCACAGGATAGCTGGTTATCTTCACAGAGAGGCTCCTCAAACAAGAGATATGGAAAGATGAGCATTCACAGCAGGTAACTGTCATAGATGAAATGTATTTCAAGAAGATTTAAAAAGAGATGTGAACAAAGAGCTGACCCAGGGGAACACCCATTATTTGTGTTTTCAAGGCTGGAATTAGTAAAGCCAAAGCACAGCTGGAACTGAAACTAGCGAGGGATGTGAAGGGCAAAGACAAGAACATATATAAGTACACTAAGTGCAAAAGAAGGTCTGAAGCAAATGGAAAACACTATTTAGTGGTACAGGAAACTGTGACCAACTTGGGAAATTCTAAAATAACTTCTAAAATTACTTGTGGTGTACTCCAATTTCTTTGCAGAACTTCTTTTTTTCCAATTTCTTTTTTTCCAATTTCTTGTAGAAGACTGCCCCCAGGATGCTCAGGTCCCAGCAGCCAGTGGTTATGTCACAGAGGAGAGTGAGCACAGCCCAGTCCTATATCCCTGTAGTGGATTTGGACCATTTAAATACAATAAGAATAAAGCTTGCATCTCACCTACCAGTTTTCACTTGCTCCCTGTCTCCAGCAGCCTTACTTTCCCACGCTGTTGCCTTTTGAGCCCTAAAATCAAGAGCCAAACAAGGCTGGGTGATAAAATGCAGTTACTGTTTAATGAAGGACACAAATGCCAATGTGCACGCTGAAAATGCTTCAAAACTGCACTCGTGACATAAGGCACATCCAGTTTTATAAGTTTAGTACAGCAGCATAAGTGACAAGAATACATAATTAGAAACACAGGTAATGAAGAGATTCCTCCTCTTGGTTCAATCCCTTCTGAAGCCCTGCTCCTTGCTAGTAGTTTATTTCTTATGGGAAAGTGTCTCGGGAAGGTGTCTTGTCCTTGATTCCCATAAAAAGCAAGATTAGAACAGACATGCAAGATTTTTTTTTTGTCTAACAGGAAGAGCATTTGGTGCAAGATGTTCCCCTCTGCCACAGAACTTATTTGTTCCATCAGCTGATGCAATAACTTGGGGCATCTCCTCCCTCATATGAATGGGTGAGACAACACAAGCTAGACAGCTGTCCAGTAATGTGTTTTCTCTGGCACTGTGAAGGCGGCATTCCCAGCTGACAGTAAATATTTTGCTTTGAGAACAAATTGAAGATAAGCCTTGGATTTCTGACTGACAGACTTATCACTTTACAGACTATAAAACTTGCACAAAACTTTCACAAGAAATCTTCTTCACATTCCCTGGAAACTTATAGAGCTTTTCCTTGAAGCTGGGACTCCTCCTCTGGAGGTTGAGTGAAAGGACTCTGTGTGTAATCTATCAACAATTCAGTGGTAAGTTACATTGAATCCTAGTATATCCTATTTCTTTGTAGCTATAGTGTATAGCTACATATATAGCTATAGCTATATACCTCTATATCATGCACTGTTTTATGCAAACCTATTAGTAGTTCTTCTTTTAACCTGCGTAGTAATTAAAAATGTTTAAAACCTTTTGTCTGTTAATCCTCTGTGTATTCAATAAATAACTCATTTTATATTAGACAAGATTTGTCATTTTTAAGAACTTGTGAGCCAGGGTGGTTTAGGTGCAGGTCACATGAATTCAAACTGCTGCTAAAAGTCTGAACATAAGCCAAGTGTGTTTAATGTTTGCTTGATCCATAACAGTGGTGGAGTTAAGAAACTGTGTAACTGTACAATATTAGTCTACAGAGCTACAAATATACATGCAGAATGTATAAAAGCAAAAATAATTTTTGCATCAATGGGATCCTTAGTGCCCACCCCCTCAGAGAAATCACAAGTAGGCTTGGCAGAAAGACATGGGGCTTGTACTGTACAGCAGCCCACAGGCATCAATTCAAGTTTAACTGTTCACTGTCCTTGGACATGCCTGGAGCTTGTCCTCATTCACCTCACTCTTTTCTGGGATCATCACCCCTGCCAGCATCTTTTCTCTACAGAGGGTGTTTACCCACCTCTGTCTGAGACTCTGTCCTTCTAAGATCACTTTCTCTTTCCAGACTTTACTTTTCTCGCAACTCCTGTTTGCAGCCCCTGGGTTTCTCAATTTATTGTGCTGCAGTACAGCTCATGGTCAATCTCCCTACTACAGTTATGTTTCATGTCTCTCAATCTGGATGTGCCACTTTTGCCTAGTTCACTTCTCAAAATTTGCCAGCAATTTATGCTTGTAGTTTGCAAGGCTTATGCTTGGAGAGTTCAAAATCTGCATTACAGATATTCATTGCTTATCATTCTCCTCACCCTTGACTGTCTGACACCTCCCAAAGTTCACCGTTTCTGACTATATCACAATTTTGACAGCTAAGAAAGCATTAAGCAGGTTACAGAAAGGTTGACATTGTGACAACATAATTAAATTGGACATGCACAAGCAATGAGGTTGAAAAAGTGCCAAAGGAAACAACTGATAACATTGCAAGACCAAACTATCGTTTTTTTTAATAGAATGGCAACAGGAAGATGATCAAAATGACCAGAAAACGGTAAATGTAACACTCATCTTCAAGAAGGCATAACTGGGGAACTACTGGCCAGTCAACTTTGTCTCAGTGCCTGGGATGAACACTGAGGAAATCCTCCCAGAATCCACATCTAGGCTTCTTAAGGACTAGGCAGTGTTACAGAACAGCCACTGTGAATTTATAAAGAGAAAATCATACCTGAGGAAGCTGACACAATTTCAAGATGAGATCTCTTGCTCATTGGATATGGGGAAAGATGTGGATTTTGCTTGTGTTGGCACTAACAAGACATACAGAATAGTATCTATAGCACTCCAATAGGCTGAGGGACAGGTGTCTGGGGGACAAGCAACAGTATGGGAACACAGCCCAATTGGATAGGGATGTGATCTGGCTAGAGAGGAACTTGGCAAGAGACACAGTAAGAGGGTTGTTCTTTAGGTATGTCAGCCAGAAAGAGGTCAAAAAAATCATATTCTGATGACCTGGACTGACAAACTGGTAACAACAAATGAGAAAAAGGCTGAAGAAATTCAACATTTTTGTCTCAGACTGTCAATCTCTTTTACTTTCCCCACACGTCCTGAGTTGATGGACTGGAGGAGCAAAGTACCTTCCACTGCAGAAGATCAGGACGGACAACACCTGAGGAACCTGAATGTACATTTTTCTGAGATGCATCCCACAGTCTGGAGGGATGCATAGTCTGGATAGTTTGGCTGATGTAGTTGTCAAACCACCCTCCCTGAGATTTCCACAGTCATGGCCGTCTGATCAAGTCCAGATGACTGGAAAAAGGGAAAAATTGTCTCCATTTTTGAAATGGGTAGAAAGGAGGATCCCTGGAACTACCAACCTGTCAATCTTACCTCTGTCTCTGAGAAGACCATTGAAGAGAACCTAGAAGCTCTGTTTAAGGATGTGGTGGAAAGGGAGGTAATTTGAGACAGCAAGCAGGACTTCACCAAGGGCATGTTCTATCTGACCAAGCTAGTGGCCTTCTGTAAAGGAGTGGCTCCATTTGTGGACAAGGGAAGGGATGTCATCTACCTCAACATCTGTAAGATGGCCTTTGACACCATCTCTCACAACGTCCGTCTCTAAACTGGAGAGAGATGTGTTTGGTGGACAGAGTATTTGATAGATGTGGAATTGTCATCCGTACAGCATTGACCAAGTGGTTTAATGTGTGGAGTTCAGTGGTGAGAGGTGTCCGTCAGGAGTCTATATTGAGACCAGTGCTGTTTGAAGTCTTCATTAGTGATACAGACAGTAGAATTTGGTATAGTAATGAAGATGACTCTATTGACTTATTTCATCAAAGTAGAAAACATAAACCATGTTCAAACTGAACTTGAACCAAAATCAGAACCAAAAATAACTGTTTGATTTCAGTCTGTCTATTTATTTATTTTAAATAGCCTCATATTCTTATCACAAATCCAATTATTTTCTTTATGGCTAGTAGGAAAAATATAAAATGAAACTTCAACAACAGAAGATATTTCTATTGCAGGAATTTTTTTTCTTATTTTTTATTTACAAAATTTATAGTACATTGCAATCTGAGTTCAGCTTCAATTTCAACAGAAAAAGGAGGTAAAATATAAAAGCCCTCTCCCTGCCACTTATTTGCATATCTTTCCAATTACCAGTGAAGTATATCTAAAACTAAATCACACAAATTATGAAGGAACTTGTAACAGGTTGTTGTAAAGGAGAGCATAGTTTTGTCTCTTAAGGAAATAGTGGCAATGGTAAAAAAATGGTGCCAAGTTTTAGGCAGATTATTTTCTCCTTACATGTAACCATAACCTTCAACTGCTCTTTAGATTTTCAGTCTGTATGATGTCCCCCAAAGGGCCACACATACTTGTTCCATGTCACACTAGGGACTATAATTTCCATCACACAACTTTATTTCATGCACATAGGTTAGGATGTTTGTCATTCAGAATGGTTGGAATATACCCCTTTCCTGCTAGAAAATGGCTATGAATCCAAACTGCACACAGTTAACAGCACTCTAAACATCTATAAAAATATACTGTATTTCTGTGAAACCAAACACAATCTGTGCTCTCTTCAATGCTCCCAAAGTAAAAGTAAGTCAGAGGAGACTCTCCATTAACCACATTGAGAGATAATAAATCATTCACAGTTCTCTTTTCTTTTATAAAAATATAAAAAAATAACAGAACAAATTAATCGTATTTAATTTAAGAATATCTATTTATCTTTCAAAGAAAAAAGCTACATAGCTCTAAAATAACTCATGTTTAAGCAAGATGGTTCTTCCTCTTCAGTGAATAAGTTAGATAAAGGTTTAAATCTTGCTTAGTACTTTAGTTCTTGCATCATCCAGGTAAGCTGGTAGAAAGGTACTTGCAGCTTTACAACTGAGATCCCAAATTATCATGGTCTGCTTTTTTTTGCAGCCACCCATAGTATTTTTGATAATTGTTGTGTTATCATTGCAGCTCCTTAGTGTTTAACTAACTTTTAATATTTCCTTCAGAGTCCCTACCTTTATTTGGCATCCTTCTTAAATAACAAAACCTAAAACTTTGCATAGTACTTCAGCTTGCACCATATCCAAGTAAAAGGTGAAAAGATAGCTTGCTGTTTTAGAGACATTATATGTGAAATTCTAAGTGCAGCCAGGTACCCTGCAATAGCATATCACTTCTAGTTCGTGTTGGTGTTACGTTTTGTTTAAAACCCTTAGGCATTCTCCATGAAATGGCCATTACTGACTGGTTCTCCCTCCTATGTCTGTGTTCCCTTAAGTAAGCAACGCTTTGTAATTGGTTACAGAGCCTCAAAATTTGCCTGGCCTGGTAATCTTCCACAGTGTGGCTTGATCTGTGAATGTAATGAACAGCCTGCATTTTATCTTTCAGAGTACTAATGAAAAATATTGAATATCTGTACTCACTGCACACTTCTGTTTTGATTATGAGCCACTGATAATTAGTCCCTGCAAACAGGTTCTAGCCAGTGTAATCCATAATGCATTTTGTACTGTGTTTTCCAAGGTGATCTGTCAAAATGTGAAATCTGAAACTGGTAAAACCCTGATATAAGTGAAGATATCACATCTCCTGCTTCTCTCCTCTCCACAAAATATTTTATTTCATCGTAGAAAAAAAAATAAGACTCATCTTCTGCAATGTGTTCTTTGAAACACTGTGTTACTTGGCACTTTTTGTTTTCTCACACTTTTTAGATGTATTTCAACATGTTTTTATTTGTTGATATTGGCAAATAAATTCCAGCATGATTTTGGTAACTGATGAGGAACAGGTTTAGTTTCCCATTTACTTATTTGCAGACATACCTTTATCATTCATTTTTATTGATATGTGCTTCTCAAAAAATGATTCAACAGTGAACACTGAAGTTTTGAATCTTAGGTTTAGCTGTCTATGAAATCCAAATACAGGTATGTCTGTGATAAGGAAAAGACATGATACTGTGCCTGTTTCTCAAGCCCGGCTAGCCTCGGCACCAGTATCACTCCAGTGGGATCTTTCTGCTCAGCAGCGTCAGCGTGGTGAAGGCAGGAGGATGAAAGGAGAGACGCCAGAGAGTTGGGACACACGACTTTATTGGAACTCCTGCGTGGAGCCCTCACCTTGGGATGTCAGCCTCTCCACAGACCATGACAAACCTCGAGTGGGACCTTTTAACTGGGGGTGTAACACAGGGAGGGGTTCAACTAGGGGCCAATAAGGTTTAATGGGGAGGTGGCTCATATCATAAACAAACACACAAAACAACCATACACTGAACACTAGAAGGTGACAACCAGGATTCTGCCCAATCACTCGACACCCCTCTCAGAATCTTCCAGAAGTGGGGAGAGACCCCAAAAATGATGGACAAGAACAGGAGGTTACTTGCCAGGTGATGGACAGTTAACTTTCTCTGGGGAGAAAACTTAGGGAGAACACAGAACCAATCACAGAATTGTCACTGGGGAGAAAACGGGGATAAACCAAAAGTGGGTAACAGAAAGGGTACAAGGAACAAACCATTTTACAAAAGAACATTAACTTATGAATTAAAATTGAAAAATGCACTCCCAGAAAGACAGAATTTTTTTGCAGTTATATAACTCTCTCTTCCTCTCACCAAATTCAGGCCAGTACTGTAGATGAGCTACCTACCATCCAATCTTTAGAAAAAACCCCAAAACCGTTTCAGACATTTTCACTACAAACCCACTGAGAATTTCTATAACAACATTTCCTGAAAATATTGCTCTGAATGGTAGAAAAAAGAAATTATTGGTAAAATGGTTGAAACTGTCAAATAACAACAACAAAAAAGAGTGAAATAATGAGTAAAATTAACAATAAGAAAACATTTTCTTCCTTATTCTTACAGTGGCCTGAAAAAGGCAGAAGTCCAATGATTTTCCATATGTTGCTTCACAACATCAACACACATTACAAAATCATTCTATCTCTTGGAAAGATAAATATGATTTTATGCCTCTGAAAAGGGACTTAAAAAGTAAATCTCTTGAGCAGCTCCAATGATTTATCTCTGAGTAGCAAGAACCCAAATCTTTTTTTTCTTAGTACTGTTGCTGAATAGTTAGCAAAAAAAAAATCTTGACAGGGAGTTATACTTAAACAAAAACCCTAATAGTTCTTTTTCAATAAAGAATACTTACAGAAAACATTTCTCCTGATTCATATTTAATATCCAGCCTAGTTTCAGAAGATACTGCAATTAAAACTACATTGATGGCAATGATTTCTAATTCATAGTGTGAGCCTAAGAGAGCAAAGCAACTGTTAGAATTGATAGATTTTTAACTCTCAGAAGATAACTTTGTCTTTAATTAGATAAGGTTTACAATATTAAAGCTAAAGTTGAATAAATGTAAAAGAGCTTATAAGTACCACTGAAACAACGAAACTTTTATGACATTAGTTCTAAGGCATATAATTGCAAAATTACGTAGAGACAAATCCAGGAAATAGAATGACATGCAAATTTTTTTCTGTTTATTATTTGTTGTGATGGCAATTTTATGAATGAAATATAGAAATATTTTAAATATTGTGCATAGTTGTCTCCTATTCAAATAAATCAGCCATTGTGGGGTAAAAAAGGTTACAAAAAAGGACCTGTTTAAATAGTTGGAAGCTGAAATGAGTAAAGCAGCCACAGCTGAACTCTGGAAACACACATATGAAGGTCCTACAGAAGGAGATATTCCGATGACACAATGGACTTTTATAGGAGTATAACAAAAAAGTGAGTAAGAAGAGCAAAAGTACTTAGGCTGAAATACTATGGTACCATAAAAAATGGTACCTATGGTTTGATTGGAGTTTTTTGTACTATGCGAAAACTCTCACAGAGAAACTCTGAAAAAAAACATGACCAACCTAGAGCCTCAAAAAAGGATATCCAGCTCTTCAAACTAGCTGTAAACACTATTTTTTTTTTAATTACTACTACTACTACTACTACTACTACTACTTCATGTTAACAAAGAGCACCTGGTGTTGAGGCATATGGGAGAAAGTGAATAGAGAAAGAAAAAGTGGCTGACTTGAAGGGGGATCCGTGAGAGGCATAGATGGCAGTAAGAAAGCAAATATTTCATACTCTCAAGAGCAGTAGGATAATTCAATAGAATTTAAAAGGAATATATGCAGTAAGCATTCTATAATAGGTCTCAGAAATAAAGTCCCTAATTACCCTTGAATATCTCTGAAGGAAAAGGCATTCCAAGATAATAAAGGTGTTGCTATGCTTTGTAGATTTCAACCCTGAGACCTGGAACAAAGCACGGTCCTCAAAGGAGGCTGTTAAGAAAAATTCTCAGTTTGACTACTCACTCACAGGACTTCCTAGCAGCCATAGTCCTACCACCAGAGGCTGTCACAGCTGGGACAGAAGCCCCTTCCCAGTGGTTATCTCCAGTGAGCCAAGGGGTACCTCCCTCAAGTCCCCACACACCCTGCTCTCACAGGGTCAGACAAGGTTTCCTTACCAACTTAACCCTGAGTTTTCCTTAGAAGAGCTTCAGGTGTTTTATTGCATAAAGCAATTTATTCAGGGTGCAATAACACAGAAACAGCTTGAGCTGGTGCCTCCAAGGAGAGACCCCCAACAAGGGACCCCCTGTGCTTTTGTACTGTCACAGTCTGATCCCCTGGCTGGTGTTATAGGTCCCAGAGCCATTTGTTGGGCCAAGGGTTGGCAGTTCCTGCCTCTTGCATTGGGCTCCCACCCAGAGCTGAACCCGCAGCTCCCAGTGCAGCTGCTGCCCGAGCTGCCTGCATTGAATGCGTTCCTCAACAAGATATCCTAGGGTATGTGTCTCCCTCCATCAGTCCTGCATAGTAGATATAAATCTTATGCATTTTTAAGTGCAGTGGTATTGGTGGTTAAGTGCCCTCTGTCTTCCAGATACTCTCCAAATACTTCCCTGTTTGTGTTGGAGAGGAGTTATAGTAATAAAATGACACTCAGTTCCAGATTTAAAGCTTCTTCAGGTATTTGATGATGGAAGAGCTTTTGGAATAAATAGCAATTTGACTAGTAGATCTGAACTTACAGTTAAGTTGCACTGCTGCTGTCATTGACTTTGTTTACAAACAATAATAAATGTTAATTACATAAGAATGCAAAAATAAGTATATTCACAACATTTAATTAATTTTTATGTGACCATTTACAAAAAAGTTAAAAATCTTTTGCGTTTAGCTAACAACTAATATGTTTTTTCTACACCTCTGAATCTTAAAGATATAATATCCATTTAAATGTTTGCAGAGGAAAATTCACTAGGAAATCTATTAAAATTTTCACTACAAGGGACATTTTAAGATGAAATTTCTTCCTCATTTTATATCTTTTTTTTTTAGCTTTTCTCTTTTCCCTCCATTTCCAAATACGTATATTTCCTTCCCATGCTTAATTAACCAAGGCAGAAAGCACAGCTGATGCTGCATCTAATAATTAGTAAAGAAAGCAATAATTGTAAGGTTTTGGGGGTGTAAGATGCAAGAATCTTAAAAGAAATGTAGACTAACATTAATGCAGTTTGCAAAAAGAAATTGTCAAAAGGAAAAGTTAAACTAAACAAACCAGCCTGCAAAAAGAAACCATAAATGCCCTTATCTACAGCTGTTTCAGCAAAGCTGCTGGCTGCCAATGCTCTAAGTGAAACCCGAATCAGATCCTGACTGCTGTCAGAAAGGCAGCTTCAGCAAAGGACCATGCAGTAATTTGTTTTTTCCCAGCCAGCCCTTCTAGGCAAAAGAGGATAATGGTTGTGAATGGATCAAGAGTTCACAAAAGTGTATCATTTACACTCAGGAATGTTTCTGATCTCACTCCTTGGCTGCCAGTTTTCCTCTAGGGCTTTGGTTCAAGAGGAGGATCCATAGTGAGAATAAAATGCAGTGTCCCACAGGGGGCAAATTGGTACAGAAGTACAACAGAAATCCCCTCTTGGCAGCGAAAAACATTCCTGTCTGCTTCTCATGGACAAATGACATACAAACAAAGAAAAGCACAAAAGAAAGTATATCTTAGATCCCAGTATGATAATTTAAGAAGCCATATTTATGCTATCTCCACAGAATGGCAGGATTTATACAAGCTTTAACTTTTACACAATGGTCTTATTAAATCTACTATCTACTTAAAGCTGCTGTGCCAGTAAGATTGAATATTATATTTGCCTGCTGTGTTGAAATACAGATTAAAGTTGGGCATTATTTCGATTATAGTTCAGTGGGGAGTTATCTTGCCAAGGATATTCTTATTTAGAAAATTATCAAAATACCACAAAAAGCATATCTTTCTGTCTACATGAACAGGATGATTCTGAAAAGTGGCTCATACAAATAAGCAAGACTCTGTGGTCAGAGACTCGGATTTTGTGATTTAAAAATCAGATGGAGTGATGGTATTAAAAAATAACCACATTACCAGCATTTCATAATCAGTCCTGTGTTGCTACTACTGACTTGGTGTACTGGCAACTAAGCATATTCTATAGTAACAGTGTCAGCAATGGAGGTCTTTATTAGGTAATGGCTTTCAGGTATAGCCTGAAATCAGTAAATAATAAGCAACAAGCAGTAAGCAAGAAATGTAATTTTTAAACTACTATAGCACTAACCTATGAAAAATCCCAAACTTATTACACCATTATTAAATAAAGACAAGATGTTTATTCTTATCCAGTGGGCAGTAGATGCATGCATCTCTTTGTTGGAGTATGTTTGGGATGCAAAATATTTGTGCATTCAAAAGGAAATAGAACAAAAGTTAATTAAAAGGTATTATAAATTACCGTTAAAGTATTAAGTTTGTAACTGAGCTAAAAATCATGGAACTTGGAGGAATATGCTTTTAATGTTTTAACACAGCTGTAGGTATCTGATCATGTACTATTTTACATCCTCCATCAACAATTCCCAGAAACTGAAATATTTCCTCCTTCCAAACATCCAGTAGTTGAGATTGAACCTGGTAAAACTGTCTTCATGGATGTGAAGTCTCCCTTACCAGATACGACAATTTCTTTGTGAAATAGGTCCATAATTTCACAGCAGGATTTGCACACAAGTTGGAAGAGTAAGAGTGGCCTCTTATTTTTGAGACAGCACTTCTGACAACCATGCCAATGAAGTCTTGTGCAAATGTTATGACCAAGATTTCTGCATTTAAGGAAATTTCAGAGGCCGGTATATTTAAAAGAGAGGATTGAATTTTACCAGGGAAAATTGCAATCCTGGAGTACCCCTTCATAGCAGGACACAGGAGAAGAGAAATGCTTGGTCTGAATTCACTCAGAGGTCTATTCTGCGCATTATTACTCCAAACACAGGAATGTAAAAAAGCAATGTTGTAAGTAGGTATATAAGCATATAATAAAGGGCGTTAGACAAAACAATTAATTTGGACTTTCTGAACTAAGGTCTTTGCTCCAAAACAATAAATCATCTAAAATGCAGTCAGGAACAGCTTCTTCCACTAATCTCAGTTCTCTGTAACCGTCACAACTATTACCTGTAAGCTATTTGCAACTTTGTCCATTATTTGGTGTACTTTTATAAGCATCAAAAATTGCTATTCTTTTTTCTGTAGGAATGAGATAGAAAACATTATTCCTATCTTTCCCAGATATTTTGATACAAGCTTTTGAAAATATACAGTGTCTTCTATATGAAGAGCTTCAGGTGTTCATTTAAAGAAAAGGAATTAACACTAGAAATCCATTTAACAGCAGCAGCTGAACCTGGACTGTGTCTTTTATGGGGAACCTTACTTCAAGACTGTTCTGGTTTAGGGTAAATTTGGGAGGAAATCTCTGAATGGGGTTCTTCTGGAATGCAAATTTAAACAGCTCCTCCCCCTAGCTGGTCTGGGAAAAGAACTCCCTCAGAGAAGAGTGGAAAAAAACCTATTTATTTAACAAACAAAATGCCCACAAGCATAATGAATAATAATAATAATAATAATAATAATAATAATAATAATAATAATAATAATAATAATAATAATAATAAACAATAAAACTTCTCGCCACTCTGAAGAGAGATGGCAAAACTGAGAGTCCGTGCCAGGAGTCTGTTTATCAGTCCCAGCCCCTTCAGTGCTGGAAAATGCCAAGTCCCAGCCCGGTGGGCCACGGGTGTAAGATCCCAGTGCTCCCCTGGATTTTTCAGTTTAGAGCAGACTTAAACAGTCTCAAAGAAAAAAGGGGAAAAAAGAAACAGTTCAGGAAAGCTTCTTTGTCTCAGCTAGCTAGACTAACAAAGGGAAGAAAAAACTCTCTCTGTGGCTGCCATCCGTGCATCCAACAAAGAAAAAAAAAAACCCCACACAGTCCCAAGGACGAGAGAAGATCCTGAGGAGTGAACACTGTTTTTCAAAACAAACTGCATGCTTCTTCTTTCCCTGCACACTTTCAGAACCAGTCTTAAAGGTACAGAACACAGAACAGACAATGTGGGGATACAGGTATCATAGTCACCTTAGGACATCCCACCCCTTATCACCATATCGTCAACTTACCAAAACTAATTGAATTCTAACTCTACAAACACATACATTATACATGCATATATCTATATAAAAACAATATACAGCTATATACAGACAATGGCAGTGACATTCAACAAAAAGTGGTATGTACACATGGTTTTCATCCAACAATCAGATCTCCCTGAGGTACACATCGTGTTGTTCCATCTTTCTGCATTACTCACCATGTACAACCTGGTCCCTGAGCAAAAACAATCCCACGGATGGGTTTGTCCGTACTTGAGGTGGATTTGATCCAAACTGTCTTCCCTAACAAACCTCTTGCATGTACTGCAGGGACTTTATCTCCATCTACTGTATGCAGGAGCTTAGACTGGGCAGGGCCTGCTCTGTTGGTGGAACCTCGGGTGTTAACTAACCAGGTGGCCTTTGCCAGATGCTGCTCCCAGTTCTTGAGAGATCCCCCACCCAATGCTCTCAAGGTGGTCTTTAACAGTCCATTGAATCTTTCCACTTTCCCAGCAGCTGGTGCATGGTAGGGGATATGGTACACCCACTCAATGCCATGTTCCCTAGCCCAGGTGTTGATAAGGCTATTCTTGAAATGAGTCCCGTTGTCTGACTCAATCCTCTCAGGGGTACCATGCCTCCAGAGAACCTGCTTTTCAAGGCCTAGAATGGTGTTACGGGCTGTAGCATGAGACACAGGGTAGGTCTCCAGCCACCCCGTGGTGGCTTCCACCATTGTGAGCACGTAGCGCTTACCTTGACGTGTCTGGGGTAATGTGATATAATCAATCTGCCAGGCCTCCCCATACTTGTATTTGGACCACCGTCCACCATACTATAGGGGCTTCACCCGCTTGGCCTGCTTGATTGCAGCACATGTGTCACAGTCATGAATAACCTGAGAAATACTGTTCATAGTTAGGTCCACCCCTCGGTCTCATGCCCACTTGTAGGTGACATCTCTGCCTTGATGACCTGAGGCATCATGAGCCTATCAAGCTAGGAACAACTCTCTTTTGTGTTGCCAACTAAGTCTATTTTTGGCACCTCCATTTTTGCAGCTTGATCTACCTGCTCATTGTTTTGGTGCTCTTCATTAGCTCTACTCTTGGGGACATGGGCATCTACATGACGGATTTTTACAGGTAGCTTCTCTATCCGAGTGGCAATGTTTTTCCACTCTTCGGCAGCCTAAATTGGTTTTCCTCTACGCTGCCACTTAGCTTTTTTCTACTTCTTCAACTATCTCCATAAAGCATTGGCTACCATCTATGAATTAGTATAGAGGTAGAGCTTTGGCCACTTCTCTCTTTCAGCAATGTCCAGGGCTAATTGAACAGCTTTGAGTTCAGCAAGTTGGCTCGATCCACCATCTCCTTTCGTGGCTTCAGCAACTTGTTGTGTGGGGCTCCACACAGCTGCTTCCACTTCCGGTTCATTCCCACTATGCGACAGGAACCATCAGTGAAAAGAGCGTAGGGTGTTTCTTCTGCTGGCAGTTGGTTGTATGGTGGAGCTTCTTCAGCACGTGTCACTGGTTCTTGCTTCTCTTCATCTATGAGATTAAAATCTTCATCTTCAGGCCAGTTTGTAATTGTCTCCAAAATCCCAGGGTGTCGGAGTGCAGGGCATCCCTTTGGGTGACCTGGGACCTGAGGAAGACAGTTTGAACCCTGGACAGGGGGGTGTGAAGCCGGTCCAGGGGGGTTGGAGACCTTGGCACACAGCCCCGAAAGACACCGAGTTTGATTTTAGTCCATGGGAAAAGCTTCCAACACTAAGAGAAGAATTGCAAACCTCAAGGGTGTAAAAATAGTAGCTTAGCACAGCACGGGGTGAAAAATTTCGTAGTTTTAGGATTCTTAGTATAGAGGTAAATGAGGGACAAGATGGAGGATTTAGGGCGTTGCCCTAGGTTTTTCTCCTTCTTCCTCGTCCTTCATCTTCTGAGGTAGTGATGACACAAAGTAGTTTGAGGGGATTGGGTTAAGGTACAAGTGACCTTTCTAGTATAGACACTAGACATTGGCACATATTAGTAAATAATGGACATGTAATTATCTGTATAAGAGCAGAGCGATGCCCCACCGGGAGTCAGTCGCCTCGTGTCCCAGCCGCTGTCCGGACCTCAGCTGGGTGCAGAGAAAACTTTGAGATACCAAATAATAAACAACATGAGAAACCTGAAAACAAGGCCTTGGAGACTCTGCTTTTTCACACGACGCGGCTCAGGGCTTTTAGAGGGCCAAGGACTCTTAACAGCTGGAATCTCAGGTGAGAAAACCAAACCCGAGACCAGGGCGATTTAGTTTTTTAATACGGGCACGCTGTGTGACGACAGCAATCTACTTACTCTGTGTAGCATTGGTGGCATGGTGGGTAGAGGGAACCTCTGCTTTAAACATTCACCCCAGCACCGGTAGTCGGGGTGCCAGGAGGAGTTGTGTTCAGTGCTTATTACTTCTGAGGCAGCTTGGACTCTTTCATAGGCCGCTAAAATTTTCTTCTCTGTGGGAGTGTAATTAGCTTCAGACCCTCTGTAACTTCGACTCCAGAATCTCAGTGGTCATCTTCGAGTCTCCTCAGGCACCTTCTGCCAAAGGCTCCAGGACAGACCATGGCTCTCGGCTGCAGAGTAGAGCACATTCTTCACATCTGGTCCTGTCCTGACTGGGCCAAGGGCTACTGCATGAGCAATCTCTTGCTTGATCTGGGCAAAGGCATGTTGCTGTTCAGGGCCCCAGTGGAAAGCGTTCTTCTTGCGGGTAACCAGGTAGAGAAGGCTCACGATCTGGCTGTACTCAGGAATGTGCATTCTCTAAAAGCCTATGGCGCCTAGGAAAGCTTGTGTTTCCTTCTTGTTGGTAGGTGGAGACATTGCTGTGATCTTGTTGATGACATCAGTGGGAATCTGATGCCATCTATCTTCCTAGTTAGTTCTCAGGAACTGGATCTCTCGAGCAGGTCCCTTAATTTTGCTCTTCTTGATAGCAAATCTAACTTTCAGCAGAATCTGGATGATCTTCTCTCCTTTCTCAAACACTTCAGCTGCAGTATTCCCCCACACAATGATGTCATCAATGTACTGCAGATGTTCTGGAGCCTCACCCTTTTATAGGGCAGTCTGAATCAGTCCATGGCAGATGGTAGGACTGTGCTTCCACCCCTGGGGCAATCGGTTCCAAGTGTACTGCACACCTCTCCACGTAAAGGTAAACTGAGGCCTGCACTCTGCTGCCAGAGGAATGGAGAAAAATGCATTGGCAATGTCAATAGTGGCATACCACCTTGCTGCCTTGGACTCCAGCTCGTACTGGAGCTCCAACATGTCTGGCACAGCAGTGCTCAGCGGTGGAGTCACTTCATTCAATGCACGATAGTCCACAGTTAATCTTTATTCTCCTTCAGATTTACGCACAGGCCAGATGGGGCTGTTGAAGGGTGAGTGGGTTTTGCTGACCACCCCTTGGCTCTCCAGCTCATGAATCATCTTGTGGATGGGGATCACGGCATCTCGAGTTGTTCTGTACTGTCGGCGATGCACTGTTGAAGTGGCAATTGGCACTTGTTGCTCTTCCCCCTTCAGAAGTCCTACAGCAGATGGGTTCTCTGATAGTCCAGGCAAGGTGTTCAATTGCTTAACACCCTCTATCACTACAGCCGCTATCCCAAACGCCTACTTGAATCCTTTTGGGTCTTTGAAATACCCATTTCGGAGGTAGTCTATGCCCAGAATGCATGGGGCCTCTGGGCCAGTCACAATAGGGTGCCTCTTCCACTCATTTCCAGTCAGACTAACATCAGCTTCCACCGAAGTAAAATCCTGTGATCCCCCTGTCACGCCAGTGATAGAGACAGATTCTGCCCCTACATGTGTTGATGCAATTAATGTGCACTGTGCACCAGTATCGACCAAGGCCTTATATTCTTGTGGTTCAGATGTGCCACGCCAGCAAATCCACACAGTCTAAAACACACAGTTGTCCCTAGCCTCTACCTGGCTAGAGGCTGGGCCTCTCTAAACCCAGTTATCCGTCTATCCCTGGGTAACTGGAGCTACTTCCTTCTTAGTGGAACTTCCTCTCTGAGTCTTGCCGTTCAACAGTTCACGCAGCCGTTGTGCCAGATCATTGGTAGATTTTCTATCCCGTCTCTTCATATCTTCTCCACAATCACGCAGGAGGGATCACAGCTTACCTCATGGGATGCCCCCTCCCTCTCTATCTAGGGAACGTCTGCGTTTGGTGCCAGAACCTCTGACCTGTACTGCCGAGATTTGGAGAAAGCCCTCTTTCATCTCTTTAATTTCGTCTCTTGGGTGTATGGTGATTTTCTTCTATTTTGCCTTCTAATTTCTGCAGACAGGTTTCCACAGCTGCGATTCTGGCATGTGTTGGGCCATGCACAGCATCTGCATATGCTCGAAGTTTCCTTGCCATATCCAGCACACTCTTCCCCATGTTGTCCCCCTTCATTTTTGCTAAAGAAGAAGAGTATTCTTGTGGCCCAAGTCATACAAGTTTTCACCACATCACAGGTGTACATGGTACCAAGTCTGGGTTCTTAGTGTTTAGGTCATCTGAGAAGACAATCTCCACCACTGCCATTTCTCTCAAGCGTTGAATCCCTTGTTCTATGGTCTTCCACTGGGTTTGCTGCATATAGAGATCGTCTGCACATAGATATCTTTGTGCCACACTTCCCAGGATCCGTTCCCAGAGACTGCAAGGGGTAGCCTCCCTCATCATTCCTTGGTCGATAACCGGATCATGTGACAGGGATCCCAAATGCCTCGCTTCAGTGCCATCCAGAATTGTAGCCTCACCTGCAGCATCCCAAAGACAGACTAACCAACTGATTATAGATTCATCTGGTCGTCGAGTGTAATCCTTTCTTAGGCCTCGAAGGTCCTTCAGGGAGAAGGACTCAATAGTGGCTCCTGATCGTGTGCCAGTGGGTTGGACATTTGACCTTTTGCCAGCTGGTTGGACTCTTGATTTTGTGTCAGTTTGGTTGGCTTCTGATTGGGTATCAGTTGGTTGGATGTCTGATTGGGTGTTGTCGGGAGGCATCGTTGAGGGTCCTTCACCTGGATCATCGTCCACTGGTCGATCGGTTTTCTGTCTGTGCTTTTTTGCCCCAGCAACTGCCAGGGGCTTAGGCTCAATGTCTGGTTTAGCTGCTGTCTGAGTGACTGGCATAGCTGCTGATTTATTTTTCTGACCCCCTGCCTCTATCTACTGCCCTACTTTATCTAGCAGTGTGTGGTAAGCATATGCCAGGGCCCAGCTTATTGCAACAATCCTTTTGTCCTTGGAATTATCCTGGCACATCTCTTTCAAGTATTTTCCCACCTCAGCCGGGTTTTGAATGTGTTCACATGGGAAGTCCCAGGCCATAGGGTCAGAAAATTCTTTCAGGGGTTGGCCCATATCCTCCCATTCTCCGCTCCACTCAGGATTTTCCACACATGGGCCTCCTTCTGGGTCAGGGGTCTCATCAGCCCCTCTGGAAATCTCAGACCTCACTCTAGACAAGCTGCAAACCATATAGAGGAAGCTCACCAGATGAAATACCAGGAGGATGGTATCTTTAACATTCAGGGGACACTGAACCTTCTCCAAAAGTGATGTGACTGATTCAAAAGATACGAGGGACAGGAAAGACTGAAAAGCTTCATCCACTGTTCTTCCTCTAACAAAGTGGGTGCAATTATTCATAAATCCCCAAAACATGGTGCTGGAACTAGGACGCATGGTAGGACGAAGAAACCATAAACCAAACATACCTGCCACAAACTCCAGTACTTTTATAAACTTCCTATAAATCATGATCACTAAACCCAACAAAATAGCAATCCTAATTCGTGCACTTCTAGTGTAAAAGCTATGTGTTAGGGACAACATTGGAGCTAATTCTGGATAAGAAAACAAGCCTAGGGACCAGAAAGGTATTAAAACCTCAAAGAAACCTAGGGAACAGAAATACAGCAAGGACTCTATTCCAATAGACATTAGGGATTCAAGGGGCAACATGGCTACTCTATCCCCACACAAAGAACAATCAAAATGCACTCAATAATCAATACAAGTTTTTTCCACTCTCTCAAGCCACACAGCTGGGCACCAATATTAATGTATGTTCTGGTTTAGAGCAAATTTGGGAGGAAATCTCTGAATGGGGTTCTTCTGGAAAGCAAATTCAAACAGCTCCTCCCCCCAGCTGGTCTAGGGAAAGAACTCCCTCAGAGAAGAGTGGAAAAAAACCTGTTTATTTAACAAACAAAATGCCCACAAGCATAAAGAATGAATAATAATAATAATAATAATAATAATAATAATAATAATAATAATAATAATAAACAATAAAACTTCTCGCCGCTCTGAAGAGAGATGACAAAACTGAGAGTCCATGCCAGGAGTCTGTTTATCAGTCCCAGCCCCTTCAGTGCTGGAAAATGCCAAGTCCCAGCCCGGTGGGCCACGGGTGCAAGATCCCGGTGCTCCCCTGGGTTTTTCAGTTTAGAGCAGACTTAAACAGTCTCAAAGAAAAAAGGGGAAAAAAAAAAAAAAAACAGTTCAGGAAAGCTTCTTTGCCTCAGCTAGCTAGACTAACAAAGGGAAGAAAAAACTCTCTCTGTGGCTGCCATCCGTGCATCCAACAAAGAAAAAAAAACCCCACACAGTCCTAAGGTCGAGAGAAGATCCTGAGGAGTGAACACTGTTTTTCAAAACAAACTGCACGCTTCTTCTTTCCCTGCACACTTTCAGAACCAGTCTTAAAGGTACAGAACACAGAACAGACGATGTGGGGATACAGGTATCATAGTCACCTTAGGACAAAGACTTACTGGAAGGCTTCAGGAGGCTCTGAAACAGTATGGAAGACTTCCAGCTTCAGATACACATTAGGAAAAAGGAAAAAAATCCTCCCTGTACATGCACATGCAATATACAAAAAAAAAAATTATTATTGTGAAATAAGAATGGAAGGAATTCGATTTGCCTGCTTTCTCATCCTGTGTAATTGATACAGCAGTACATTAGAAGAATTTGCCTTAGTAACTAAAGTTTTTAGAACAAAGCCAGTCTACTTCAGGGAAGCCCTACTTATAATACAAGACAGAATAACTCTACTTAATTCTACCTAAACTTATATTACAAATCACTGTAAAATCTCTATACGTTATCCCAAATCACAATGCAAGAGTATATAAAAGGGCCCACATAAGATGTGAAACTATCTGCAAGGAAGCTCTTTGTATTAGAAAAAATCTTCATGAAATTAACTTTGTCTTTAAATATCATATTCTTCTACGTTTTTCTCGCTGTAAATGTTAAGTTTTATGATATTATTTCTGTCATCTTGTGGAAAAAGACTGCTAAAAAGTAGGATGAGTTCAGATAATACAAAAAATTCCACAGAAAGAAATTTTTATCAAAAACCAAATGTTAGAATATTACATAAAAGAAGTAACTGAATTTCTGAGCTGGTCACGGACTAGTATTAAAAAAGGTAAACAAATCCTCATATTTTGACAGAAAAAATATGGTAACCAGAATTTTTAAAAAAATGTAAAGTATTCATTGATGTTTTTCGTATTAATAAGGTCTTTCATTTTGGAAATCTTGGGCTAGACTAGACCTATATTGCACAAAGAGAAACAGATGTTGCTGCAAAGGGGTGAGCAGACACTTATACTAAAAATACTGCACCAACAATAGCTCTGACAGAGATAAAATACATTTACAGATAATTATTCTTTTAACAATATACATCAAAGAGAGCAACAGCAATCTGTTTACAAAGACAGGCTACTGAAGCGTAAGGAAATTTTTACAGAATTGGCATTATTAGATATTTTTACAGCAAAATGTAAAAGGTACAGGACAGGGACACCATTCCAGATCCATTTTCCTTTACCTAAAGTTGACAATTAACCAAAAACTACCAAAGTATCAGGACTGGTTCATTCTAAAGGAGACAACTGAGAAGGGACCTCATCAATGTCTACAGGTGTCTGAAGGAGATGTGCCGAGAGAGTGGAGTTGGGTTCTGGGTGCTGAGCAATAGGACAAGAGGCAGTGGGCAGACACATGCACAGGAAACTCCACCTGAATATGAGGAAGAACTTTTAAATGCACAGGTAAATATGCACTGGAACAGGTTGTCCAGAGAGATTGTTGCATCTCCCTCACTGGAGGTGTTTAAGAACCCTCTGGATGAAATCCTGTGCTGAGTGCTCTGGGATGACCCTGCTTGAGCAGGGAGGTTGAACCAGATGACACACTGTGGTACATCCCATGATCCATTTTGGGCTTCTGTGAAAGCCTCTAGTACTCTGCCTTGACTGTTTCTGATGCAGAAGTTTTCTTTCACAATGAAATAATTAATCAGGTGTCTAACAATAAACTTATTTTTAAAGTTCTTGTATAATCATAAGTTATTCATCTCTCCACTGAATCCTAAACCTCTTAATCCTCTTACTCATCAGTTTCTTGCTGACACAAAATAAAATATAACGAAAAACAATCTCTTTTGTGAGATCCCTGCTGTGAGTATCTCTAGCAACACACTGATATTTAGGGGGATCAGCAGAGAAATCCATAAGCATGGAAAGTTCTCACCCGTCTGAGTTCCAACACAAAGAGGCAAGAAGGAATGAGCCTGTGCCTCCTTTACATCATAGCTAGTACCTGTACTTTGGAGGAAAACTGCAATTTACAGAGAACCCCAGATGACAACAGCCTGTGCCAGAGCATGGTGAAGGCTTGAAGATTGCTTTTCTCACACATGGCTTTTTTTCCTTTTTTCCTGTCTGCTGGCTGAGCCTTGGCAAAACCTAGTTTGGGCAATGAGGCTTCACAAACACCTGTGTACTTCCAGATGTTCCTCAGTTTTAGCAATCAGAGTCAGCAAGCGAAAAAGTTAGTAAATTAGGACACAATTAGATCCTGATAATACATTGAAGACAAGGTAGCTCAGTTTGCTTCTGACTTAAGGCACTCCTCCTTTTCAACCCTTTCATACACATTGTGCGTGAAAGCTTAGGGTTGTCTCTGAATGTTGGCTTTCTATATGAAAGATAACTACTTTTGCTCATGGAAGTATTTATTTTCAGGTTTGTTGCTGTTACAGGGGCCATGCAGTAGTAGAGTATGGAGGTTAAAATGAAAATAAAAGTAGACTAGAATTTCACAAGTAGCAGAATCTTTTCAGCAAAATACTGCTAAACTAAATAAACACTGGTATAAAGGCAATAAAGACCTGTTTCAGTAAACTCAATCAAGTTGTAATTATTTAGTTCACCATTAAATGTTAAGTTTTTGTACTTAACTAAGATTTTGTACTTAACTTAACTTTGCTGGCTTTAGGTTAAATTAAGTGAATTTTCATAAAATTATCTGTAGCACAGAAGATATCTGGTACTTTTAATACATTACGTAACTTAGTTACAATAACCCTCTTAGTGTAACAAACCGTTGACATTTTCTAATTTACTAATCACTGTACTCTCTAGAGCAGGAGAAGAGATGCATATTATGGAAGCAATAAGAGATGAATGAAATAGTATTTAAAAAGGAGGTGGTGGTATATTTCATGTAAGAAAAATATTATTGAACAGAATCTTTTAGTTTTGTTTATAATACATTATTGGAATTAGCTGGTTTTTTTGCAATAATAAGTATAGGACATGGCTAACAGGATGTTTACCAGAAAAGTAGGAAAAAATCAGCAAACTGTACTGCTGTAAAAGATATTTATATTACTGGAATGCTGCAGTGGCTTTTTAAAGCTTGGTGAGCTGCTTCCCTAAAACACAGTATATTAAATATACCTGTCCTCACCAAATGTGTGAGGGCTACTTATTAACTCTGAGGCAAACACAACTGCTTCCCAGGCAAATGCTGTTATTGGACTTATGAATAATACAATCATTAATAGAAATAATAAAGAAAAAGTTCTACTTTCCCTGGAGTTTATTAGATTGTTTTGATGTTTTGTAAAAATGGGGTAATAAGACAGATGAAAAATAAAATGACTCCTTATTTGCTTTCATAATTATGTCCTTTTATAGATCTTATAGCTCTAAAGCAATATCTTTCATAAATATCTTTCACAAATCAGGATTTTCTTCCAGACTTTCCTTCTCAAAACATCTGCACAAAAATTGTGATTTCATTAGAACATTCTTTTAGATATTCAACTTCGGGCTGTTTGCTGTGAAGATTTTAGACCAGACAGGATGATTCAAATTTCACTTCTCTCTATGGTTAGTAAAGCTCACTGGAGTTTTTTGGTTTCAAATAACAGAAGACATGCCAACATAATTGACAACATCACCATCGTTGTTGTCATCATCATCATCATTATCATCATCATCACAAAATAACAATAACAGCAACAACAACAACAATAATAATAATAGTAGTAGTAATAATAATTTGTGTCTTTTATCTTCTGTACTGACTCCCTTTTTCATCTGTTGTTTGGCAGGTGTCAGAAGACACCCAAATATACTTCTCATGACACCTGTTATCTTTCAGTGCAACACTCATAAAATAATTCTATGCCAAACTTCAATCTAATTGGCTCTTTTTAACAAAATTCAAGTTGTATGTATCTGAATTACTTTTTTAAAAAAGGAATTATAGCAGATACGTTTCATTTTAATGCAAAATCTATATCAGAAAAAGTTACTGATTCATTGTCAGTATATACAATGCCATGTCGTTGGGTTCTGTAAACACTTTCTTTGCATTCTGGCTTTCCCAACATGGAAATAATGAGCAATCTACATCACCCTCAAGGCAACTTTGACCTGGAGTACAGTACAATAATATCTTGCAGATGACTTACAATATTGAGCTGTTCTTTTTGCTAGAGTCTTCTTTTGCAATAAGTATCCTTTATGACCTGTTCCTGAAATGAATAACCAGCCATTTAATTACTCATAGAGAAGAGGACAGCTCTGAGTCCACTTCTTATGTGCTTCAATAAATAAAATATTCTAAAAGTTACAAAAAACCCCAACCCAAAGCAGACAAACAAACAAAAACAAACAAACAAAACACCGAAAAACCTCCACAACAAGACAAAAGAAAAAAAACAAACCAAACCAAAACAAAAAAAACCCACCAACAACAAAACCCAACCATGAACCAAACCAACTCAGAATTGAGGCCGGAACTTTCAGAACTTCTCAAGTAATTCTACAGACAAAAAATCACCAAATTCAATCAATATCCATACACAAACTCTTTTAGGAAGACTTCATTTTTACAGTTAAATGAGTGAAATGTGGAATTATAGCTGAAAACTTGTGGAAGCAGGCAGCCTAAATGGCTAATATTACTTAAGAATTCCAATGCCGCACTTATTCAGTCTTTAACAGCACTCCAGTGATATTTAAAAGGAAAAAAAAACAAACCTCCTTTCACTTCCTCTTCCTTCATCCTCCACTTCTCACTCCTTCCTGACTCACCTATGCCAGAGTTATTTGCAAAAACGCAAAAAGAATACATCCCTTTAGATTCTTTTAAACTTTGACACCTTTCTTAATTATTGTAGAAACATAGGAATTCTAAGCATAAATATACCTAGTGTAAAAACCATGATGTTCTACACATGACTTTATCAACTGATGTTAAACTACCCTTGAAAAGACATGCTCAAAAATAGTCTTAATAGTCCTTAAAAAAGAAGTTATGCTTCAGATATGCATAGCCCTTTCTCTCCAGTCCCTGCTCCCCATTCCTTGCACTTCCCCTTCCCCTTGTATTTTTCTTCCTTTTCCTTTCCCATCTCAATTCTGTTGTAGTCAGAACCGCAAAATTTTGAATATTTAGAAATTTGGGGGTTTTCACCTAGTTTGCGTATTGAAAAAAAATGCTTGACCCATTTCGAGCCGTATGTCTCCTTTATCCAACATTTCAGTATACTTATAATACACAAAAGACCCGAAAAACCTTTCTAAACTTGTGTTAATTGTTTTTTCCTTTAAATAATTCTAAATGAAAATTAGAAAGTAGAAAGAACTATGCTATAATTCTGAAATATATGTTTTTCCATGTTAACTTTCACAGCCTTGCATAATATTAAATCATAAATCATTAGAAAATACATTAATTTTTCAGTGAACGAGATGGAAATGTCGGAGTATTTTAGAATTCAAGAAATGTTCTGGAGTTGAGAATGACTGGAAAAAGAAATGTATTTGCTAAACAAGAAAAGGTAGATTATTGTATATGTTTGATGCTTGCATAGCACAGCTCTGGTCATTTATGATGTCTCAGAGATGTCTCAAAATGAGAAGAAACACAGAAGAAGCCTCAGTGGCCTTTTAACTTCTCTATCCTATAGCAATACATTTTAAACATTTAACCTTCTTGGTTAATTCCAATGGTTTTGACAGCTGATAATTTTTTGTTGTATAAGAGACAACATAAAAAACCAGCAGTTACAGTCAACAAAAGTTATCTCACTGTCATGCAGAGCCTAACTAGAAGATGAGGTTTAGCAAAAGGCATACAAAGCACAGTCAGAGAAGGACAACTCTGTGTGAAACTGCTTTTCTTGGCACAGAAAGTTCTCTGAATGTGAATGGAGATGGTAACACTGAAAAACAGCAGCACTTCTAGAGGGACTTTTCTCAGAGGCAGAACAAATGGCATGTTCTTTACCTGCAGTGCTTTTGCTTGGTGATATTGTAATTGAGTTTTCTTCATAGAGTGATGGCTAGATTTAAACTTTCCAATTATTATTAGGGAAAATTCAAGTAATGAAAAAGATAGACCCTGTAAGTTTTCCAGGGTGAGACTGTCTTCCTGAAAGATGTTACGAAGGAAAAAAGCCCTCTGACAGAGGACTTTTACCCTTTACACAATTTACAGTTGTGGTTTACTTTTAAATAGCCAGGACAAAGGCATATTATATACTCATCTATTAGATTTTTAGAAGCTGTAAATGTGAGTCTTCCTGTGGCTTTGCAAAAAACCCTAAGGGATAATCTGGTGAACATGAATGAGTCATAATGTTTTCAATGCACTCCAGTGGGAGATGATTTTCACTACAGAAGAAAAGCATGATTTTAAATCAAAGAATTAGAGAATTGTAAAAAATTAATAATTTGGAGGATTTGTATTGAAAAAAATTCTATTCATATTGTTGCACTTCCACTTTTCTGATAAGACTGTACATCTTGTTACACCATCTCAGAGGGTGTTCAATTGCTGTTTGAAACTAGAAAGAGCATAGCAGCATTTTTCAATAGAAAGCAGTGAAACCATAGGTGTTTGACATTTGGAGTGACGAGTTTAAAAAGGGATCAGCATAGGTGCAAATACGATGATTTTTCAGTAAGGTATTGAAAATATGAATCTCTGACACATCACAAGAGCATGTATTATTCAAAGTTTTTCAACCAGCATTGGAGGCACACCCAGAGAAGGCAAGTTAAGGATTTCCTTAACAGTGATGGGAGCATGTCAAATGCAAGTGAGGGCTGTAATATGGACCCAAACTGGTATGAGTGAGACTGTTTTCCCCAGGAAATATATGTGCTTTGTCAATGTAGTGAAGTAGCTGAAATAGGTGCTATTTACCATAAACAGAGATTTGTCACTGAAGCTCCAAGCAGGCAACAACTCCAGAGAGGATAAGATGCATGGAAGAAATATTATCATTAAATGGATGAAAAGAAAAGAGGAAAAACAAGGCTTGGTGGAAAAGTAGACAGATAATTACTGCTAAGGAACCTGCAAGCAGTGCTCTACTTGGCTTGTTTGAAACTGATATAGCAAAACCAAAGGAACTATTCAGTGTGTGAAAGCTAACCATTGTAGATTGTTATGTTTTTGCTAAATGTCTGACAGTATTTGAAACTGATCAAATTGGAGCAGTTAGCATTAAAAAAAAAATTAACCAAAGTAGTTTAACTAAGTAGTGTCACAAAGCTGCATGTAAAAGGCCTCCCTATTAATCAGGAACTAGGTACTCAAAAACTAAAGATGGAAAAATTTATCAGAAATATTTGACAGCTATACGATTCCCCATATTTCTGATATAAACATACCTCATAATGTTTTAGAAATGAGTAAGAAAAAATTTGGTCTGATCCCTGATTTGAAGGCAAAATTAAATTTATACTTAACTTTAAATACAAGCTACTCATTCTAAACATGACGAATGTAATGGATTTTTAAATGATTTTTTTCTACCTAAGTAGAAACAAAATTGGAAAGCATATTATTATGCTTTCTGTTATCTATGTCATCATTTATCCCCCCTAGAATTAGAAATTACTTTAAAAATACATATTTTCTCAATCAGCAGGTACAACATATGGAACGAAAACTTCAAAATGTGTATTTTGATATTTATATTATTTTTGTTATCCAAGACATTTAGTTTAAATTGTAGGTAGTATTAACACCTGTAAGCATATTATTAACATATTAACCTAATTAATACATATTTTTTTCCTAGACTATTCCAATTGACTGTTACCATTACTTGACCTGGTGGCATACTCATTGCTATGATAAAATTAAAGACTTTGTCCTTTGTAGTGCAGCACTAATGTTAGAAAATTGTAACACACATGGGCTAATGTAACCATTCATATTAATACTTTAAAGATTAGAAACTTAGCACAAAAGCAGCTAGCACAGTTAGGTTGAAGGGTTATACAAATGAAATTCTGAAAGAACTTCACATAGTTTCGAGATTCTTTCACTGGAATGTTTATATGAGTCACAAGGTCATAAAGCTAGCCTGTAAAATCTTTGTAAAAGACCTTACAGACCTAGTGGTCAGCTGTATGTTGTAATGAGAAAAATATTAACCATTCAAAACACTGCATTTCAAATATAGATATCAATCAAGGAAATTCAGAATGCTTTTCAATATAAGTGAATATTCCTTTATAACAAATTGCTTTAAAATGTACAGGTAGGTTCTTATTTCAAGGAAATCATACTACATCACAACAGCAGAATAAGGGGGGGCGAAAATGTTAGAGCTGCTCCATTAGCCTAATCCTATTGAACTAAAAATCCTAATTACAATGTGCTAATTGTGCTAAACAGAGCAAGCAAGACTGAAAGGTTTTCATAAGGCAATTTTTGCAGACAAACTATGGACACAGCTCCCAGTTTTCATTCTCCTTATTCAGAAGGTCTATGTGAATCTCACATTTTTAGTTATAGCTGAGAACAGGAAGAAAATTTTAGGAGATATGTTTCACTTTCCTATAAAGAACAAGGGGTATGTTGTATTTCTGAAACATGGAGCTGAATTAGTCGTTTGAAATCCTGTAAGTTTTACATAATGAGCAATTAATTAGCATAACTACAAAAGCAGAACTTGTGAAAATAGAAATTGCTGCTCCCTATAATATTCAAGATAGATATAAAACAGTATCATACCTCTGAGAGAAGACAGTGTTTTGGATGGGATTGAAGGAAGTACAGGGCAGTACTTATGGGATTACTGGTTACAGCTTCATGGATACCTCAGCACTGCTGGAATTCATCACCCTCAAGTAAAAGAGTTTTGAATTTCTCTGATCTCCCACACCCATTCAAGTTAATGTAACTGTTGATGTTTTCATCCCTAAAAGGATTTTCAGCCTTTGATTTTGATCCAAATAAGCCCTCGGCCACAGTGATCACTAGTGCAAATGAATTAGTTTCACAAGTTGCTTTCATACATGTGTAGGAAGATTTTTTTTTTCCCTGCTTTAAAGACATAGGATTTCACTTCTTCAGTGTATCACTTTGTTTACCTAAAACAGCATCTTGAAAAAGCATCCAATTAAGTGCTTTTCTGACTAAGCAGAAAACTTAAATGGTATTAGACAAATGCAATTCAATAATACTATCCGTGGCCCCTTTCCTTATTTCCACAAACAGTTCAACAGTCCACCAAAAAATCTGCATTAGAAATTGACCACAAATTGTTCTCAGGCATACATGCATTTGCCTTCTCTTGAACGGGGCAAATGAAGAGTTAAAATCACTACAACCTACAGTGATGAAAAGATACTCTTCTGCTCGTAAGTGGTGACTACTTAGCACTTCAGTGATACGGACAGGAAGTTCATTTTGCTAGTTGTGTTCACAGGGTATCTTAATTGCTTCTTCCTGTAAAAGTTAGGGTTTTCAAAAGTTGGGAGGTTTTTTATATCTAAATTTACCAAAGAGCTGAGATTTTTTTTTAAGCATTGTTATGGAAAATATTTCCAAACAAAGGTGCAGTAGAAATTTTGAAAAACAAAATATTTTTGGTTTTTTCTAGCAGGTACGAAGTTCAAAGTAATATTATTTAAATTACTTGACTGGGTTAAAATTGGAGTTCAGATATTCAAGATGAGAACAATATGCTAAAACTAGGTAATCAGTATTTTGAAAATTGTAAAGTTTAGGGTGGTTTTTGTTGGGTTTTTTGTGTTCTTTTTAGGTATGCATTAGCATTTTTTTCTATTTAGTACTTTTGTCTGAAAAGAGAGGAAACAGTTCAAAAGGGTTTAATTAAATTCCTCTTCACCTCTGAATAGAGACATTATCTTGAGAAAGAAGGTCATATCAGAACAAGTGGTTCTGATTAGGTCTTATCAAGTATTATTTCCAACATTTTGAAATGACAAAAAAGTATCAGAGTATAAAAAGTGTATAAATATTGTGGACTACTTAAATAAATCTCTAACTTTTTTTAAAAAAAATAAATTCGGTTGTTCTTTGAAAACTTACAGTCTCTGATAAGATAAAAGTAAAAGCATTTATTTCCAGAACAGGAGTTTATTTTCAAACAGCATCTTAACAATTCTTGCAGATATAAAACCTAGAAACAGCTAAGAAAACATGCACTGTAGGAAAAATATTAAGTTGGTTTTTAGAATTTTTGAAGAAAAAAAGGCATTCTAAATTCAAGTCATTCTAAATTTCTTCATTTTGACTAAAAGTGAAGTAAAAAAGAAAAACTGCTGAAGCATCTTTTATGCATATATGAGTATTTGTAAAAAAAAAAACTGTAGAAATGTTGCATCATAATGGCTGAGTGTATGAAACAAACAATAGGAAGTTTAGCCCTGGCTGTTTATTTTCTTAAACACAAAACAATCATCATTCACAGTGGGGATTCCTTTTCTGGGTTTTTTTGTGTCTTCTTGTAAGAGTGAAGTACATACTGAAGACTGCCTAGAATCTTGTTAAAGCACTATATTACTCTTGTACTGAATTCAGTTTTGCACCACTTCTGGCACATCTTGACTAGAGCTTTCAAGCCACAACAAATTTTATATGTCTAAGTGCAATATACTCATTCTTGAACTTCTTGTCTTTTGTGTAGTCCTTCAGATCCTGCATCATATACATGGATACCTTTCAGAGATTTCACATTTAGCTGAGACATTGTTTTAAATGCAAATGATTAAATAAAGAAGATTTCTACAGCCAATGGCTTTCTTTAAAGTCACTGGTGGTACAGGTTCAGAGCTGGGAATGAAATCTATAGCAACTAGCCTTCAAACCAATATATAAAATGTAAGACATGCCTGTAAGAAAAAAATATGTTGAGTAATGTTAGCTATATCATAACACTCTTAACTGAAATTAAAACTATATTGTTATATATTATTTTACTATCATTATTTTATATTAATATTATATAATTTTTAAGATTATTAGAGAGAAATGTTTGTGGGGTTTTTGTGGGGTTTGGTTTGGTTTGGTTTGGTTTGGTTTGGTCTGTTTTTTTTTTTTTTAGGTAGTGCAAGTATTATTATTATGCAGGAGTAATAGAACTTATTGAGTTTTAAAATTCTGGAGCTCAAACCTGAGAACCAATCTGAAGAACACAAAAACAAACAAACAAACAAGAAGTCAGGAAAGAAAAGAATGCTTTAATATGTGATATCCACATAAACAATTCCTGAGACAGCTGAGCAGAAAATTAATATGAAACTCTCTCATAAGATGTGTATGTGTGACACAAACCCAGCAATGGATGAGTGGTTTTCAGGTTAGTTTTTTGGTTGTGTATAAAATGAAAGCAAGTGTCACACTTAAAAAAGGAACAGAGAACTAATCATGCTGTGGAATATCAGTCCACCAGAGCTCCTATTTTGTATTTGAAATTGTATAGCAGAGGGATGCTCTGGAAAATAAAGCTGTTAGTGGTCTGGTATGAGTTCAGTTCTTAAACCTCAACTCATTTGGCAAGAAGTATTTAAAAAAAAGAACACAAAGTAAAAAACCCAAACAAAAAATGCTGAGAGAAAAAGTTTGTTTAAAAAATCTAGATTTTTTTAATATACATATAAAATTGTTAAAAGATCTTCCAGCAAAGAGGGATCTGATTTTATTTGTAACTTCAGCTGCTTCTGGACAAAAGCTAAAGACAAGACAGGAATGAACAGAAAAAAAAGTGACATAGTCAGGAAGCCCACAAATTATCTTGACTCAGTCAGAATTCTGAAGTCAAACTGATAATTCACTGTGGATCTAAGATAATGATACTGGTAAATGAAAAGCATGAGGAGACATGTAGACAGGTGTAAGGAGAAAACTCTCTGTAGCACCCTGTTGAAAAGAACAGTTGCATCAAAAGTTGTGCATAGAACTCACACAATGAACACCAAAGAAAAAAAGTGCTATTATCACCACATCCATGACAACGGTATTTTTTTGCCATTCATCAGGGCCCTAAGGAAGATGACTGCAAAGAAATTTATCCATGGTCCTGGGATGCAAAAAGGTGGTCACTGGATTGAGCTAGTAGCACAATCCAAATGATGCAGTGATTAGGATAGGATCCATGAGAGGCTGAATTTTTTACCCCTTGGCTGGGTTTGTCTCAGAGGTGGAATAAACTACACAGTCTGGTACAATTTTCACCATTTTTAACCATAAGCAGTAATTGCTATAATCAAGATTTATAAATATTTTCTTTCAAAAATAGTTAAAGGTTTGCGTTGGAATAAAAAAAAATATTTACAGAATTGATATAAGTGAAAGAAAAACATGAGAAAGAACTTGTGGCCTGCATCAGTTCTAGAAAATGGAGAGAATGGTACTGAATGTGAGGTACTGAACATGAAGTATTGATGGTTGAAAATCTGAAATATTTTCATAACAACAGAGAAACCCAAAAAATTATCAGGTCCATATTCTAAATCTCTTCAGTATTCTTAATTAAATCTAAAATGTTTTAATCCTGTTATCTTTATAGGTCAATCATTGCATTCTTAGATAGATCTTGGTCAATGCATGACACAAATACAGAACTTAATTAACACATTTCTAAAGTTCTGCTCTCTCTGTATGCATACAAGCCATGTTTCGATACCAAAAGAAATGTTATGTGAATCTTTTGGTTTGTGACATAATTTTCAGTAGGTAGAAACACATATGTATTGGAACATAACATGTTTCAGTCTCTCTTTTTCAGTGTAAAAAAGATATAGGATAGAATATGTGCCAGCATGAACACGTGAGCTAAGATTGGGAACAGAGAACGTTCTGTGTTGTATTTATGGTTTCTTCAGTAGTGAGGCTTATGTAGAAATAGAAAAACAGCAATTTACACATATCCAAGAGATGTCTAGACTCTGTGTCAACCCCCTACTGGAAGACGAATTTTAAAATCAGTGTACAGTCAGGGATAACCTACAGCACATGTGGAGGATATTCTCATATTCAAGGCAAAGGATTGTTATGCAAATGAAGCTATGCTAAGTCAAAATGAAGTGTCCTATGGGACTCATGCAACAAAATTAGACTTGGAAAGACTCAAGAACACCTAATGAAGATATTATGTATTCTAGTCATTTGTAAACTGCAAAAATGTACATCCCCAAAGGCAGGCACTCTGTCAATATAGAGTAGAAAGCAGGCATATCTGAGCTGAGTCATCATTCTAATCAACACCATTCAGGATCACACGTGCCCTTTCTCCAAGTGTTTTTACCTTATCAGTTCAGTACTTAATGCATGTACAATTCTTCATGAGACAAAAATATCTGTGTCTTACAGACAAGGCATAAACAAAAAAATTAAGGATATAAACAGTTGGTTTAAATGTAAATACAGCTGAAGTAATTTAAACAAAAATTTTTAACTTATATTTACTTTTTCACAAGTTTCCTTCAAGGAAATGATGAAGGAATCCAACCTTGGGATTCTGACCTTTGAGGTCTTTTCCTGTAGGTCAGAATTCCTTATGAAAATTATATGAGATATGTGTTGCATAAATGTGATATCAGCAGCTTTCTGTATGGTTTAACAAGACCTTTTTTTGACAAGATATGTGTTAAATTAGCCTACCATACACTTCTAACTGAAGGCGAGCAGGTGAGGCAACCAAATTTTGTGCAAAAGAATAGTATAGGAAAGACTTGCTCGGGTGAGAGAATATGACGTTGATTATGTGGATAACTCTGATTAGACGTATTGTCAAAATAGTATCAAATATTAATGAAATATGTATCAATCTACCAATGAAGTGTAAAACATAAACAGGTCTAAAGGGTTATGGTATGAGCAAGTTTGGCTAGAAACAGACAGTCTTTGGCCTTGCAGAATGCACAATTACAAAGCAGTAAGCCACCTATGGATCTACTTTAGGATTTTATCTCCATGTGTGACCAGATCTTAGTGCTTTAACTCACCTATTCAAAAGTGAGAGTCCCTGTCTTGGGATCACTGATCTACCCCTGAAAGTGTCCCTGCTGGAGTGGGAGTGGAGATCCACTTGGAAGCTGCCTGCAACCTTGGGAGACCAATTGGTCCAGCTGTTCCAGTGTCCAGCAGCATTTAATACCATTTTGCAGGCCAATGTGTACCAAAGCCAATTGCGATCATCACAACTCCTCCATCTCTGGAATGCATCCATTATGCAAGAATTCAGACAGTTCCTTCTGCAATTCCCAACTTGTGTTCTTACCTCAGAACAATTCCCACCTGGTGTACTTGTCTTAGGATAAATCATATTGCCTATGAGTGAGGTCTGTGTGATGGTTGGTGGAAAAATGCACAGAAAGGTTTGACTATATTTTGTCAGTGTCACATTAAGAATACCTTTTTAGATCTAAAACTCAGCAGCTTCGGATGATTCCGGTTGGAATTCTGGAAGCTGAGAATTTCAGCCTTACTGTGTCAAAAGCCACTGACCCTCAAGGAAGTACTACATTTGACTTGAGGTCATGGAACAGGCTTCCAAAATTGAGTGATAGCACTAGTGATGTGGGTGTGTAATTTGAAAAGTATTGTGAGATCTCTCTGGGTGAAAAACTTAGAATTTGGGGGTTTAGTAATATATATGGGACAATATGGAGGATTTAAGGCTCTATGTCCTTTTTCTTCATGTTCTTCTTCTTGGTTTTGGGTGTTTTTTTCTAATTGGGTGGAAAAGGTCCGCATTGCAGACCTTGAGTGGTCAGTTATTGGGTTAAAAGTATAAATAATACAGGTGACATCTTGTTATTGGATAGTTTATGCTTAAATAACCTTGGAAAGAGTTAGAAACACCTCCATTTTACACCTTGTTAGCAAGAGGTACTGCAGAACTCACGGCTTGTAAGACTGTAGTATAGATAAAAATTAATAAACATCTAAGTATGAAGGTGAATTTCGTCTCTCTCTTGTGCTGTTAATCCCAACCTTAGCAGAAAAGGAAGCCAGAACTGTCAAAAATTCCTTTATTTGAAAATAATTCTAATGATAAAAATAAATGTCCATAAATTATTCATAAAATCACAAGATCAATGAGAGTGGAAGGGACATTTGTAGGACCTCTATAGGTCATCAAGTCTTACAACCCTCAACCAAGAGCTCCTAGACTAAATTGCTCAGGTCTGTGTCAAGTCAGTTTTTTTAATGTCTTGAACAATGAAGACCTTGAAAAGCCTCTGGAAAACTTCTTCCAGTGGCCAAGCACCTGAGTAGTATTTCTTCTACTTCATGACTTCATGTCCTGACACTGACAATGACTGAGAAGAGCTTGTCGCCATGTTCTTTTCACACTCCTATAAAGTATTTATATAAATGGTAAAATTCCCTGGAGTCTTTTCTTCTGCAAGAAGAACAATGCCAGGGATCAGACTTTCCTCATAGAGACATCACTTCACCAACTTTATGGCTCTTTACTGAACTGCTTCCTGTAAGTTCATGCCTTTCTTGACAGGAGGAGTGCAGAATTAGGCCCAGAATTCCAGATGGGTCTCACCAGAACTGAGTAGGGAAGGACTGACTCCCTTAATTTGGTGCTAAGGATCTTTCTTCTGTACACCAAAGGGCCATTGCTCTTCAGAGTAAGAGTACTGTGCTCAGTGTGAATAGATAAGACACCCAGATCTTTGTCTGTAGAGCTACTTTCCCATTGATTAGCCCCCAGCATGTCTGTAGAACTTTTCAGCTTCTATGGCAGGAATTGGTATTATGCTGTATTGTGAGCTTCCTGACAGTTTCTACTTCAGTCTGTGAGGTTTCTCTTAATGGCAGGAAAAGCATCTGCTACATCGACGAAGTATTCCAATTTCGTGACATATGTAAACTTGCTGAGGATGCATTCTGTCTCATGATTCAGATCACTAACAAATATTTAAATTGTTGTGGAGACAGTATCCACCCCCAGGGCACAATACTGGTGAATGGCCTGCATGAACTTCATCCCACTCACCACAATCATTTCAGCCCACTGGTATTTGAAAACATGTCCGATAGTTCTTACAATTTCCAGGCCATATAATTCCCCACTTATATGACACATACTCAAGTGATATGTCCTTGGGGATGTTCAGGATACAGCCTCAAAACCTTTGAAAAGACAAGGTAAATAATATCCACTATTCTCTGCTCATCCATGAAGCCAGTATCTCATCACAGATTGATACCTCACATGTTATCATCTTCGTAAGTCTGTGTTGACTACTTCTAATCACCTTCAGGTCCTTAATGTGCTTGCAAATGCCTTCCAGAATTATTTGCTCCATTACCCACACCACTGATAAAGTGAGGTTGCATCCTGATTTTGGCTGGGATAAAATTTATTCACTTCACTGCAGCAGGTACAGTGCTGAGTTTTGGATTCAGTATGAGAGTAATGTTTATAACATCCTGATGTTTTGGCTGTTGCTCAGGACTGGTTATTCTGAGTCAACGACTCTTCAGTTTCCCATGTTCTGCTAGTGAGCGGGTGCACATAAAGCCAGGAGGGAGGATGGCCAGGATGACACAAACTGGCCAAGGGGTTATTCCACAACATAGAAAGTTATGTGGAGTATATAGACTGGAGGGACTTGTCCAGGACATTGGTCAGTGGATGGTGAGTAATTATACTGTGCATCATCTGTTTCTCTCAAGTTTTATTCCTTTCCTCTTTTTCCCTTTTAAAGTAGTAGCATAATAATAACAACAGTGGCTACTCCTTAAATTATTAAACTGTTTTTGTCTCAAGTCAAAAGTTTTACCCTTTTTCCTATTCTCTTCCTCATCCCACTGGTGGGGACTTGTGGAGGGAGGGAGTGAGTGAGTGAGTGAGTGAGTGAGTGAGTGAGTGAGTGAGTGAGTGAGTGAGAGTGAGTGAGTGAGTGACTGACTGACTGACTGAGTGGCTGCGTGGTACTCTAGCAGCCAGGTGGGATTGAAACAATGCAGGCCAATAGATTTGTAATTCCCCAGGTGTTTCTCAGCCTTTTTGAACATAAAGGTGACATTTATCATCTTTAAATCTTGAGAAACCTCCCCCCGTCTCCATGAACTTTCACTGGTAATTCAGAGCAGCCTTGTGACGACATAAAACAGGTCTTTCAGCATACTGGAGTGCAGCTTGTCCACTCTCATGGTCTTGTGTATCACCAGTTTGTTCATGTGTTACCTAACTTGATCCTCTTCCTCAGATGAAATGGCAGATGGACTTTAATTTTCTTAATGCTTTCTTTAGAGGCACTGAACTTTACAAGAAGTGGCAAAAATTTGAATTAGAATAAATTATGTTAGTATACTTTAAATCTTTCAAACAATCACTTGGTTATGGGGAGCTTTTAAAATATGTCAAAGCTATTAAATCTAGGTATGCAAACCCTTAGAAGGGAGAAAATCTTAAAAAATAAGATTTTTATACACCTTAGTTAACATGCAGATAGCATTATTCACATATAACCTCATCACTGGTGAATGAAAATAAGAAATAAGAAATCTTATTAATAAGATTACAAAATCTATTAGTGTTATTTTAATCTTTTTCTGTTTCTCTTGTATGCCCTAGAACAAATAAACGACAAGAAATTACAAGATTAGATGATTATCTTCTTTCCATTCTGTGTCCTCATTATTTTTGAAAAAGTTGGCAAAGTAAGAAATATGATTCTCTTTAGGATTGTTCCAATGCCAATGTACATTTAATCAACTCAACTAACAGACTGAGAAAAAAAAAATTCTTTCAAAAATGGGATCTGAAACAAAACCCAGAGAATGTATTGAGTGGACTTCACTCTTCTTATGAGCTTATTACTTTACTTTCTAAATTTTCAGCTCATTAACTTTAACATAATTTTCCCAAACTGACAAATCTCTCACATTATAACATAAATAAATGAAAGACTAATGAAATATTTTATTGTGGTTCTGCTGTTGCTTCATCTTCTGCAGAACCACAGAGTATTTTGTCTTTCGTAAATCAAATGTTACTTCCAATATTTTCAATCAAATCCCTAGATGCCATAAATAGCCTTTAAACTTGCATTCAGACACCCTTTTATGATTATTTTTAAGTGTACAATGTCACAGTAGATACAAATATTGTGGAAGTAAATTAACATATAAGGGCAAAACTAAAGTGCAAGTGTTCAGTGAATATAGTCTTCCTCTTGAAAGAGGGTGAGGCAAAATAGATTCAATGAATTTGTTTCCCGGTCCCAGGGCTCTCTCATTAGCAGAAAGGGCAGCAACAGTGTTTATTAGGGAAACGGTATGCACAAGCTGACGACAACGGATCTGCTTCAAATGTCTGGTATGCCAAAGGCTGTCAACCTCTCCATTAGAAGCTTGTCTTTTACTGGCTAGGGAAAAGAATCTTCAATGGTGCTGTACAAAACCATATTGAATAATGGTCACCCTCTGGTACTCCCTTAAAGTAGTGGAACAAGAACAAAATTACTTAGGTGACCTGAAACACCGGAAATTATTCTCTTACAATTTTTCATACATAAATTTTCCTACTAACTGTTCAGGAACAGACTCCTGACAAATACTTAGTTTTCATTTCATTCTCCATTCTGGACCCTGCCTTGTTCCATCACAAAATGTTATTCAGCATCATATTTTACATGAAGGCACTTAGTGTTTAAAGTGTTTCTAATACCTTAATCATACAGTTCTTACAGCTCTCTCTGTTATTTTAAAGATGAGTCAACATGCTCACCGGTATCAATACTATCTCTCTTCTGCCCACACAAATAAGGCCTTGAGGGGTCTTGAGATGAAGACTTATGAGGAGCAGCTGAGGTCACTTGGTCCGTTCAGCCTGGAGGAGATTGAGGAGAGACCTCACTGCAGTTACAGCTTCCTTGTGAGGGGAAGAGGAGGGGCAGACACGGAGCTCTTCTCTCCACTGACCAATGGCAGGACCAGAGAGAATGGCCAGAAGTTCTGTCAAAGGAGATTTGGGTTGGATATCAGGAGAAGGTTTGTTGTGGTGTACCTTTTTGGGTTTTCCAGTAATTCTGTATGTTTTTATTATTTGTTTATAATGGTTTGTACCTACACCCTCATCCCCAAAACCCTCATGGTCTTTCCCTGGTAATGGACTTTGTCAATCACCTTGTAAAAACTTGGAAGATTCTGGTAAAGATGCCTAGTGATTCAGCAAAGGCCTCAGCTTCTCGCCTTTCTTCATTGTTCTGTTGAGTGTCCCTGTTTTGGGTCACACCCCCCTCACCTCCTCAATTGGTTCTCGATTCCCCCTGCTCGGTGTACGCCCCTGGGGTAATTAAGGTGAGGACAGGGGGCCAGAGCTTGCTTTGAACGTGGGCAGCTCCCTGGGTGGAATAAAGCCTAGTGAAACCCATGTGAAGAGTCCACTCTTTTCTTCCATGCCGTCGACCATGCTCCAGCCTGAAGTTCAGACCCACAAAACCTTCTTTATATGCTGGTCAGAGAGCAAGTTAGCTGGTAAAGCAGCTCAGGACACCAGCATAAAGGTTCTTCCCTCAGTGGGTGGTTTGGCACTGGAAGAGGCTCCCAGGGAAAGTGGTCACAGCACCAAACCTGACAGAGCTTGAGAAGCTTTTGAACAATACTCTCAGGCACATGGGGGCACTCTTGGGGATGGTGCTGCTCCGTGCCAAGAGCTTGGCTCCATTATCCTGATGCATCCCTCCCAACTCAGCATATTTTGTGATTCTGTGAAATAGACATGTCAACAGATACAGGTATATTCATTTGAAAAGTACGTCTCAGATGGTTTCTAAACAATCAGTTACGTCTACCTAAAAATTTTCCATCTTTACCTCTAGCAGTTTAGCTCCATTGATTGATTCACATGATAAAAATCCTTTGTTTCAAACCACGACTTCAGTACTTCAGCCATTTAATTTAAGGTTTTTATATTAAGCTTCTACATTTCCTCTCAGGCATCCTTGCCAACAATGTACATAACATTAGCACTAATATATGCATGAACTTCAGCTTTAAAAATTTTCTTTTGTGTCAGTCAAATGCTCTTGGTACTAGAGTTTTCAGAGATGGATGTTCAAGTGATGGTAAATCATTGTAATTCCATCACAGCAAATGTTGATGCAGTGATTTACTGCAGTTGCTTCAGGTCTAGAGTTGTATTATTATAAATTCAGTACCTTCTTTCAAATAGGAAATTATACTGGCTTCAAATATGCACGCATTAAAGGGTAATCAAGTCCCTTAATTTACAGCATTTCTGATCAGTGTCCTCTTGTGTCTTTCCCTGGGAAATGAGAAGGAGAGGACTGAGATCCTACTTTCTCTCAAATTCATTCTACTTTATAGGAAACAGCTAAGCATTCAGTGGCATGGGTGGCTCTCAGTCAATTGTGGTGAAAGAGGTTGTCACTGTGCATTACTCTGCATTGTTGACAAAGACTCCTAGTAGTAAAAAGAGATTACTGTTGATAGAAAAGCCAAAACATTATTGATGAATATACTACATTGAAATAAGAAAGAAGGAACAAATACTAACCTCCATGTTATGGGTGCTTTCCTGGGGGCTGAAGCACATCTACAAAGACAAACTGACCCAGCCTGGAGAAGTGGGAGCTCCAGGGAGACCTTACAGCATCTTCCAATACCTAAATAGGGCCTGCAGGAAAGTTGGAGAGGGACTTTTTAAAAGGACATGCAGGTGGAAATGGTTTTATAAACAGACAAAGTGTAGGTTTATATTAGATATTAGGAAAAAAAAAATTACCCTAAGACACTGGAAGAGATCTCCCAGAGAAGTCGTGAATGCCCCATCCCTGGAAGTGTAGGGGGCTGCAACTACATGGCCTTTATGATTCCCTTTCATTTAAGACCAATTATTCTACAATACAAAGTTTTTCAAAGTATCTTTTTAAAAAAGAAAATTTGAAGATTATATAGGAACCTATACAGAAGTAATTCTGGACTCAATTAATTGTGGAATCATGACTCATTTTCTGGTCCATCATGGCATTTGTGCCCTTCTGAACTGTTCATGTGTTTTCAAGTCAGAAAGAGCAATCAGATATGATAGATATATCTGCACCTGCAAAAATTAAGCAAAAAGGAATTGGAAAAAGAATAGTCTCCCCTAAAAGAGACAGTGGAAATAAATGTTTCTGTAACGTGTTCTCTCTATTGTCTGGCAAAATTGCTTCTGCTTATGCAATCAGGGAAGGGAAGGTCGGGAAGGGAAGGGAAGGTCGGGAAGGGAAGGTCGGGAAGGGAAGGTCGGGAAGGTCGGGAAGGTCGGGAAGGTCGGGAAGGTCGGGAAGGTCGGGAAGGTCGGGAAGGGAAGTTCTGGGAAGGGAAGTTCTGGGAAGGGAAGTTCTGGGAAGGGAAGTTCTGGGAAGGGAAGTTCTGGGAAGGGAAGTTCTGGGAAGTTCTGGGAAGTTCTGGGAAGTTCTGGGAAGGGAAGTTCTGGGAAGTTCTGGGAAGGGAAGTTCTGGGAAGGGAAGGGAAGTTCTGGGAAGGGAAGGGAAGTTCTGGGAAGTTCTGGGAAGTTCTGGGAAGGGAAGGGAAGGGAAGGGAAGGGAAGTTCTGGGAAGGGAAGGGAAGTTCTGGGAAGGGAAGTTCTGGGAAGGGAAGTTCTGGGAAGGGAAGGGAAG